>CM032327.1:89909318-90306818 GCA_019022515.1 Quercus aquifolioides
ACTTTCGGTACTTTGAGCAGGATGTGGATTGAGGTTGACCCAATGTGGGTGTAGTGTTTTACTGTCTTACACTTTTACTTTAATAGCTTTAGTACGCTTAGTCGGAGAGAGAGAGAGAGAGAGAGAGAGAGTGATTATATATATATATATATATTGAACGGTTTTTAGACCCCTTAACACAACCAAATTAACCTAGTTAATTAGCCAAGTGATTAACTTAGTCAAATTATGCAAATCTAGGTTATCACAATCAAACAATCATATCAAGTATATATATATAGCAGCGGAAAAGAAAAAAAACACAATGATATGATGACCCAGGAAATCACACGGTAAAAACCTGAGGAGAATTTAACCTAGCTATCCTCAAGGTAAACTAGAATCCACTATCTTGAAAGAATCAAAGTTCATACAATAAGACTTACAAGCCCCCACGCCCGACTTCTTATTGCTACCCACCAGTAGAACTTACTGACACGACCACGTGCAAGCTCCGAGACCACAGACTTCTTCTTTCTTGGATTCTCCAGCAAGTACAAGCACACCCGCTTGTGTATCTTTAAGCTCCAACGGCAGCAACTGAGTTGATCATCAAGGTGTAGATAACATCTCCTCCTTGAAAACCCTAAGCTTTGTGTAAAGGAAAGTTCTTCTAGATCTCACAAGAGATTTACACAAAACAGCAATTTGAGCAACCTCTAAAACGTGGCTAGGGTTTGCCTTATATACCTAGGCAAAAACATAAAACCCTAAACGTTTTAAATAGGTTAGGGCTGAGTTGGAAATCTGCAGAAAAAAACATTCTGCCCGATATTCGATCGATCGAGCCAGGCCGAAAGTCACTAATACTTTCTGCAGCCACTCGATTCCAACTTTACATAAACGCACAACTTTGAGCAAGCCTAAACAAGACTAAATAAACCTGTTTTGATCATGGTTTGCCAACAATACAAATTAGAGTTCTAAATACATAAATTCCTAAGCCTTTAGAACCTAACAAACTCCCCCTTTGGCAATCCGTGACAAAACACAACTAAAAGCTCAAAGTTTACAAAATAAAGCCCTTTACAAAAAAAATGCTCATAACAACAAATTCAATCCTAACTACTATCCATCACTTGCAAGTGTAAACAGCAGCTCAATTGAATCAACTTGTATTTCCTGAAATACTTAACAAACGCATAAACACATGTGTGACAGAAAAAACAGTAAAACAACAAATATGTAAACTAACTCTCTCCCTAAGTTAGATACATTAAAAACAATGTTAACTCCCTTTTAAACAAAGCATTCTTGTATTTTCCACACAACACAAAATAAAGACATATATCAATGAATAGTTCATAAATATAAATCAATAAGCAGTGAACACAAGAATCATATAAAACAATAAAAGTAACTGGAAGTAACATGAAAAACCCAACAACAATACATCTAGAGCCAAAAGAATGTAAATACAAGATACAGCTCCTAGATACAATCTAATCACCATAGGCTCCGAAGAACACAAAACTCCCCCTAACAACAAAAAACTCTACAGGCTAATCAAAATCTACTCCCCCTTTTTGTGACGGAATGCCAAAGGGCAATCATAACCCATCATCAAAAGGAGGTGGCGAAGGAGAACGTCAAAAAAGCACCAACTCTGCACGCAAAGCACGAACCTCATCGAGCAAGCCCACCAAAATCTGTCCATGAGCCGCCTGAACAGTCAAGACATGATCCAACGTACGTTGAATGTCGGAATCATCCGAAGTAGTCAGTGGAGGAACATCAGCACCAGCACCAGCAAAAGACGCCTCAGCCTGTGCATCACTTGTAGAAGAAGGAGGAGGGGGTGCAACACCAGAAGACCGAACACGAGGAGGCCACAAATGTGCAGCCCTCAGACGAAGAAAAGAGGCACCTATGGGACCAGTAATATGGACGGGCTCAGAAGCGGGGAAACCATCTAAACCTAAAAACAACAAAATCCTATGAATGAAGATAGGATAAATAAGGGCGTGACCAACCGCGCTACTCCTATGAATCTCGTTCAAAGAATGAAGAAACATATGAGGAAAAGAAATAGAAGCACCAAACACAAGTGCATACAAAAACACACATCTCTTAATAGGGATGGTGTGGAGATGAGAGATAGGCCACAAAAAATGACACGCTATCCTAAGAAAAAGGTAGGTAGTCATAGGAAGCTCAGCGGACGTGATTCGAGAATCAGAACCCCACTAGATAGAAGACCCAGTGATGTATGACATAACGTCATCAAGGGGTGGAGACTCTTCATAAGGATAGTCAGGCTGCCTCACAACCGGGACCCCAAGAGCCTCAACCACTACATCAGGAGTAATGGTGAACTCTACACCTCGTATCCAACTCCTAACAAGGGTGTTGGAATCATAGATGTGACAAGAGAGGTTTGAGTAGAACTCTCTAATAAGGGCGGTCAGAGGTGGATGATCTATCTCCAACAAAGATAGACAGCCCCTACTCTCAGAATTTGCCCTAATGGCAGGATCAACCTCATCTAAAACTACAGAATGCTTAGCCCAAATCTTCCTCTTACTGTTCAGCTTATCAAAGGCCTCTCTGCTCTTGGCATCCTTAAACAACTCACTCCTAGAGGGTGACACAGAAGAAGTGGAGGGAGTCCTATGGGCTCTAGTTTTCCTAGGCATGGTGCTAAGGTAAGGACAAGGACACACAGCAGATCCAAAAAAAACAAAAAAGGGAAAAACCAAGGGCAGACTGCAAGTTAGTGCAGAGACGGATATAGAACAAAAATCTATATAATGCATGAACAATAAAATGGCATGATGCATGCTCTAATGCAGTGAAACTAGGTTCAATTTAAGTTCAAATTCACAAAATTGGCTTGAGCATAGAGTTTCTAACCAAAACCCCAAAAATTTGAAAACCACTTGAAACTTTTTAAAGAAATTTGACAAATTGATCAACACACATGATAGAAAACAGATAATAATGATCAATTACATCAAAATAACAAGCCAATTTCATCAATTTTAACCCAATTGAACAAAATCCCCAAATCGGATTCATAACTAGACATGGCAAAACGGGTCAGACCCGACCTGTTTTACCTGCAACCCGTTTGACCCGTAACCCGTTGACCCGTTTAAAAATGACCCGTTTTAACCCGTGACCCGTTTTGACCCGCGACCCGATTGACCCGACCCGAACCCGACCCGACTCGCCTGTTTTGCCACGTCTACCAACATTGAGTAGATTGAGATTGAGGTGTAATTCTTATAAGATATTTACTTATTCTTCTTCACTTAATATGTTATGTACTCCATTATAGTTTGTCATTCTTTACTTGCCACCTTCATTTTCTCTTCCTACTTTAAACAGATCAAAAATTATACCAAGATTAGCTTCTAGAAAGCTGGAACAAGAATTGCACCAAATTTAGGTATCAAGTGTTTAGTGGTAATTGGTAAGTGGTAACAGTATCACCAATGAGAATCTAATCACAGTTAAGGAACTCAGAAACAATTGACAAATTGCATCTATTTCCAAAAAAAAAAAAAAAAACTTGTTTGAAAAATACGGGTCAACTCGACCCGTCCCGCGACCCGACTTGACCCGCGACCCGTTTGACCCGCAACCCGTTTGACCTGTTTAAAAATGACCCGCGACCCGATTGACCCGACCCGAACACGACCCGACCCGCCCGTTTTGCCATGTCTATTCATAACAAACCTTAGAATTTTTAATTTTTCACAAAACCCCAAATTAATCAAATTAAACATCATAGATCATGAATATATCAATATATCAACAAAACCCATTGATCAATTTCACAAAATAAGGCGTGATTAAACAAAAATCCCAATTTATGCATAGTTCGAAAAATTACCCAAATACCATGAAAAAATGCATGAAAACATGAAAAACAATGCAAAAGAAAGGGTATAAAGGTCTTACCGATGATGGGAGAGAAAAACCTTGCAAAATTTTGGAAGGAAAACGACAAAAAATGGATGATTGTGCTTTGCCGAGTCGGAGAGAGAGAGAAAGGTAGAAAAACTTTTGAAAAAGAATGGTTGAACAAGTCAAACCTAGATTTTTTTAAAAACCTGAATCACGATATTCGATTGATCGAAAAACAGTTTCGATCAATCGAATAGGACAGCGGCTCACCCAAAATTTTAAGTGCAATTTCGATTGATCGAAAAACAGACTGGATCAATCGAATTTTTAGAAGAAAAAAAAAACACTTTTTTTGAAAAACTCAGCAATTTTTGTGGATTCACTCCTCAAAGCATTGAAAAATATGAAATAAATGCATGAGTATGAGATGAAAAGATTTTCACAAACCCAAGATTTTAAACCCAATTCTCCCAAAAAAAAATTAGATTTCAACCAATCTCCCCTTTTAATTCTCAAGCAACAAATCAGTTTTGCATAAAACTCAAGGTATTTTTCAGACTTGGTTGGTCAGACAAAAAACACACACAATAACATGTACAATGTTTAGCAAAAAGTAACTTGTGTAGTGTGTGCTACTAGCAAAAACTTAAGATACATGTGAGGTGATATGTGAATAGAAATCAACCGCAAAGTCTACAAAATTCATCACATAGAATTCAAAAGATACTATCTCATAAAGAGTTACATCATATAACTCCCACATCTCCTAGAACATAAGCTTGCAATCATGTAAGTTTCTTGATTTTTGCCTCATAATATACATACCAATTTTAATTTATGTGATTTGGCATCAACCTTAATAGTACACACCAATTTTAAGCATTAAGCAATTAAACCGAGGCTACACCTTATGTTCTTTTTGTGCATGTGCTACACTTTCTCGAGCACAGAATCTTAAGATATGCACTAAGGTGTTCATGATTTGCTAGTGAACAGTGGTGAGATGGTTATTTATGCCTTTCTCAAAAGGTTCAAGTCCGACAGTCAAAGACATGTGATTTCAAGATCAAGACAAAGTGATCAAAAACTGTAAACATCTTTCCCACACAACATACACTACAAAACTTCAACTAGTAAAGTGCAATAAATAAGCTCATCCAAGCTAAACAAAGTACACAAACATGTTATGTGAAAATAAATTGACCAACCTTGTTTTCAAAAACCAAGAGAATGAATACAAAACACAATTTGCTTTCCTCTTTCTCCCTTTTTTTTATTTTTTTTTTATTTTGAAAAGAAGAAACAAAAGCAAACCCAGAATGAAATGCATGAAAGATATGCAGTGCAAATCCTAGAAACAAAAAAAAAAAGGTAAAAGAAACCAAAGAACAAAGGTCACAAAAGATAAAGCAAAGAAGCAAAATGACCATGTCAAAAAGACTCAATTAGATCGAGCTTTTTGCATCCAAAACCTTTTAGATGCATTACGAGCATTGGAGTTCATATTCACATTAGAGTGATTTCCAACTCTAGGATTGGAATAAAGGTTTAGAGCCTTTACCAATTCACCAATAAGAGCCCTAGGATCTTGTGCTTGAGACACAGGCACTTTAGGCTTATTTGCTCGCTTAGCTGCTTGCAATTTATAACAATTTGGACGAATGTGTCCTGATTTTCCACAAAAGTGACAAACCCAAACAGGTTTATCATGCATCTTGTCCTTAGAAAGGGTAGACTTCTTAGGTTTAGACTCTTTCGGATCAACTCTAATCTTCCTAGGAGGTGTGACCTCTACAGGTTTAGTAGTCTCACTCACAACCTCACTCACAGGGGGTTCAGAGGAAAAAGAATGAACAAAGTTTGTGGAATGGGGTGCAGACACAGAGATGCTCTCAACAAAACCTAATCCAGATTTGTCAGAAGGAGGCTTTTGAACACTCAGCATTTGATCAAGTTTAGAACTAGCAGATCTAGCAACAAATAAATCATGTTCCAAAGATTTAACTTTGTCAAGCAAGAGCATATTCTCAGTTTTCACATTGTTCAAAAGTTCATTAGCATCAAACAAGTTAACAAGCAGATTTTTCTTTTCAAGCTCAAGATATGCAATTTTCTTTAAGCCTAATTCAACATTCATGGCATCCTTTGCAGTAACTTTGCAAAGTTTATTGTAGGCTTCTTGAAGACCTGCATCCTCAGAGAGTTCCCCATCAGAAGGGTTCTCTTCAACAGATACACTTTCATTGACTACAGCAGTAGCCGTGAAAGTAATGAAGTTTCCATCCTCGTCACATCCAGACTCATCATCAGAAACTTCATTATCACTAAAGGTTACAGCCATAACTTTCCCCTTAGACCTCAAGTATGTAGGACATTCAGATTTCATGTGACCATACCCTTGACATCCAAAACACTGAGGACCCATAGAATTGTTTGAAGAATGACCAATTTTTTCTCTAGGTTTTTCATTGTTATTAACCTTAGTGGGATCATTCTTCATAAAGTTTCTAGGTTCAGCAGTGTTTGTACCTCTTGCCTTTTTATTATTGTTCCTAAGAAAGTTTCTAAAGTTCTTGACAATGTATGCAATCTCTGTAGCAGAGAGCTCATCATCAAATCTACCAACATCAACATCATCAACTGACTTAAGAGCCATTGATTTGGATTTGTTAGCTTTGGGTAGGTCTAACTCATAGGACTGAAGAGATCCTACAAGTTCATCAACAGGGATAGAGTCCACATCTTTGCTCTCAGTGATGGCAGTCACTTTGGGTTTAAAGTTCTCAGTCAAGGATCTAAGAATCTTCCTAACAATTTTAGGTTGATCATAGATTTCACCCAGATTAAAAACAGAATTAACAATATCATTCAGTTTAGCATAGAATTCATCAAAAGATTCATCATCAGACATCTCAATGCTTTCAAATTTAGATGTTAACTGCTGCAACTTATTAATTTTAACTGTCTTTGTGCCTTCATGCACAGTCTGGAGGATTTTCCAAACAGTATGAGCAATCTCAACATTAGAGATTCTCTTAAGTTCCTTTATAGAAACAGCGTTAAAGATGGCATTCATAGCTTTGCTATTGAACCCAGCTGCTTTTTTTTGAGAAGTTTGCCACTCACTCACAGGAGTAGTGGGCTTCTCCCATCCATATTCAACAGAGTTCCAGACTCTCTCATCAATAGATTTCAGGAATACTTTCATCCTTACTTTCCAATAATTATTCTCATCGAAGTGAGGAGGAATAACCAGAGTGTCCGTATTCCATGACAACATGGGTCAAGGATCAACTCAGAGATCAAAAGATCAACAAACAGAGGGCTACCCGCTCTGATACCACTTGAACGGTTTTTAGACCCCTTAACACAATTAGATTAACCTAGTTAATTAGCCAAGTGATTAACTTAGTCAAATTATGCAAATCTAGGTTATCACAATCAAACAATCATATCAAGTATATATATATATATAGCAGCGGAAAAGAGAAAAAAAACACAATGATATGATGACCCAAGAAACCACAAGGTAAAAACCTGGGGAGGATTTAACCTAGCTATCCTCAAGGTAAACTAGAATCCACTATCTTGAAAGAATCGAAGTTCATACAATAAGACTTACAAGCCCCCACGCTCGACTTCTTATTACTACCCACCAGTAGAACCTACTGACACGACCACGTGCAAGCTCCGAGACCACGAACTCCTTCTTTCTTGGATTCTCCAGCAAGTACAAGCACACCTGTTTGTATATCTTTAAGCTCCAACAGCAGCAACTGAGTTGATCATCAAGGTGTAGATAACATCTCTTCCTTGAAAACCCTAAGTTTTGTGTAAAGGAAAGCTCCTCTAGATCTCACAAGAGATTTACACAAAACAGCAATATGAGCAACATGAGCAACCTCTAAAACGTGGCTAGGGTTTGCCTTATATACCTAGGCAAAAACATAAAACCCTAAACGTTTTAAATAGGCTAGGGCTGAGTTGGAAATCTGCAGAAAAAAACATTCTGCCCGATATTTAATCGATCGAGCCTAAGCTTTGATCGATCGAGCCAGGCCGAAAGTCACTAATACTTTCTGCAGCCACTAGATTCCAACTTTACATAAACGCACAACTTTGAGCAAGCCTAAACAAGACTAAATAAACCTGTTTTGATCATGGTTTGCCAATAATGCAAATTAGAGTTCTAAATACATAAATTCCTAAGCCTTTAGAACCTAACATATATATATATATATATATATATATATATATATATATATACCTTGTTGGGTATATTCTTCTCCTGTCTAGCTTTGCAACATCTACTTCCCTTGGAGCTTATAGTGTACATAAATGATTATGTTAAACAATTCTACCTTAAAATCGGGTTTTGATTCTGATCTGAACATGGAAAATAGCCTGAATGCCAACCTCTTGCCCAACACAATGCTTTCATGGAGCTCACAATAGAAAATTATTGGACCACAACTAATTTCGCACTTATTTTCACAACTATTTAATGTGGCCATTTGTTAATAGTGAAAAAAAAAAAATTTGATGAGTTTATGTGAAAGTAATAAATAGTCAGTCGTAGTTTGCCGTATAGGATAGTTGCAAAAATGGGTGTAAGATTAATTATAGTCCTAGAATAACTCCTCACAATATTTCAGTCCTTGGTTGAGTCCATATGTTCCAAGTGTTGAATGGGTTCTTATGGCTTTTTTTTTTTTTTTTTTTTTTTAAATTTAGCCAACCAATTCCTTGGTTGTGTCCAAATGTTCCAAGTGTTGAATGGGTTCTTGTGGCTTTTAAAAAAAATTAAGCCAACCAATTCCCATGCATCTGAAGTCTACAATTTGTTCGAGCCTTTGTTATCAAGTTTAAAACTTTAAATGGCTTTGTCATTTGTGATATATTGCACATTTAAAATTTTATTTCTTAATCTAAAAGTGTACATGATACCAACAAAAAATAATGATATTTAAAAAAGGAAAAATATTTTTACAGTAATATTTAATCCGAATTTGGAATGAGACCAATTTTAAATGAAGAGAGCCTTCATTTCATTTTAAAATAGTTTTTTGGGTAAATTATAAATTACACCCCTAAATTTTGGGAGTATTTGGAGTAGTTCTGAAACGTCAGGTTGTGAAATTTAAATACCCCTAAACTTTAGAAGTGTAATTTGTAATTTACCCTAGTTTTTTTTTAGAAGAGTTTTTTTTTTTTTAAATATACAAGATATAAATTCTATTATAAAATTATCTAAGTGTATATGTGTATAAAACTCCTTTTTGAAAATTTGAATCATGGCACTTATCCATTACACCCCACAAGTACTTATACCTGTGGAGTGACCACTTTAAAATAAATATTAATGAACTGTGATTTTGATTATCTAATTTGATTGATTACTTTATTTTTATTTATTTTTTAGTATGCAAAGTTTAGCTACTTAATTTTATTTTGTTAAAATAAATAAAATGAATGAATAATGCCACATTTAGTCTTGCTGGGAAACTACAATTGGACTCCCTGCAAATGCCTTGCTGGGCCCAATGTTAAATCTCATAAAATATTTGAACGTATTTTTTTCATCACTGATTGCTTTTGAAGTGAAGAGCCTATCTATTTGAATTTGAGTATTTAATTTGAAAAAAAATACATCATACATCGAATATATGTTTCTTTCCTCTCATATAAAAGTAAACCTTACCCATGCAGAGTACACCTCAATATAAGAGGAAGAAAACGTACATACATGGTACACCACCTCCTAATTTGGATGGTGACTACTTTTTCTTTTTCTTTTTTTTCATTATCCATAGAACAAGGTCCACAATTTTCTTTTCTTTTTTAAGCCTTGACATCAAATCATCACCTCTGCCTGCTTGACTACCACAGAATTGTAAGTAGTGGTGCATTATTGTGTACTGATTCTCTGACGGTTCACTGGTTTGGGTACGCAGGACAGCGAATCCAACAAAGCCAAATGTGCTTTCAAATCAAAGTGTCAAGAAAGTCTGTCGCTATTGGGCTGATTAGTTTTACTAATTTCTGTTGTTTGTTTCTGCAAAATTGGTTTCATACCCTTCTAGTTTTATAGTTCCAAAGGTATGTACTAAGCACCAAATACTAGAAAAACAAGGTACGGCAGTTTAATTCTTTTAGTTTTTGGATTTTTTGGTTATATTACCATATATACTCGGTTTTTTAAGTACTAATAAGTATACTTTCAAGTTTAATCAACTTTAGCAATCAAGCAAAACAGCAAGCTGGTCTGTTGGTCTCATCTCGGAAACTCAAGAACAGCTTTGCCGGTTTTAACGGTTGGTCACAACTCACAACCATGCAAGTTGGGCCTACTCTGTTAATGAATTTGGTCCTTTTCATGTGGGTCTGATTCCCTTTATATTTTTCTCTTGCTTTGTTTTCTTTCTCTTTGTATTGTTTCCCCCGTGATTTTTATTCCATTCGAACCTCCATGCTTATAGATGGAACTGAGAAATACCACTGAGCCCTCTTGGCAAGAGTTGACATTAGTGTCAAAGGTATCTTCATAGAAGAAAAAAGGGGAGAGAGAGAGAGAGATGACAGAGGTAGAAGGGAAGCAAAGAGTGTGTGTGACTGGGGCAGGAGGATATTTGGCATCATGGGTCATAAAGTTCCTCCTCTCAAAGGGGTACATGGTCCATGGAACTGTTAGAGACCCAGGTAATCCTATGTTCTATACGAGTAAGGATTTGTTTTGGTTCATGTAATTTTAGTGCTAGGAATGTTTATTTCATTGAGTGTTTTGATTTCTGGAGAAAAAAAGTGCTATCAATCAGTTACTATAAATATCATATGCACAAAACTTACGAATTGTTTCAGGTGATATGAAGAATGCTCACTTGACAAAATTGGAAAACGCTTCAGAGAATTTGCAACTTTTCAAGGCGGACTTGCTGGACTATGAAGGTCTTTGTGCTGCCACTGATGGTTGTACTGGGGTTTTCCATGTTGCCTGCCCTGTTCCTGCCCGAAGCAATGTTCCTAACCCTGAGGCAAAACTTTTTTAGTCACTATTAATTCAACCTTTTTTTCATCTCACTTTTACTTTGTGTAGTCTAGTCTTTTTAGTAACAAATGCATATAATATGTATTTATATAATAATAAAAAAATTTAAGTGTAACATATAAATCAACTTTTTTTTTTCCCCATTTGAATGACTTGGATCCAATTTTGGCATAAGATGGGAAACTAATTTCTAACATCCTCAATAGACTCCCTTCTCAGTCTTTTGATTGTGTGATGAGACAACTTTGACATTTTGGTAAAGGCTTTGTTGCTTGTTCAGATTGGACTGAAGTCTGAACTGAAGTATGGTTACTAATCTACTTGCAAGTGTATGGTTATTGTAACCTGGATTTGCCAAATGACATGAAAATAAAATTTTGCACAGGTAGAACTAATTGAACCAGCTGTTACTGGCACAAGGAATGTACTAAATGCATGTACGAAGGCAAAAGTGAAGAGAGTCGTGGTTGTTTCATCTATTGGCGCTGTTATGTTCAACCGCAGTTGGCCCAAGGATCAGCCCATGGATGAGGAATGTTGGTCTGATACGGAGCTCTGCAAGGCAGTTCAGGTATCTCATATGCAACGTTTACTATTGTTTCTTAAATGTCCGGAATTAGCATTTTTCTTTTTCCTCTCCAGGCTCCAGCACACAACCTAACTCTGCTGTCACTTTAATCTTTACATTAGGAAATTCTAGGATCCACCCACTTTCTTTGGGGGTATGATACCTCTGTTAGTAACAGATTTACACATGACAATAACTTTGTCACATCTCTTGTTAAGTCATGTTTAAAAACAAGTGTGTACAGTGTCTGTAAGAGACTAAGAGTAATGTTAGGAATTCATGGGTAGAACTCACCCTTGAAAATTGGCTTGTAAGGGGAGGGTGCCCAAGAGCTTCTAAACGCATAGTTAAGCTTACACTTTACACTTAACCTGTGTGGAACATCAGGATCATAACAAGTAATTACCAATTAAGTATTAACTCCACTTTTTTCTCCTTTTCACATTAGACTGTGATAAGGTCAAATTAGTAAGATAGTGTCTGCATCAACTTTGCTAATACAAACTGCCATGCCACACAATAACCCATTTATAATTTTTTTTCCTTTTAAAAAAAATCGATTATTTTGATTTTGGATAGATAGTATTAAGGTCACATACGACAATAAATTTATTACAATTTTTAGTAAATCATGTCACCTTAAACAATGACTCTATGTCACCCCTTAAAAACATTAGAGATGTCATAAAAGGACCCTCTTTATATGATATAAATGTATAATCATCTATTAATTTTTGGTACATATAAGGTAACTCCTATTCATATGAATTCCAGGAATATTATTGCCTTGGCAAAACAGTTGCGGAAAGTGAAGCTTTGGAGTATGCAAAGAGTAGTGAATTCAGCATTATAACTGTTTGTCCATCCATTATTATCGGGCCACTGCTACAACCTACAATGAATGCCAGTAGCTTACTTCTCCTAACACTTTTGAAAGGTTTCCCCTCCTACTTCCACGTCTATTTGTGTTATATTTAGTCATTCCATAACAATTTATATTGGTCAAAATGCCTGACAAGTGAAATGAGAGGTGTTGCAATGGCAAGTGAAGGAAATTGTGTTGGTATATTTCAATCATTGCAGTTACTAATCATAAACAGAGTGTGTTGTTGTGTTAAGTTGAGTTGATTTCTGTCTGATTGATGACTATAACAATTGCAGATAGATTATGTAAGTACATTTTAAGAAAATGAGGCTTTGGAGATTGCTACCATGTCATGTTTATACACACACATACATTTTCTATTTCTTGTTTGTTTTGTAATTCTAAAAAAATTGGGTTCCATGGGATCAGGTGGAATCGAATCACTGGAGAATAAGGCCCGACCTGTTGTAGACGTGCGAGATGTGGCTGAAGCGTTGTTGCTTGCATATGAGAAGCCTGAAGCAAAAGGGAGATATATATGCACATCATATGTATTAAGAATGCAAGATTTGGTAAACAAACTGAAGAGCTTGTATCCTAACTACAATTACCCTAAAAGGTAACTTCCAATTTCAAGCAATGTGTCCAGAATAGAAAGCTTGAAATCAGCTTTACCCTAATATGGATGTGTTTTACGTTTCCAGTAACCTATTTTCAATAGTCATCTAGTTTAATGTGATATTTTGAACACTATCTTTTTCTTCTTCTGCTTTGATATTTTCATTGACTTCATGTGTACCATGATAGTTTCACTGCTATAGAGGAAGACGTGAAGATGAGTTCAGAGAAATTGCAGAATTTGGGTTGGAAGTATCGGCCACTAGATGAGACAATTGTCGATGCTGTGAAGAGATATGAAGAGAGCGGTTTCCTGAGTAAGGACTAGGACTAGCCACCTGCTTTGGCCAAGAAAGGTCTCAAATCAGTTATAGCTTATGCTAGCTTATGTCAAATATATCTTTGGATTTGTAATTTTTAATCTGAACTATAAAATTGATCCATTTCAAATAAATAATATCTTAACACTAACGGTGGTCCTATTCAATGATCGTAAAATTTTGTGTCTATTTTAAATAAGGATTCATTTCATAATTAAGGTTTAATATTACATATATAAGTGTCATTTAAATAACATGACATTTTGTGCATTATTAAATCTAAGAAATAAAATATTAACGGCGCCGTGAAATGACGGTTACATTACGGTTTTCAAATTTTCGTTTCTCATGAATCTTGTCATCTAAATCAGTTTTATAAGCAGTACAATTCAATGTATGTGTTGACTTCCGTAATTTGCGGAAATTGCACAATGCAGTTCAAGTTTCTTCCTACTCAATCTTTTTCTCTAGGAATAACACCCAATCAAGCTTGGGCATGTTGGAAAATCTTCATATATTTAAAAACGTCAAAGGTGAACGTCCTCTTTATGAATTGAATTGAGGTCAGTCTAAAGCAGCCCCAAACGATGTCATTATTTCTGTAAGTCCAATTGGTTGTAAGTAGGCAGTTATTGCAGTGTAATTCAAAAATCTTGGTGCTCAATAGGCGAAAGGATGTAGGACAATATGTTGAATTACAAAATATCGATATACATTTATTTTGCAAGACATTCCATATTACTATTGTAATGACACAATTTGAGTCCTAAGCCCAAAAGTTAAAAAGGATCTAGGCCCAAAGAGCCCAGTACAATTAATTTGTAAAGAGTAGATTGGAAAACTAGGATCTAATGAGTTGAGTAGCAATTCTAGTGGATCCAAATGACTGGTTTTTTTTAAAGAAAATCGTCATCGGCACAGTCCGAGGAGATCAGTTCTTATATATATTTCTTGAAATTAATTACAAGTACAACTCTTATTGCTACAACATTTCTCTCTCGATCCTCTGATCTCTCTCTCTCTCTCAAGGCTTCCCTTTTATTTTATACTCTCTTTCTCCTTTCATCTCTACCCTCCATGTGTAGATTAGATCGTTGGTGTTGATTCTTGTCATATAAGCACCTTCCTGAAGTCTCTGGGGAGCAGCTGTAAGGCTGAAAACTACTGTTTAGGTATTACTTCTTCATTAATGCGGCCAGAGAGTTAGCTGCAAAGCATTCAATGCGGTGGTAGCAGCTTTCCCTTAGATATTTCTCAACTCTCATTTGTCCTGTATGTTCATAATGCATATCCTTATCAATAGAATTTCTGGGAATGTCACTCTGGATGACAGAACACACTTTCTGACCTCTGCTTCATTTAACAGAGGAGATACTCCTTCTCGGCCTACCTTCTCCAGCCTTCTCATTCGTAGCTTGCTCATGGAGTTCTGAGTCTTACATATTCATTACTGTTTATCTGTCCTCGGACCACTAAGCGTCCTAGACAAGGCCCAAGGCTCAACACATATTCTTGGGCCCCTCATCCCTACAATCGCCCCTCAAAACTCCGGTTTTTTCCCTCCTGTCCGAGGAGAAAAAATGGGGTTTTGACTTTGGATAATTAATCTCATTTGTTTCTTTGATTTTTACACGTGAGAATGTTGCTTCGCGTGTCCCGTAACTGTTCCTGACGCTTCGAAACCCGCGATGTCTCATGGACAGGAGGGAAAAAACCGGAGTTTTGACTTTGAATAATTAATCTCATTTGTTTCTTTGATTTTTACACGTGAGAATGTTGCTTCGCGTGTCCCGTAACTGTTCCTGACGCTTTGAAACCCGTGATGTCTCATTAATTACTCCAGACGGCACTTTGTTCCCTGCATCTTACGGTGAGATGTAGATCCTACGGCTGGCATTTCTCCTCGAATTTTGAGAGGAATAACTCCCACTTAATTCCACCTCCTATATAAGGCGCTTGGTAGTTTTTTTTTTTTTTTTTTACTTCTCAAATCTGCAAACTCTTAAGGCTTCTCAAACTCTCAAGCTTTCAAGACTTCTCAAATCTCCCAACTCTCAAGAAGCTCCTGAAGTGTCACCTGTTTTTATTTTCGTAAGTCTTTACGTTTTTAAGTTCTTTTCTTCTCAGCCAACCTCCTCGGCCTTCTAACCTTCAGTTCCTTTTCAAAAACATTTCCCTTACTTCCCCTTAGCTTGCTTAGATGGGTAGATTCAAGCACCTTGTAGATTCTCTCGCCGATATGAAGGGCTTTAGGGCTAAGTACCACATTCCCCAAGGAGTTTCCCTGTGGTATTGTGCTCCAGACCAGGTGCTTACACATAGGAACGAAAGGGAGGTCGTCATTCCCATGATCGCCTTCATAGAAGGTGAAATGACGCTTCCCATGGGTAGGGTAACCAGAGATTACTTAATTGCCCATAAGTTGTGTCCTCACCAATGCGCGCCCAACCTATTTAGGGTCTTAAATAGCGTTGATGCTCTTAACGAGTAGATGGGTTTGAGACTCACCTGGTACGACGTTGTCCAAATGTACGAATGTCATTCGCTTGCTGACTCGGGGTATTACCTCAAGTCTAGGTCCTCAATTGTTAGGCTTCTATTGTGTCTTCCCAAGTCCAACAAGGGCATGAAAGACGACTACCTAATCACCTATGGGGAATGGCACGACGGTCTTCACTGCCCAACTCAGGAGGGAGAGCCAAGTGGGGTGCCCTAGGGTTAGGTCCCTTGACACAGGATTTAGTTCTTTAGTTTTGCTGCTCTTCTCTTTAGTATTTTATTTCTTTTTGATGATGGATTTTGTTCGTCTTACCATGATTTTGCTCCTCGGCTGTTTTTGCAAATAAAAGGCACGTAGTGCCCAGCCTCAATTTGATCAACGTCACAGACCTCAACAGAGTCCTAAGGTCCGAGGTGTTTATGAGTGAGGATAGGCAGCTGAGAGCGGTCCACCTTATCCTAGACTTCGAGCCATTATCAGACAATTTTCAGGATGTGGGCCACACAATCAGGGTAGGCGACCCTCGACTACATAGAATACACGTTTCTGTACTCGGGTTCCTTGCCCGAGAAGACGTAGTGCCAGTTGAGTTGCCTCCTCAACGTGCTTTTCCTGAAGCAGCGGCTCCGCGGGAAAAGACTGCTTACTCACGCCTATCACTCGAGGAAGAAATAAATCAATTCCAACTCGAGGAAGAGATGGAGGAGTAGAGAGATCCTGTCATCCATATACCAGACGCAGAGGACGAGTTTGACAGGTTTTTAGGTGTTCACACCTCAGACCTCATAGTTGCGAATATAGACAAAAGCTTCGAGAAGGAAGAAGAAGAGATGGCCCTCAACCCGAGGAAAGGCTTGAAGGATCTCCTCGTGGGGAGGAACAAGGGGTTGTCCTCTAAGGAGGCCCCAAAGTATCAACCCCTCCCTACTTTTCCCCCTCCTCCTTCCACCACTGGCCTGCTCCCCATGCCCAACTTGAAGAAGAAAAGAAAGGAACGGGAAGTAGGGGAGGGTGAGGTGGTCTGCTAGAAGAAGGCCAAGCAACAGAAAATGACCCAAGACAAAGGACAAGCCTCCTCTGTGGCAAGTAGGGAGGACCCAGGTGTGGCAGAGGTGTGCCAACAACATCACACCTGGGCTCCTCGGCTGGAGTTAGATGGCGCAGCCATTCCATGGAACTCTACCATCAGGGAGTTCCAGAAAGGGCACGCCCAATACTTGGCCGAGGCCCTAGAGCAGCCTCTCCTTCTACCAAAGGACATGGCTGCCTTGAGGTACGTGAGGCAGCCAGACCTCTTTATGTCCTTGAAGAGGGATTTAGCCCTGGTAAGCTTCTTAGCATGCCTCACTAAGGGCATTTTTTCGGTTTCCCTTTTTTTTTCTTTTTTTCTTTTTTTTTTTAATGTACTCCCTTATTATTTGTATGCATGCTATCTAGGAGGTTTTTGTAGCTGAGGAATGGGTCAATGACGCCCGAAATGAGGTCAAGGTTGAGGCCAACCTCCGCGCCGAGGCTAACAAGGTCTTGGGCGCATCTGAGCAAAAGAATAAGGAGCTTGTAGTGAAGTTGACGGTAGAGGAGAGGACACGGAAGAGCACCGAGGCCGGTCTTAAGAGTGCCCAGGACCAGGCTGAGGACAAACACAAAAGGCTCTACCACACTGAACTAGAGCTAGCCACAACAAAACAGCACGTCTTGGAGCTGAAGGCCGAGCCGGAGAGAGCGAAGGAGACTGCTGAGGCTTCGAAGCGGGAGTCCTATGAGCTTAGGGTGCAAGAGATAGAGGTCCGTCTGGCAGACAAACTAGCCGAGGTCTGTAGGGACGACTGTAAGGAGGTGTAGGTAGAGGCCCTCAACCTTGCAGGAGTCCCTGCTACCTCGGAGTGGAGGCAGGCTAGGAATGTCTACTATCCACCGGTCTTTCACGAAGTCCCAGCTGAACTCCCACCAACCGCTGCCATTGCATCAGTCTCTTCTGAGCAACCCCTTGTCATCCAGGCACCTCTTCCTCTTGCCGAGGTTCCCAAAGGGCCTGACCAAGTTGGTGACTAAGGCCAGGGGTTAAGGTGAATAAGGATAAAGGCAAGGGTAAGGAGGTCAAGGCCCTGTCAGAGGCCAAAGATCCAAAATCCACCCCCAAGCTCAAGGATGCCCCTTCTAAGGCCAAAGATGCTGCTGTCAAGGCAAAAGAGGCCGAGGCCAAATCCAAAGAGGCCGATCCCAATGCCAAAGACGCTCCTGCCTCTCAGCTGGGCAACAAAGAAGACCTTGCTCCGAAGTCCAAGGCGTAGCTTAGGATCCTTTTTTTTTTTTTTTTTTTTGGTTTACATGTAAATTTCCTTAACTGTGGCAGCTTTGTCGTTGTTCCTGGTGTATTCTTTCTTTATTTAATGAAAAGACTTCAACTTTTACCTTATGAATCTTTCTCTTTCCTTGCAATATTTATTTTTAATTGGCCATAATCATTGTTTTGCCCTCTAATGAGATCTTTGAACTGATAATGTTTCCTAAGGTGAACACCCACACTTTAACAAAAGCTAGCAATAATAATTCGCTGTTAACTTAAATAAGTTAAAACTGTGTGCATGGTGAGACAAAATGGCTAAGTCCTTAGAGACAAACGAAATATGTAGTAGGAAAAGAGGGTGTCTGAGGTACCTCATTTTAAGAGCATCTTTCTAATGTTCCGTTAGAATCCTTTAATTAAGACTCAGGGTGAGCTTTCAAGTGTTAATTTCCCCTGGGCATATGATCTGAGGAACCTGACATGTCCCAAGTTCTATTCAACACTTAAATGGATAATATGAAGCATTAATTTACCCAAAGTATGTGGTCCAAGTCACTAGGCATGACTAAGGTTCTATTTAACACTTAGAAGAGTGACATGAAGTATTAATTTATCCAAAGTATGTGGTTCGAGGAACAAGGCATAACTAAGGTTCTGTTTAATACTTAGTAAAATGACATGAAGTATTAATTTACTCAAAGTATGTGATCCGAGGAATCAGGCATAACTAAAGTTTTGTTTAATACTTAGTAAAATGACATGAAGTACTAATTTACCCAAAGCATGTGGTCCGAGGAACCAGGCATAACTAAGGTTCTGTTTAATACTTAGTAAAATGACATGAAGTAGTAATTTACCCAAAGTATGTGGTCCGAGGAATTAGGCATAACTAAGGTTCTGTTTAATACTTAGTAAAATGACATGAAGTACTAATTTACCCAAAGTATGTGGTCCGAGTAACCAGACATAACTAAGGTTCTGTTTAATACTTAGTAAAATGACATGAAGTACTAATTTATCCAAAGTATGTGGTCCGAGTAACCAGACATAACTAAGGTTCTGTTTAATACTTAGTAAAATGACATGAAGTACTAATTTACCCAAAGTATGTGGTCCGAGGAACTAGGCATAACTAAGGTTCTGTTTAATACTTAGTAAAATGACATGAAGTATTAATTTACCCAAAGTATGTGGTCCGAAGAACCAGGCATAACTAAAATTCTGTTTAATACTTAAGTAAGTAAAAAGTGTAACGCAAAATGTAATAAACGATACATGACAAAAAAAGACTTTCACTAATAATAATACATTTGCAGGTTATTTACATTCCAGGGGCGTGGTACAACATTTTCATATAGATCTTCAAGATAATATGCACCTATTCCAACTACCGAGATGATGCGATATGACCCTTCCCAGTTGGGCCCTAACTTTCCACATGCTGGGTTCTTTGTAGTGCCCAAAACCTTTCTTAAAACCAAGTCTCCAAGCACTAATGGCCTTAGCTTCACGTTGGCGTCATACCCTTGCTTAAGCTTGTGTTGATAATACGCCAATTGGACCATGAAATTTTCTCTTTGCTTTTCAATTAAGTCTAAGCTCTTCCCTAACAACCCATCATTGTTGCTTAAAGTGAAAGAATTCGTTCTCAGTGTTGGAAATCTAGTCTCCAGAGGAATAACAGCCTCAGCTTCATAAGTCATTGAAAAGGGTGTCTCCCCTATTGACCTACGCGATGTGGTTCGATATGTCCAAAGGACGTGTGACCGCTCTTCCACCCATTTTTCTTTCGCATCATCCAACCTCTTCTTGAGTCCATTCACTATGACTTTATTAACAGCCTTGGCCTGTCCATTCCCCTGTGGATAAGCCGGGGTGGAATACCTATTCGTAATTCCCAGGTCACAACAGTACCTCCTGAAGGCTTTGCTATCAAATTGAAGACCATTGTCCGAGATGAGAGTATGGGGGATCCCAAACTTATGACAATATTTTTTCAAACAAATCTCTTGGTATCCACATCCCTGATATTTGCCAATGGTTCAACTTCAACTCACTTGGTAAAGTAATCCATGCTGACCAGTAACCATTTCTTATTCCCTACTACCTTAGGGAAAGGTCTTACAATATCCAAGCCCCATTGAACAAAGGCCAAGGGCTGAACAGAGGATTAAGGACTCCCCCTGGTTGGTGAATGTTTGGTGCAAATCTTTGGCATTGGTCACACTTCTTCACATACTCTTGTGCTTCCTTCTGCATGTTCAGCCACCAGTATCCCTGGGTGAGGGATCTGTGAGACAAAAACTTGCCTCCTGTGTGGCTTTCACAAATCCCTTCATATTTCATATAACTCCTCAAAGAGTAGCTCTGATGCTTTAGGGAGTATGCACAGCAAGTATGGCCCAAAATAAGAGTGTTTGTACAACTTTTGGTTCTCGGACTATCAGACTCTGACTTCTCCTCGGGTAAGATATCCTCTTTAAGGAATAGCACTATGGAGTCCATCCAACTAGGTCCCAACCTAATTTGATGGATATGGACCATCTTTCTCTTCATCTCAGTAGGCTTACACAAATCTTCCACAAGGATAACCCGAGGTAAGCCCTGTGCCATGGAAGTTGCAAGAGTGGAACAGAGGTAAGCCCTGTGTGTTTCCACTCCTAGGGATATGCAGCAAGTTGAAAGACTCAAACCCTGACTGCAAGTGCCTAACCTGATCTAAATACTCTTTCATTCTCCCATCCTTGGCCTCTAACTCTCTCTTCACCTGGCCTACGATCAACCTTGAATCTGAGAATATCTCCACTGCCTTTCTTTCCATTTTCTAAACCATGGTCATCCCGGCCAATAGATCCCCATACTCAGCCTCATTGTTTGTGGCCGAGAAGCCTAGTCTTAAGGATTTTTCAATAGTGATCTTCTTAGGAGATATTAAAACTAACCCCACTCTAGATCCCATTTGATTCGCTGCACCATCAACATATACCCTCAAAGATAAAGGTTCTTGCAAGGAGACCATGCCAACTAATATTTCATCCAAGCCCTGCTTCTCTACCTCTTTTTCTAATGGGGATTCAGCGAACTCGGCCACCAAATCTGCGAGGACTGGCCCTTGACAGAGGTGTGAGGCATATACTAGATATCAAAAGCCCCTAGGATCATACCCCACTTGGCAATCCTCCTCGTGAAATCAGCACTTTGAAGCAGTGATCGAAGCGGAAGTTAGGTTAAAACAACAATTATGTGGGACTGGAAGTAGTGAGGGAGTTTACGTGTAGCATGTACTATTGCCAAAATGGCCTTTTCCAATGGCTATAGACTGTTAATTGCCTTAACCTGATCAGGGTTAACCTCAATCCCACAATGAGTGACCATATAGCCCAGAAATTTGTCTGATCACACACTGAAGGAGCACTTGGAAGCATTAAGGCGCAGTTTGTGTTTCCTCAGTATTTCAAAAATATCCTCGAGGTCTCCCATATGCTCGGACACCACCTTACTCTTCACCACCATATCATCTAGATAAACCTCAATATTCTTGTCTAATTGTGGCTCAAACATCCTAGTTATCATCCTTTGATAGGTAGACCCTGCATTCTTCAGACCAAAAGGCATCACCTTGTAATGGTAATTTTCAGTAGGAGTGACAAAAGCTGTCTTCTCCTGATCACCCAAGGCCAATGGTATTTAATGGTATCCCTGGAAGACATCCAAAAAACTCATCCGAGGATGGCCTATAGTTACATCCACTAGCTGGTCTATCCGAGGCATAGGGAAATGGTCTTTTGGACAGGCCTTGTTCAAATATGTGAAGTCCACACACATTCACCACTTCCCACTTTTCTTTTTCACCACTACAGTATTGGCTAGCCATTCAAGGTAAAATACCTCTTTAATAGCCCCAACCTGCTCAAGTTTTATCACCTCGTCTTTGACAACATCAGAATGGTCTTTAGATGAATGCCGAGGTGGTTGCTTTTTAGGTGTGACGGATGGATTGACATTCAAATGATGACAGATGAAGTTCGGATCCACCCCAGGAGCTTCGTAAGCACTCCATGCGAACACGTCAATATTCCTCCTAAGAAACTCTGCTAGCTCTTCCTTCTCTTGAAGAGGCAGCTGGGCTCTGACCTGAAAAAACTTTTCTGAATCATCATCCACAACAATCTTATCTAAATCCTCACACTTCACCCCCTCGGCTGTCTCACCCACTAGTAACATCGGAGTCTTTAATTGCTATAAACCCCTATCAGTAGAGGCTGTGGACCCAGTTTCAAACTAATGCATAATTGCGGCAACTAAGCACTGCCTAGCCACGAACTGGCTCCCAACCAGCTCCTCAATCTGATCCTCGGACGAATATTTCACTTTCAAGTTGAGGGTGGAAGAAACAGCCCCCAGGGCATGAAGCCGAGGTCGTGCTACAATGGCTGTGTAGGGAGAATAAGCATCCACCATAATAAAGTCCACTTCCACTACCTCTGAGCCTGCTTGCACGGGTAGTCTGATCTGACCCTTTGGAATAACCATCTTCTCATCAAAGCCCAACAAAGATGAATCATAACCTGTCAAACCCTCCGGTTTCAAGTTTAACCCCTTGTACAAATCAAGATACATAATCTCGGCTCCGCTGCAACACCCTCTTCACATCATACCCCCCTATCCTGAAGGTGCACACTAGGGCGTCATCATATGGTTGTATGATTTCAACCTTATTTTCATCCGAAAAGCTCAACACTGGTTGGATCTCCGTCCTAGCCCTCTTCGGCTCATGGCCAAAGTCCTCGGCAGGTGGTTGAGCCACAGACATCACCTTGGACAGACGAGAAACGGTCCTTCCGGGAGCAGCGATGATGACATTAATTGTGCCCAAAGGAGCTCTCGAAGAAGCATCTCTCTGAGGTTCCAATCCTGCCTAGCCCCCTTGCCCACTGGGATGATACAAAAATTGTTTTAGCCTCCCTTCTCGAACCAACTGCTCCAAGTGATTCCAGAAAATTCTACAATCCTCTGTGATGTGCCCTCGGTCTTGGTGGTATTGGCAATGAAAGCTTTGATTGCGCTTCATGGCGTCACCTCCCATCTTATTTGGCCATTTAAAGAATGACGCATTCTTGATTTTCTCCAAGACTTGGTGCACTGGTTCTCGGAACACCGTGTTAACCATTTGAGTAGTGGTAGACCCCGATTGCCCAGCAAAGTCTCTCCGGGGCCGATTATTATTGTATCGATCCGACCTAAAATCCCTCATCTCTTGATGGATAACCTTAGACTTCCCTTTCCCTTGTTGTTAGTCTTCCTCGACCCGCTTATACTTATCAATTCGGTACATGAGTTGATGTACACTGTTAGCAGGCTCCCCAGTCAAAGACTTCCTCAAACCATGCTCGGCAAGTAGGCCGACCTTGAAAGTTCTTATGGTCACATTATCAAAATCACCATCTATCTCATTAAACATCTCTTAGTATCTGTCTAAGTACATTTTCAGGGTTTCCCCCTCTCGCATGGTCATAGACAGCAAGGAATCAAAGGGCCGAGGAACCCTGCTGTATGTGATAAAGCGAGATCCAAATGCTTGGGTAAGTTCCTTGAAGGAGTCTATAGAACCTGCTCCCAGACCATCAAACCATCTCATAGCCACAAGCCCCGGACTGGACGGGAACACCTTGCACATCAAGGCCTCATTCCTGGATGGACAACCATTCTTTAGTTGAAGTGATTTACATACTCCACAGGGTCTGTTCGACCATTGTATATGGTGAACGTTGGCTGAGTAAACCGTCGAGGAAGTTTTCCTCCTTTAATTCTGCGTGTGGAAGGCGACCTGAAAATTTGGTTTAACGCCTTGCTCATAGCGTCATTTCCCAGGCCTTTGCAAGGCGAGCTCCTATTCCTACGCTCACGATGGTAATCCTCATCACACGAGAAGGATTCACTGGGGGGAGTTCTTGACCTGGGTCTGTAGCTACCGCCCCCTTATCACCAGAAGAAAAATCAGAGTTTGAGGGAGTTTGCCTTCGCCATTCGTGGCGCAACTTCCTCTTCAAACGATCAATGTCCAATTGCATGGCTCTAGTGTTTTCCTCATGAGAGATATAACTCCCACTTCGAGAGTGGCTCCTACTAGTATGGGTGGTATGCATGCTAACCTCTCAGTCTCTTCTTCGTTCAAGATTAACAAAATGATCTTGACGTTGGGGCCCCATAGATTCCTCCCGATTCGGACCTGAACCTACCATAATTGAACGTTAACTCACTACAACACGAGAAATTCCCACAGACGACGCCAATTGTAAGGACGCAATGTGAGTCCTAAGCCCAAAAGTTAAAAGGATTTAGGCCCAAAGAGCCCAATACAATGAATTTGTAGAGAGTGGGTTGGAAAACTAGGCTCTAATGAGTTGGGTAGCAATTCTAGTGGATCCTGTTAGGTTCTAAAGATTTAGGATTTTATGTATTTAGAACTCTAATGTGTAATGTTGGCAAACTATGATCAAAACAATATGTTTAGTCTTGTTTAGGCTTACTCAAAGTATGTTTATTTGTAAAACTGGAATCGAGTGATTGCAGATTTATTGGACTAAATCTGTAAGGCTCGATCGATCGAAAATTAGACTCGATCGATCGAACCACGTACAGATTTATTTTTCTGCAAAGTTCCAGTTCAGCCCAAACTCTATTTAAACGTCTTGGGGTTCAAGTAAAACACTCCTATATATAAGGAAAACCCTAGAACGTTTTTGGGACTTTTGATGAGAGAGATTAGAGTGCCTCTTGTGCCTCCTTTTATTTTAGGGTTTTGTACCCAAACCTCTCTAAGTCTTTGTTGCTCATATTTGCTGTTTATGTGAATCTCTTGTGAGATCATTGAGGAGCTTTCCTTCACATATACTTAGGGTTTCCAAGATTCAAGATTATGTCAAGAACTTGGTAATCATTCAGTTGCATATTCAAGAACTTAAAGATAAACAAGCGGGGGTGCTTGTACTTGATTGAGGAATTCAAGAAAGAAGGAGTCCGTGGATTCGGAGCTTGCACGTGGTCCTGTCAGTAAGTTCTACTGGTGGGTAGCATTAGGAAGTCGAGCGGGGAGCTTGTAGTCCTTTTGTATGAACTTCGATTCTTTCATAGTGGATTCAGGTTTGCCTTGAGGATAGGTGGGTCAAATCCTCCCCAGGTTTTTACCGTGTGGTTTCCTGGGTGATCATATCATTGTGTTATTTATTATTCCGCTGCTTTATTTGTTTGATATGATTATTTGATTGTTTTAACCTAGAATTGCATAATTGGACTAAGTAACAACTTGGCTAATTAACTAGGCTACTCAATCTGGTTGTTTTAAGGGGTCTAAATTTCCATCAAGTGGTATCAGAGCGGGTAGCTCTTCTTGTTGTAGATATTTTGATCTAAGAGCTGATCCTTGACCCTTGTTGTCATGGATAATTTGAAGTGTCTTTCTGATCATGTTTCTGCTCATGCTTCTGCTGATTTTATTGATGTCTGTGATGTTTTGAAAAAAAAAAGACACTATTGTTTCTGTTGATTTTTTTGATGCTTTTGAAACTCTTCGTAAAGAACTATCTAAATCTTTGAAAATTGCTAAGAAATTCAAAGAAGAGTTAAAATTGACAAATCTTGAAAAAGAGGAATTGCTTGTTAGATTAGATGAGTCTAATAAAAAGAATGATTTTTTGAGAAATCAAATTTCCTCTCAAGATGAGAAGATGAAAAGTTTGGAACAAAAGTTAGCTGAGGCTGAAGCTAAATTGGAAAATTTGTTTAATACCAAATTTGCTGATGATAACAGAAGTGTTTCTGTTTCTCTTAAGCCTAAAACTGAAAAAGTTTATATCCCTCCTTTCAAGAGGAATAATAAAGAAAATGCTTATTTTGCTAGGTTAGACAAAAGTAAAAGTTCTGATGTAAACGCTAAAGTTTCTAAACTTAAGTCTAAACCTACTGTTAGAGAGCATAAGAAATCTGTTTTTGTGCTTACTTGTCACCATTGTGGTGTTGTTGGTCATATTAGACCAAACTGTTCTTTATTGAGGCAAAAACCAAAATCTGAGACTAGATTTGCTGTTAGGAATACTGATGTTCCTAAATTTGTTCCTGTTTGCCACTTTTGTGGTGTTCGTGGTCACATTCGTCCTAATTGTCATAAGTCGAAATTTAAGCATTCTGTATGTCAATCTAGGATATGTGATGATATTTCTCCTGCCATAAGTCCAAATAAATTATTTCATATGCTTTTGAAAAATTTAAGTTTGTTGGCTTGTGAAAGGAATTTGCAGGATTTCAGTCTTTCTCATAAGATTGGTGTAATCCCTCAAATACACTCTGCTTCTCATGGATTTTCACCTACAAAGCCGAAGACTCGTGCTAGATGGGTGAGAAAAGACCCTCCAAGGTGAGTGTTGCTAACCTGTCCTTGATTTAATTCTTTCAATTAATTGTGGACATGTTTTGTTTTTGTTTTTGGTTGTTTTGTCTTTTAGGTTGTTTTTTTTATTAAAAAAAAAAATCCAAAAACATTGAAAAATTTCAAAAAGACAAAAATATTTTATTTTGTGTCTTGTTTTATTTTTCTTGAGGATTACATGAATTATGATATCTCTCTTGATTTAGAATATGCTTGACATTGTGGAGAAACTTGAATAGTTTGTGCTAAGCTATTTTTGATTTTGTGTGAGTATGTACTAGTTTGTACATGTACTCAAGGGTTAATTAAGAAATTGATATTTGTTTGTGTACCCTCTATAGCTTAGTTTTTGCACTATCATGCATTGCTTTTGCATTGTTCATTTAGCATAATATGTGCTTTTTGTCTTTGGTCATAAATTTTTTAAAAATCTCAACAAGTGGTTATAAAGTTTGTTAAAACCAAAAAGATTTTTGTGTTTTGTATTATATATCTTGGATTTATAATCAAGGATTGGCCATATTATCTTTACATAACATGTTTATGTACCTTGTTTAGCTTTGATGAGCTTATTTATTGCACTTTACTAGTTGAAGTTTTGTAGTGCATGTTGTGTGGGAAAGATGTTTATGGTGTTTATCACTTTGTCTTAATCTTGAAGTCATATGTTATTTGACTGTCGGACTTGATCCTTTTGAGAAAGGCATAAATAACCATCTCACCACCGTTCACTAGCCAATCATGAACACCTTAGTGCATATCGTAATATTTTGTGCTCGAGAAAGTGTAGCACATGCACAAAAAGAACATAAGGTGTAGCCTCAATTAAATTAAAACTGGTGTGTACTATTAGGCTTGATGCCAATTCACTTAATTCAAACCGGTGTGTACTATTAGGCTTGATGCCATTTCACCTAATAATGGGGCAAAATTCAAGAAACTTACATGATTGCAAGCTTATGTTCTAGGAGATGTGGGAGTTATATGATGTAACTCTTTAGGTGATAGTCTCTTTTAAATTCTATGTGATGAATTTTGTTGACTTTGTGATTGATTGCTATTCACATATCACTTCACATGTATCTTAAGTTTTTGCTAGTTGCACACACTACACAAGTTACTCTTTGCTAAACTTGGTACATTATATTGTGTGTGATTTTGTTGTGGCCATCCAAGATTAAAAGTTCCTTGATTTTAATGCAAAATGTGTATAATGTTTGCGCTTTGAGGACAAATTGATTGAAAATCTTGATTTTGGAAGATTTTGGTTAAATTCAAGTGTTTTTGAAAAACTTTTCGTCTCATACTCATGCATTTTATATAAAACAATGTGCTTTGAGGAGTTTCTGCATTAAAATGCTCTGTTTTCAAAAATCTGATTTTTCCAGACTTTCGATCGATCGAACATGTTTTTCGATCAATCGAAATTGCGATTAAAATTTTTGGTTTGGGTCTGCCTGACTCGATTGATGTTCGATCGATTCTCGATCGATCGAAACTGAAAAATTTTCAGTTTCTTTGTTTTTGACCAAAAAAAAATTTTATGCATCATTTGTGTTTAGGATTCACATGCATTGCATTGTTTTTGTATCCATCTTGCAGTTTTGCAGTCATATCTCTCATTGTTTTCACACATAACATGTATACACTTTGCTACATTGGGTACTCAACTTGATTTAAAAATTGATTGATTAATTTTTGAGTTTTGTACATTCTAGTATATGCTATTTCTTATGTGTAAACTGTAGAAAATATTTTTCTTAAGAGATATGATGGATAATCAATGTGCAAATATTTTCTCTACTCATGCAACTGTTTATGGGTCACATAATGCCATGTTTGCATTTTATTAAAAGAGAGAATATTTTTTCTTCATGTGTATCCTCACCTTAGTTTTTAACTTTGGTTTGTGTGTTTTTAACTTTGGTCCTGCTGGTGAGGATGTTCCTGATCCTGTTGGTGATGCTGCTGATTCCCCCCCCCCTCCTTTATTTTTCCCCAAAACTGTTTTTCCCACACCTTGTTTTGTTTTTCCTATTTTTATAGGGGGAGAAAAGTTTTTTTAACCTGTGTTGTTCATAGGGGGAGCTGTCTCTATTTTCTATAGAGTTGAATTGTTTTGTGTTCCCCTTGATTCTCTATTTTCTCTTATCCTTTATTGCGTATGTTGACTGTTTACTCTTTGTATGAGTTGTCTTTGTCAATGCGTGACAAAAAGGGGGAGAAATTATTGATTTATGGGAATCAAGAATGTTCTGTTTAGGGGGAGTTAACTTTGTTTTTGATGTATCTAACTTAGGGGGAGAGTTAGTTTGCATATTTGTTGATTTACTGTTTTTCTGTCACACATGCGTTTATGCGTTTGTTTAGTGTTTCAGGAAATATACAGGTTGATTCAATTGAGCTGCTGTCTACACTTGCAACTGATGGATAGTAGTTAGGTTGGAT
Source organism: Quercus aquifolioides (assembly GCA_019022515.1). Classification (NCBI taxonomy): domain Eukaryota; kingdom Viridiplantae; phylum Streptophyta; class Magnoliopsida; order Fagales; family Fagaceae; genus Quercus; species Quercus aquifolioides. The sequence continues at coordinate 89,938,286 of CM032327.1, forward strand.
TTGTTGTTATGAGCATTATTTTTGTAATGGGCTTTTTACTTTGTAAACTTTGAGTTTTTAGTTTGTGTTTTGTCACGGATTGCCAAAGGGGGAGTTTGTTAGGTTCTAAAGATTTAGGATTTTATGTATTTAGAACTCTAATGTGTAATGTTGGCAAACCATGATCAAAACAATATGTTTAGTCTTGTTTAGGCTTGCTCAAAGTATGTTTATTTGTAAAACTGGAATCGAGTGATTGCAGATTTATTGGACTAAATCTGTAAGGCTCGATCGATCGAAAATTAGACTCGATCGATCGAACCACGTACAGATTTATTTTTCTGCAGAGTTCCAGTTCAGCCCAAACTCTATTTAAACGTCTTGGGGTTCAAGTAAAACACTCCTATATATAAGGAAAACCCTAGAACGTTTTTGGGACTTTTGATGAGAGAGATTAGAGTGCCTCTTGTGCCTCCTTTTATTTTAGGGTTTTGTACCCAAACCTCTCTAAGTCTTTGTTGCTCATATTTGCTGTTTATGTGAATCTCTTGTGAGATCATTGAGGAGCTTTCCTTCACATATACTTAGGGTTTCCAAGATTCAAGATTATGTCAAGAACTTGGTAATCATTCAGTTGCATATTCAAGAACTTAAAGATAAACAAGCGGGGGTGCTTGTACTTGATTGAGGAATTCAAGAAAGAAGGAGTCCGTGGATTCGGAGCTTGCACGTGGTCCTGTCAGTAAGTTCTACTGGTGGGTAGCATTAGGAAGTCGAGCGGGGAGCTTGTAGTCCTTTTGTATGAACTTCGATTCTTTCATAGTGGATTCAGGTTTGCCTTGAGGATAGGTGGGTCAAATCCTCCCCAGGTTTTTACCGTGTGGTTTCCTGGGTGATCATATCATTGTGTTATTTATTATTCCGCTGCTTTATATGTTTGATATGATTATTTGATTGTTTTAACCTAGAATTGCATAATTGGACTAAATAACAACTTGGCTAATTAACTAAGCTACTCAATCTGGTTGTTTTAAGGGGTCTAAATTTTCATCAGATCCAAATGACAATAAAGTAAAGATAGACTGATTTTCTCTAAAGAAAATCGTTTTTGGCATAGTTCGAGGGGATCAGTTCTTATTAGATTTCTTGAAGTTGATTACAAGTACAGCTCTTATTGCTACAGTATTTCTCTCTCAATCCTCCGATCTCTCTCTCTTAGGGCTTCCCTTCTATTTTATACTCTCTTTCTCCTTTCATCTTTGCCATTCACGTGTAGATTAGATCGTTGGTGTTGATCCTTGTCACATCAGCACCTTTCTGAAATCTTTGGAGAGCAGCTGTAAGGCTGAAAACTACTGTTCAGGTATCACTTCCTCATTAATGCGGCCAGAGAGTTAGCTGCAGAGCATTCAATGCGGTGGTAGCAGTTTTCCCTTAGATATTTCCCAGCTCCCATTTGTCCTATACGTTCATAATGCATATTCTTATCAATAGAATTTCCGAGAATGTTACTCTGGATGATAAAACACACTTTTTGACATCTGCTTCGTTTAACTAAGGAGATACTCCTCCTTGGCCTACCTTCCCCAACCTTCTCATTCGTAACTTGCTCATGGAGTTCTGAGTCTTACATCTTCATTACTGTTTATCTGTCCTCATACCACTAAGCATCCTCAGATAAGGCCCAAGGCCCAACATATATTCTTGGGACCCTCATCTCTACAACTATGTTAGGTCTGAAAAAGAAAATTTAGCATGTAATCAAACTGTCTATTTTTCCCGCATACACCAAAAACCAATTGGTATTTTGGTCTGATGATATAAAGTGCAATCATCAGCAACGGATACCATAAATTATAAAACTCTATCAGAAGTAAATAAATAAATAAAGTTTGAGGCTTCGTTATCCTTAAACTGTTATTGGGCCTCAAGATGTATTCAACAACAAAGTTTTGAATTATAAATTATAAAACTCTATCAAAATTAAAGAAATAAATAAAGTTTGAGGCTTCGTTATCCTTAAACTGTTATTGGGCCTCAAGATGTATTCAACAACAAAGTTTTGTTTTATGCTATGTTTGGATGTTGGGAGAAGGAAGGGGAGTAGAGTAAAGGAAGGGAGAGTAATTTAAATACCTTGTTTGGATGTTTTTAAAGGAATGAGGAAGAGGGATTTGGAGGGGTTTGAACTACTTCCAACCCCTCATTTTTAATTCCCCAAAATTGAAGAGATTTGGTGGGAGAGTGGAGTATAAAAATGCTTGACCAAATGAAATATTAAATTTACCCTTACCATATTAACAAAATTACAAATGAAAAGATTAATTACTCCTCTCTCCCTTATTTAATTTTAAAAACATTCAAATAAGGTAGAGGATAACCATTCCCCTCTCCACTACTCTTCTTCCCTCTACTCCCCTCTACTCTCCTCTCTCTCAAAACTTCCAAACATAGCATTAGTTTTGCAAGAAAAAATAAATAAATAGCATTGAGAAAGAAACAGAGACAACCTTTCTTTCCTTTCTCCTAACTAGTAATCTAACTAGTTGTTGTTTTTCGAATAAATAGTTCTTAACACCTAACCAGATTCTTGTGCCCTTAGCTTTGTACAGTATCTCTCTCTAGAGTGAGAGTCTAAAAGTCTAAGGACCCGGACCACAAAAAATGTTATTGACCCAAGATACGCTGGTGCTGTGGTCCCTTTAATTGCAATGCTGCAGGACAACTGGTGTGGCCCAAGACAGGTGTAATTGGGCCCCCTATAGAACCCAAATCCCAGCCACTAGCTTCAACATGTCTCTATTGCAGAGCCACTGACCCATGGATTGTGACCCTTACGTTTTTCCCAGTTTAGGAACAGTATCTGATCACAACCAAGAAAATTACAATAGCAGTGGACAAACAAATACACTCGACCTCACGTAAGCTTTGTGCATCGGATATCACTTATTATGAAATGCAATTGGATTTTCAATGATAGGCCATTATTTACATGTTTAAATTAATATTTTAATGGTAAGATAGTCCTGTTCTGTTTATTAAGAGAATCCTAAGTTGGCTACTTAGTCCATTTCCATGATAAGACTATACTAAAGTGGTGGATACAAGATTGTTTCGATAGGAGACTATCTTTGAATTACATTTCCCAAAAACCAATTAATGTTTTGACTTATTATAAAATATAAAAAAATTATTGTGTAACAAATGTTATATCTATCAAAAAAGTAGTGGATATAAAGTGAGAAGATTTTAGGATAGTAAACAAGTGGAGTTGAGTTGAGTATTAAAAGTTTAAAATTAGTTTATTTAATTTTATTTCTAATACAAATTGAGCTCAAGCTCATCACTAAACTCGATAACGTGTTTAAACTTAATTAAATTTCTCGTAAAACAAGTTTAAATTTGTTCACAAGTTACTTTATTAGTTTATTCTTTCCCATCTATAATAAACGCTACATCTAAATTTTTTTACCCCATCACAAATCTATGATAATTATTAATAAATAAAATATAGCTATTGATCTTCTCCAATATATATATATATATAGCTATTGAAAACCAAATAATAAACTATTTGATAATGACTATTTATACTATCAACAAATAATAAATAACAATCTGATATCTTAATTATGAACTTATTCACAGTTTAATCTTATCAAAGAGTACTGTGGATTAATGACATTGTATCATATCTTTTACACAAAGAATCAAGGTTCGAATCCTTGTCTTCCATCATTGTAACTAATGAATAATAATTTTAAAAAAAAAATACAATCTTATATATATATATATATATATATATATATGTATATATGTATGTGTGTATTTATGTATACATATAACCATATACATTATTACGTTTAAATTTTGGTTGTGTAATAGTCAACCTAAGCCTGGATTTAAGTTTAGATTATTTACTATCTAAACAAACTTTAACAATTTTTTTTCCTTTGGGTTCTTCATAAATAATTTTATTCATTTACAAGCCTTCCATTATATCACTTTTGGTTTTCTTTAAATATTGAGACAATTGGGGTTTTAATGATAGTTCAATGATAATAACATTTTTTGCGTGGGTCATGCCTATAGATCGAACCCTACCTCTCCAGTATATATATTTTGAGCCAATCAAGTTTTCCATATGGTTAGTTACTTAGTGCCTACAATGGGGCCGAGCCCTTGTGATCACTGCCAATAAAATAGTTTATGAGCGTACCTACCCGGTTAACGAAGGAAAACAATGATTCATGTCACAACCTACATCAACCAAAGTGAGGGTCCCTTTCTTGACTATAGTAACATGGACAGCTCCTTCAGCTTTATCCAATCACTTCTGTATATTAATACATAAAATTGAAATAAATAATTTCACAATAAATGGATAAATAAAATCATTCATGAAATGAGGGGGAAAAAATTAACTCTATTTGATTGGTTCCTCCCCTTAACAAAAAGTCAAAAAAAAAAAAAGTTGGTATCATCTCACTATATGTACTTTTTAAAATTAATAAAAATTAGTTTATTTAAGCTCTTAGCGTGCCTAAATATATAGTGTTGCCCACATTAATGATTTTGTTTTTTATAAATATATTTGAATGTACAAGCCTTGTTAAAAATGGAAGTGTTTTAAAGAATTATCTCCCATTTCAAGGAACCATCAATTAAGCTAAACGATGATCAATTTCACTGTCATTTGATGGAGATTTCATAAATTCATGGTATACTAAAACAAAATCCAATGACATAACAAAGATGTGCAACAATTTATAGGGAAGAGTCTTTTCATCATGGACGTATCAATTTATAGAGAATATACTTCATAAATATTACGTTTTGTTTCTGCTTAGATCTTACTGTTCTTCCTAGGTGGCCAGGCACATGTGTTTTATTATTTTCTTAAATGTGTTATAAATATAAAACTTTCACTCTTTCTCTCACTTAAAATTTGTCTCGTTAATATCAAGTGTCTTTTCTCTTCAGAGTAGTTAAGACTTAACTCTTATAATTTTTTTTCCTTAAAAAAAAAAAACCTCCTATAATTTGCCTAAATCATCTTTTATTTTCTTGTTTATATCTGCCAAAATTTCATGGACTAAAATTGTAACCAACACTTCAATATTACAAAATCAGATCCTCCACAATATATTACAAAAACAATAGAATCCGAATTATATGTGTAAAAAAGGTTACTAAGAAAGATTCATTTTTCTCCCTCAAAAAAAGAAGAAGAAAGATTCATTTTTCTTTTCTTCTCTTATAAGGTTGTAAAAAGGTTACTAAGAAAGTTGGTAACTTTTTTTTCCATAACTTTTGATCTGGAAAGTTATTATTAATGTAACATTACTTTTTCATTGATACATTACTAAGACCAATTTTATTATTCACAAATCACATTAACTTCAACCGTTATAAAAAATTAAAATAAATAAATAAATAAATCGTGTAAAGCTTTATGTTACTAAATTTCTTGTTAGAATTATATAAGTTTCATGCTAAACTCAAATAACTTCAATCATGTTTGTCAGAATCCAATATAGACTATAAGTGTCCTATAACCCTATATCCCTAAATCAATTTAGATCGTAGCACAATTATTTATTTATAGGGTGGAATTGAAATAGAATCGTGAGCCGAATTGTGGTATCATAAAGTTTGTTTCTTTGTGCGTGTGTGCATTTATATATATATAATCCGTTTTGTCATCATAAGAAGAAACGAAGTTGCTAATTAGTGCAAGTGTGCAACAGAACAGGGCAAGCAAAAAAAACATCCGCGTTAGGTCCGTGTTTGGACCTTTGTTAAATTTGTATGTGCTGGACAACCTTATCCTATTTTATCAAATGAGAAAGTCTAGTGTCACAAATTTTGCCACAATTTTACTACATAACAAGTTGTAAGTGGTAAAAATAAAATAATAAATTTATGTGAGTCCATAACTTCACCCCTCATAAGTCATAAGTGATAATAAAAATAAAATAATAAATATATGCGAGTTCATAATTTTACCGTTCACACGTCGCTGCGTAATAAAATTGCGACAAAGCAATAGAAAAGTTCGTGACAATAAACTTATACCACCCAGTACGTGGAAAGTAAAGCTAAGCTGACAAGTAAAATTAGAGAGAGAGAGTAGTAGTAACAAGTAATAACAAAGAAAGAAGGTTTCTTTTCTCTCTTTTCTAATTTGAGAGAGAGAGAGAATAACGAGGTTTTCTGGGTTGGCGGAAAACAATAAGATGGGACCCACAATCCACACCCTACTTCTCTTTTGTTTTGAGAACTCTCGAAGACAGAAGGGTCCAACTTTTTCCTTCTTTTTCACTCTCTCTCTCTCTCTCTCTCTCTTTCTCTCTCCTCTTTCAGTGCAAATCATGACTTTCTTTCTCTCTCTCTTTCCTCCTCTCCCTAAGTCCTAATCCCCCACACTTCTCCTCTTCCATTTTCTTTCTTTTTCTTCAACCCAACAATGAAAAAACAAAAAGGAGAAGAAAATCAATTCTCCTACAACAATTACTATCCCTGTAGTACAAAATCCTCAAATACCATTACTAGGTATAATTAGACACTATTTTAGTACTTTCAAGTTTCTATTTCGATTAGTACCCTCCAAAGATTCTTTCACATATATATATCTCTCTCTCTTTGAGCTGACCTGAGCAGTGAGAGAGAGACCAACCTTTTTTTTTTCTTTTTTTTCTTTTTTTTTTCTTTCACACACACAATCACTCGTACACAGCCCAACCCTAAAAGCCCATGCTTTCTCTTTCTCTCTCTATATGTTAAATTCCATTATCCAATATCTCACCACCATCACCGACCTGTTGGCCCATCACCGACCTCACCTCCTCTATTCTAGGGTTTCCTTTCCTTTCTTTCTTTCTGCTTTCTCTCTTTTTTTTTTTTTTTCTTTTTTTTTTCTTTCTATTTTTATGTAATTATTGATTCTTTTTTAGGCTGATATATATACATATATTCCTCCGATCTCTTCCTTCTCTTTGAAGATTAGCTTCACTCTCTATCTGTCATGGATTCCCTTTAAATTCTATATGGATTCTCAGTATATCTCGTCGTCAAAATCTAGGGTTTTTCTAGGGTTTTTCCTTTAATATGTGGCTTAGTGTTTACTGGGTCGACTTTAGTATCACTCAATTTGATCGAATCTTTTTTCTTATCTGAATTTCAATTGGGTAATTTTTTTTTTTTTTTTTTTAAGTGGCAAAAAAAATTAAAAAATTAAAATTGTCATTCATGGCGTACCAGTCGATTCCGGGTCCGGGTTCGGGATCGAGTTCGGGTTCTGCGTATCAGTTCTTGAATTCCCCTTTTGGTGATACAACTTATACGAAGGTGTTTGTTGGGGGACTTGCTTGGGAGACACAGAGCGAGACTATGCGACGCTATTTCGAGCTGTTCGGTGAGATTCTTGAGGCTGTCGTTATCACTGATAAGAATTCTGGTCGATCAAAAGGCTATGGTTTTGTGAGTATTTATTGTTTTCAGTTTCTGGGTTTTTTTTTTTTTTTTAATTTATAATTTTTAATAATAGATATCTTTCATTTGAAATGAGTATTAGTTTAGTACACCTAGATGTAAACGATATTGGTTGTTCTTTCAATGATCCTAGGATTGATCAGAACGGTCTGTAATGTGTGCCACGTTGGAAATTTGAAAATTTTAGCTGTTCTTAGTTATCAATATCTGCTTGATTGAGTAAATTGGTTCTGCTAGTCAATGTATTTGAATCTGTGCTAGTTTGTGTTGATGAGGGGTACTTGTTTCACTATTGAATGACTTGGTTTTCCCCCCGTATTTACATGGAGGGTTTAGGTAACTTTTCGCGACCCGGATTCTGCTAGGAGAGCCTGTGCTGATCCTACCCCAATTATTGATGGCAGGCGAGCAAATTGTAATTTGGCTTCACTAGGGCGACCTCGGCCTCCTATGCATTATGGTATGATATTTGGCATTTGGCTAATAATTCCCCTGTTGCTGGTTTCATTGTTAGGTCATATTGTTCAATATTTTGAGGTGGATTTTTTTTTTTCCTATACATTTTTTAGAAGATTCATGACCATGTATGTTATGCTGTATACTCGTACCAAAGACCTCTCTGTCCTTGTGCCAATATGAGCTCTAGCTCAAATGGCACCTCCTCCCCTATAAAAACATGTGGAGGGTGCATTGTAATTACAAAATTACAATGTCATTTTGTGCATAGCTTTATGTAATTGGATTTGCAGTTTTCTTAAAAGCAGATATGGTTGAGCTATGTTGTTGGGGGAATGAATATTTGACATGCACTTTGTGTTGCCTTGTTATTATTGGACTCTCTTTATGCTAACCTCAAGCCAATCTGGAAGCTTTTTGTATGTGCAATAAGTAGCAGTTGGTAGTGCAATAAATGTGGAATCAATGTCGAGTTGTGTGTTTCCAAAAAAAAAAGGTTATTAAACACTTAAGCTAATGCCTAAAATTGGAGATAATTGAGCTAGTGTGGTTTTTAATATCACTCAGTTTAACTTTCAGCCCTTTAAATCATCTATATGTGTCAGTTTCTTTAAGTAAGATTTATTTTTTGTATTTTGCTTTCTGCTTTTGTTTATCATAGGACGTTTGAGACCACCAGGCCCATACATTGGAAATATGCAAGCCGCCCGGGGGGCTTACGTTGGAAGTTTTGGCTACCAGCAACCAGTTTCTTATAGCTACCAACAAGGATTAATGTATCCTCCTTATGGGTAAGTTGTGCATTTCAAAGCAGCTAGTCAGCTCAGTTTAGCTAGGTTCAAGTTTCATGTCTAAACCATAATTAGGGGGGGGGGGGGGGGGTGAGGAGAAAGGTATGTGTGTGTATATATGCTGTTTTTTTTTCTTGGGTGGGGGGGAATAGAAGGTTAACTGAAATTATGTTTTAAAATTGTGTTCGTTGAACATTGTTTGGCTAATAGTGACATGCCCCTTTTATTTGTCTTGATGTAATAACTTTGCTTAGATGTTCACTTGCAATAGGAAGAATAATTTAGTTGATTCAATCCTGAAAATATTGCTTGGGTTTTTTTCTTGCGAAAGTTCTATCACTATTCTCACAATTAAGTGATAGCCTTGGGGCTAATGTGTATTGGAGCTGAATGTGTTCCACTTAGGCCTATGTATTCTTGGTTCAGTGGCTTTAGAATAATTGGTGACCACTCTGTTCAATTCAGTACGCCCCTTTGCAATTACTTTATCTTTTGCATTTCTTTTTGTGTTGCATATACCAATCACAACATGCAACCTCACTTTTAGAATCGTAATAAGAATACTTGGTCATTCCTTCAGATGTCAGGGTTGGTTTCGTCCAGTGATGTTGCATATTGTGATTGGTAATTGCAGGAATGCAAAAAGTGGTAGTCGCGGTGGATATGTACCCCAGCTCAATGTTTATTGAACAGGCAAAAATCATGATAGGGGTAGTTTAATTAGAAACACAGATTAGGGTTGTTAGTCTCGCCATTTTCTTGATTTATTCCTTAGGTTTGCATGAGATGGCTCATTGATAGGAAAGGATCACTTCAACCTATGGTTGCTTGCGAAACCTTGGTCATTTCATTGTTATGAATGGTGCTGCATGTTGTTCTTGTTTATCTCGCGAATGACTTTGGTCTAAGCAACATTCTCAATTTAAGTCAAGAATTTTTTTTAATAAGTAATAAAATTCATCTAAAAAAGTGCAATAAAGGGTGCAACCCTAGTACACAGGATGTGTACAAGAGAAACACCTAAAAGCAAATCTAGCATCTAAATTTGAGAAGATACAAAAATTCCAACATTTGCTTAAAGGAAAGTGATGTGGTAGCCACTGTCCAGACCTTAAGAACAATCGCTTTAGCCTCAATTTGTGTCAATATATAATCTTGTAAAAAATTCCAATGGTGGCTTTTCTGTGCAGGTATGCAACATATGGACCTGAATATGTGTATCCACAGGTCAGCATTGCTCCAAAATTGTGGCAGTAATTGAAACCCACATTTAAGTAGGGTTATAAAAGAGTGTGAGAATACTGTCGTTTTCTTGCAATGATTTTTTGTGTTTTATTTCTTCCTGCAGGGTGGTGTTTACAACCCTTATGCAGGTCAGCAATATCTTCAGATTTATGGAGTACCTGGGACAGTTAACACTGCTGTTTATCCTTATGGACAAATGGGTCAAACAATTCCTGGTGGTCATGGTTATACAGCAGTGCCCAGTTATGCTATGCCGGGTCATCAAATAGTACAGTTTGGTGGACCCGGTGTTAATGCAATAACAACTTCGCCTATGCCTACAATTCAATCACCATATCCTACAGGTACTTCATGTCCTGCAAACTAGCTTTGTTTCTTAATAACATGAATGGCCACTTGCACCTCGCAACGAGGATTACAACATGAAAGATTTTAATCCTTTTCTCTGCTATCAACATTCTGGAAAACAAAAATTTGCAATTTTCCTTTGTAAAAAAATTATTTGTCGATGTATTTAGCAGTTTGTTTGTGGTATGCAATAATGCAAGCCATATTGAAGAACCTTACAAATTTGAGTCAAGCCTTTAATGTTTATTTCAGCAATTTACCATAGTTATCAGACTGTTTTAACAGAAAATGTGCTGAAACAACTGCTTAACATTCAAATGATTTACCAAATTCTTGTGAACCCAAAGGGTAGCACAATCAGCTAGAGACCACGCCTCATGAAATGGAGTTCACTAGTTCGAATCCACTTCCCCCCCCCCCCCCCCCCCCCTTTTCTCTCTATCTTCCTCTCCCTGAGGCCAAAACTAAATCCCCCCAAAAAAAAATCTTATCTCGTAGCATGTGTCTGTACAGGCACAGCCCATAAGATAGAGAAATGAGAATGCAAAAAGTTGTAAAATACCATGAATTGAGGCCATTGTTCGATTGGAATCTTGGGAATCAGCTTTAGAAAAAAGATTTGGGATAGTGTTTTAATTTGGAGTTGTGAAATGGTGATGGAATCTCATAAAATTATACATCTGATGACTGGATGAAGTAAAGTTTGGAGAAAGATAAATGATTAAAGTAGGAAAAGATATGGAGGTGACATTCATGAAAGAAAAAGTTCACCAAAAATGAGGTCATAAAGCAAGTTTTCCACTCCTGATGTGAAAGGGAGGGGAAAATTCAAAATGAAATTTGCTCCATAAAATTCTCAAAAAAGATTATAACATTATATAGACCTGAGCAGGGAAATACATTTGTTTTTCAGGTATAGCAGCACCTGTTGCAGCACAACCACAGTTTATAGTTCCTGCTCCTTCTCCTCAGTATATGCAAGGTAGCGGTTCGGACCAAACAACTGGGTGAGGGGTTGATCAAGGTGAGTGCCATTGCAGGATAGATACTGCCGTGATCTTGCTTATATTCACCACCTGTATGATATTATTGTCGGAGTCTCTTGTTTTCAGGTATCCTTAGATTGCAGCAGGACTAAGAGCAGCGGAACTGCTACTTGAGTGGCGGGCTTCGGATCTAGCCTTGCAAATTAAATATTTTGCATTCTAGAGGTACAAGTTTCAAATTTATTATTTGTAGCCTTGTTGAATACGATTTTAATATTTAGTCCGATTAATATGAGATGATGGAGAAGTAGACTGTATGATGGGGGCAATTTTTTTATTGACTTTCTTTAATTATATTTTCATATTTATTTTTCTGGTCTATTTTTAGACCCCAGCACTTTGAATCCCTAAATTAACTAGTTTCTGATATGAGTATTTATGCCGCAGGCATTCTTATGTTATTTTCATGTTCTGCAGGTCATACATAGTCATGCTCACCAGAGAAGTCAAATGTCTGAGTCGCTCCAGATGGCGGAGAAGGGATGTGGAAGATGCGGGCTGCACTTCCATTAGGACCTTTACCCTAGTTTATTTAAACCCTCATATAATGCCCCTGCTCAGGAAGAGTAGCAGGCATTCATGGATTGATGGGTGCTGGAATCGGTTTCTAGCAGCCATGTAGTAATAAAACTCTGTAAAAATCATCATTTAGAATCAACATATGATTCTTTTATAGTCTAGTCCCTGCATTTTGGGTGTATAGATAGTCTCTGGTGCTCTGTGTGGTGTTGGGTCCATTGTATTTATAAATGATTTGTGTTCTGTTCTGTGCATATTAGTGCTAGGATTTTTATTGGAAAAACATTAACTCTTGCATCTTGAATGATTTTGTTGAGGGCCTGGCTTCAAAACATGGGAGAAGCTTCAGGTATATATCCTATTTGAGAAGAATTTGTGTGTGTTTACTAGTTCTCGTTATGATTTTTGATTGCCTGCCTTATGGGAAGGTTAGGAATCGTCAATTTATGCTAGATTAATATGGTCAAGAAATTAAACTTATTTTTTGGATGAACTTCCAGTTGAGTCTCACTGTTTGCTCTCGAGCCTCGTTAACTAGGTGGCAATTAAATGCCATATTCAGTGCCTTGATTCAAGGTCGTTGGGCCCTTTATACGTAGGGCCCGATAGGGGAGGTTGTCATTTGCTGATCTTGTCCTATCCATGTGTTAATTAACAATGGCATTGGCATTGGCTTGCGATGTGTAAGCCAGGTTTCAACCAAAATAAAAAATAAAAAAAAGAAAGATGTGTGAGTCAGGTGGTAAGGAAAGAGAAATAATAGGTCCCAGCACGTGCGTGTCGTAGTTAAAAATGCGTTAAATCATCATGAATGTATGTCACTGTCCTCTGCTCTAAGCCTCGTTAGAGGCATCGGAGATCATTTCATTTTACCCCCTTGATTCTGTATATTTTTCAGTTTTTAAGGTTATAATTTTGTTTTGCATTCTTTCAAAATGTGTATCCACATTCGATTGTACATAAACTTCTTTAAATACAAATCCTCTTTAATTAAAGTTTGTATTTTTGTGCTGGAACTTGTTTTGATTTTTCATAAAAGGTTTGTTTGTGTATGAGTATGATGACATTGTGCGTGGCTTGTTATTACGTCATATATTCTACGCCTCGTTGGCGGTGATATCTTCTATACTTTAATTATTCATTTTGCTCGAGGTGGTCCCTTTCGGAAAAATTAAAAAAAAAAAATAATGGTTGTGGTCGGTCATAGTAGGCTAGGTCGGTCCAATATTGCTGTTTTGGTGGCATGCATTATTATCATCATTGTCACAGTTGTTTTCTGTTGGGAGCATATTTTGTTAGTTCCCATCGTGGAACTGGAAACCCACGACACTTACAGCGTTGACAAACTTTGTTGCGACTTCTTGTATTGTACTAAGTGAAATAAGTTAAAAAAAGAATTTAATTTGTCCCAAACAGACTGGATTCCATTTCAATTGACTGAATTCAATTGTTCTCATCAAATTGAGCTAGTGTCACGCTCGCGCACACCCACTCAATCCCTCTCATCCTCAAATTTTTTTTTTTGAATGCATAAAATTAGGGTCTGGTTAATGCATGAAAAGTTAGTTATCTTATTTCTTCATTTTCTCATAAAATATTTTCTTAAAATTGTTTACTAATGTATCCTCTAGGGTGATTCAATTTCAGTTTGCTCGACCATTATTAGAATAAGTATTGAAGTTGTTAAAGATTTAATGACAAATAAAAGAAAGGAAGAATATTAAAATGGTCTCATAATATTGTAGATTATATCTTTGAAGTCGGATAGATATAACCTTTCTTAATTTCAGATTTTATATATATATATAGTAGGAATCATCATGAAAAACTGTAAAACAAGAAACTAATAGAGATCCATCTATATGCAAGAATCCATGAATCTCATAAAAAAGACATTTGGTTACTATAGCCAAAAACGCTCCAAAAGCTCCAAACGAGCACCTAAACATGGTGAAGGATTCCAACTAGAAATCTATGCAACATGAAATCGTGTCATTCACAATTTAACGGCTTTAAGAGTTTAGAGGTGCTTGCTTCAAAGCCTATAATACGCTAGACAAGCTTTTTAAAGCGCAATGGAATTGATGGATATTGATGCATATTTCTCTGGAAACGACAAAATAAGCCTATTTAGATATAAATTATCTCTATAATCATGAAATTTCTAAATTGAATAAAAAAGGTAAAGTTCAAATAACTTGAGTAATTTGGTAGGAAAAAAAAAAAGTTGAGCAAATGACGAAGCTAAAAAAGTTCAAAATTTCTTACTTCAATATTTTCAAATAGAAAAATTGGAGAAATTTTTTTTTCTCTTCTAAATTTTTGAGAAAGCAAAAGGCTTGCTCACTCATGATATTTTTGAAGCATTTCAACAAAGGCTTGAAAATAAAAGAATAGAAAAATCTTGCTTCAAAGTCATGATATATCAATATGCATGAACGAATACCAAACTTAACATCTCTTTTTAATCATGAAAAATGAAGATATAGAATGGGGAATAGCTTACCAAGTATTTTTCAAGTTTTAACAACAGACCAATGATATCAGTTTTTTACTATGTTTAAAACATTGCTCTCTTATTTAGTAAGAACCTGAAATGGGGTAAATATTTCACCTTCAGCAAGATGGTGAGTTAGATAAAAAAAATTTCCAACCATAATACATTCGGTTTCTAATAGCAACAAGCGAAAAAAGAATTATTTGAAGATAGAATGATTCAAAGCCATATTATTCACGAAAAGTTCCTAGCTCCTTTTTAGCATATCTTTTTTCTTTCTCTATTTGATTTCTTAAATCATTACACAGCCATAGACCTGTTTTATTGATTGGGGATATTATGTCACCACATGTTAAGTTAGGATAGTCTATAGTTCCGTCATTATTAGCTATATGTTTTATATCTACTCCATCTTGTTTCTTTTTTGTCTTTTCTTTCTTAGCTTTTCCTTTCTCTTTCTTAACTTTTTCTTATTTTCCACATTCCGTAACATAATGTCCATATTTCCTACACTTAATACAAGCAATAGGTATGTCTATAGAATCTTTAATTCCTTTGAATTATCACATGTTGAGGAAATAACTTATTGTAGCACAAATTCTAATTTTTTTTTTTTTATAAAAGCATAAACCCTAATTAATTTATTCAATTAAGCAAAACAAATTAAGGAATCAAATTTCAAAAGATTTATGCTAACAAATTGTAAGAGGTTTATGGTTACTCAAATCCCAATTAAGTACATCCACTACAAGTCAAATAAAAAAAAAGTTGGAAATTTGCTAGAAGCCATTAACCACAAGAAAAAAAAATCTTGAGCAGATGACATAAGCCTTATGTTGTGTAGTTGACATAAGCCTTATGTCATATAGATGATGAATAATATCTCAATCTTATCAACAAAATAAAGGAATGAGATAAACATGTGAAATCTCTTTTACAAAAGCAAAGTATCAAGTATCAACTCATGAAAAAGAATAAACCTATTTTATGTAAAGTTACAAATAACTAACAATGTACTCGTTCGTTTCTCAAAAAAAAAAAAAAAAAAAAAAAACAATGTACTCGTTCTTATTTTCCTTATTAACTTGTATTCGTCTTCTTTTACTGCTCTTCTCCTATATAAAAGGAAAATAACTATATATGGGTAAGGACCAACATATATGGGTAGTTTTATATATATATATATATATATA
Source organism: Quercus aquifolioides (assembly GCA_019022515.1). Lineage (NCBI taxonomy): Eukaryota > Viridiplantae > Streptophyta > Magnoliopsida > Fagales > Fagaceae > Quercus > Quercus aquifolioides. Next base: position 89,953,854 of record CM032327.1, read on the forward strand.
TATATATATATATTTGTGAAACATGGGTAGTTATATTCTAAGAATCAATGTTTGTATTTTTTTTATTTTAAGAACCAATGTTTGTATTTGGGTTGGTAGTTTGCTTTTTTTTTGGCTAATGATCAAGATTATGCTTTAAGGTTCTAGTTTATAATTTTTATTTTTTATGGAAGTCTAGTTTATAATTTTTTTTTTTTTTTTTTTTTTGAGTAAAGTCTAGTTTATAATTTTGATATACTATTACTAGAGAAGTCTCTTCTATTTGGACAATGCTTTCTTTCAAAACAGTATAGAAGAAAATTTCTTTAACCCGGACGATTCAAAAAATTTATCTTAAGGTCGTACCTTTCGGTCAAAAAACGTGAGAGAGAGAGAGAGAGAGTATTCGGCTGGGTCCTGGGCTCTGGGCCTTTTCTTATAGGAATGGGCCTATTTATAATAATGATAAGTTCCAAAACCCAAATCTAAGCCTATTGGGTTACTATAGATACATATTACATACCAAATCCAAGGTCCGTTTCTGAAGTGGGTGATACACAAACCCGTTACTATTTTTTCTGCCCACCCGAACTGACTCGCTCGCGATCTCAAATTTGTATCCTCTCTCTCTCTCCCTCTCGCCTCTCAGAGTCAGTCAGAGAGGCTAATTCTAAATGGCGACTACTATCACAACTACACCGGTTATATTACAACCCCCCGGACCCTCCACCACCGAAATCGAACCCGATTCGGAAACCCCTTCCAATCCCAAACAACCCCAAACCCAAACCCAAACCCAAACCCCAATTAAACCCGACACTCCCACCACCGCCACCGCCACCGCCATTGCCACTCCCAGACCCCCTGATCCACCTCCCTCCTCCGATGCTGACATCGTCCACATCCCCAGTTATTCCCGTATGTCCCAACTAACAATTTATTTTATTTTGTTGTTATATAATTTACGTAATTAATTATTTTGGATTTTGAATTTTGATTAGGGTGGTTTTCATGGGACAACATTCACGAATGCGAGGTTCGGTTCCTCCCAGAATTCTTCGATTCTCGTTCTCCTTCCAAGAACCCTAAGGTTTACATGCACTACAGAAACTCCATCGTCAAGCAATTCAGAGAACATCAACGTCAACAAGCCCCTTCGAGAAAAATAACCTTCACGGACGCTAGAAAGACTCTTGTGGGCGACGTGGGGTCCATTCGTAGGGTCTTCGATTTTCTCGAGGCTTGGGGTTTGATCAATTACTCTCCCTCCGCACAAAACAAGCCACTCAAATGGGAAGACAAGGACGCCAAGTCTTCTTCTTCTTCTCAGGGCGCCGAAGCTAAAGCCGCCGCTGCTGCTGCGGCCGCGGCAGCAGCTGATTCGTCGGCGGGCCATAGTAAGGAAAATTCTAAGGTTGTGTGCAGTGGTTGCAAGCTTGTTTGCAGCATTGCTTGCTTTGCTTGTGATAAGGTCAGTTTTATATAATGTTTCTGCTCTTTTTTTTTCATACATTGTTAAGTTCATACATTTTATATTTTTATGTTTATTTTAAGTTTTCCGAATAAATAACAACTGCCCAAATCTTAATTGGCAGCATAGTGCTTGCAACTGATCTTTAGGATGCCTTTTTGTAATCAATTTCATCTGTTTATGGATTTGTTGTTTAATTGATTGGTGCCAAAAGGTCTGATCCTTGGGAATTCGTCTTTTGTTGAGCAGTATGACTTGACTCTTTGTGCAAGATGCTATGTCCGTGGGAACTACCGGGTTGGTGTCAACTCTTCGGATTTCAGGCGGGTTGAGATCAGTGAAGATATGAAGACAGATTGGACGGAGAAAGAAAATTTGCATCTTATGGAAGCTATTTTGCATTATGGTGATGACTGGAGGAGGGTGGCACAACATGTTGGTGGTAGAAGCGAGAAGGAATGTGTCGCTCATTTCCTTAAGCTTCCCTTTGGGGAGGAATATCTTAAACATGCAGACTCCGGGGAGGTTGATGTCAAATATAATCAAATGAAGGATCATGTTGATGCTGAATGCAGATTAGAAAGTTCGGGTGCATCATTCCCCAGTAAAAGACTGTGTCTCACACCCCTTGCTGATGCGAGCAACCCAATTATGGCTCAGGTATATTTATGGGGTTATTTCAAATCTTGGTAATGGGTATGGCTTTAATTTGTTTAAAGAACTTGATTACAACTCCAATAAGCAGGACCTTATGATTGGGACGGATTAGTGTATGCTCAAATCCATAACAAGGGTCACTTTTTGTCTGGGAATCATTTTGTAGGCCTTGCTATTTAAACAGGGTCTTTCTTTCTGGAGAATTTTATTAGGTTGGGTTAGACTGCTGCAGGACTTCCTTGTGAAAATCTCAATGGGCTGAACATAAAGTGCTCTAACAATAGTCATAGCCTTCGCCCTTCCTTTATGATTTTGCTGCACCATGTCTTTTATTTCAAGGGTACCAGTGTTCACTTCTAATCTAATAGTGTTACATATGGAAATCTATATAGATAATCAAGTGCTCAACCAGAATGGATTTAGATTATGGACTTTTTATCTAGTGATCTTTTGTAGTTTATTTCTATTACTGAATCTTGAGTGTGCTTTATCCAAGCATATGTGGTTGGCAGTATAATTCTTGATTTATTTATTTATTTTGAACCAATGCGGTTATTCCAAAGGTCTACATTGACTTTTGTACTTGGAACATTTCTCAGGCTGCATTTCTGTCAGCATTGGCGGGTGTAGATGTTGCAGAAGCTGCTGCCCGAGCGGCAGTTACAAGTCTCTCTCAGGTGGGCCTTGGAGCTAATAAAGAGCCTCAAGGTTCTCTTGCCAAAATTACAAAATTGCAAGGTATACAAAGTTCTTATTTGGAGCTGCTCTCAGGCATTTAGGATTTGGACTGTCATATTTTGCTGCATATGGGCTGGAATTGTGCCTAGGATGTTACTGATTTGAATTTGTAAAACTTAATAAGTACTAAGTAGGCAACTATTCAATTAGTGCTTTCTAGGGGGTGTTACCCAATTGATTTGTGACATAAGTATATTGTCAGTTGGGACCATATTGCAAATATTACTAATGTATGGCAGCCTTCAACCTGTCAGGTCTGGGAAATTTTAAAAATTTACAACTGAGTAAATTTTTGGCCAAATACCTATTAATTAGTAAAAAGCTACAGAGAATGCTAGTTGGGGAATGTGTTATTGTGGAGACCACTCAACTTTCAGCGGAATAATGGCTCTATATTTCTGATGCAGAAGCTGATGTTACACCTAATGGCGACACCACTGGGAATGCATCAGAAGGAGCTTTTGTGGAAGCAAATTCACAGCTTCAGAAGGAAGAGCTGGATGTGGAGAGAGCAATTTCTAGGATTGCAGAAGTTCAGGTTTGTATGATTCTCAGTCATTGCTTTGTGCTCCTGTCACATTATAGATTATTTGCTAAACATTAGGAGTCAATGCAGATGAAGGAGATCCAAGATAAGCTTGTTCATTTTGAGAACCTAGATATGCAGATGGAAAAAGAATGGCAACAACTGGAGCAAATGAAGAACATGCTTTTTGTTGATCAGCTTACCCTCTTGTTTCATAGAAATTCTGCACCAAAAACTGACGAACGCATGGAGCAGAAGAGTGTAAGAATAGATTGATTTTCCAAGATTCATGAATATCTATATACTTATCCTCTTTTTTTGCTAGTTATCTATTTACTTACCTAAAATGCCATATTTTTCCCCCATGCCTGTTAATTGACTCTCTCTGGATCTGCAAAACTTACTCTCAAATCAAATTAGATTGGTTGTAGTTGCAAAGCTTCTTCCCTGCCCAGCTGTCCCCCATGTAGGTTTTTCTTTTCCTGTCCCCCTTGTAGGTTTGTGCTCAATTTTAAAAATCACACTTATCATGGCAACATTGGCATGCATCTGCCAATATCTTCCTACATGTATATTACTTTTGTTTTTATTGAATTATTATATTGAGAATCTGAGATACAACTTCTGTTGGGGTGTGTTTGTTATGCTGGAACTCTAGATTAAAACTATTAATTTCCAATAATTCATGAAGGTTTTGTATTTATCTGTAAAACTTCCTGAGAATCTTTTAATTCTTATGAACATGAGAATTCTAATCCTTACATTTTAGGTTGGAGAAGTCGTCAATTCTGACATATGTAAGTATTCATGAAAGTGAAGTGTAAAACTTGAATTCGACCTTTTCTGAAAAAGCAACCATATAGAGAAAATATTATATACCTATAATCTTTTTTTTGCCATATAAAAAATCATTTATAATGGCAAAACTATTAATTTTTGTAGGCTGTAGCTACTAGATGGGCACATATAATTATTTTTTAAACTATCAAGTTTTTTTTTTTAAATATAGTGTTTAAAGTTTAAACACTAACTTTAAAGTATGTTATAAGTGGGTAGTCCCTTGGATTGTTTCATTCCGGTTCTGTTTATAGTGTTGAATAAGTGTAGACAATTTCTAGGAACAAGTGTGTCATCGATCCTAGAAGTTTATATGAAATATAACCTTGAACAGTCGGTGGATTGTCTTTGTAACCTGCAATTTTTCACCTTCAGTAATCTGCTGCAGTTAGCTTTAGTCTTTACATTTCTTTTAGGGAAAAGCCCAAAGAACCTTATTTGGAAATTAATACTCTGTTGCGGATTTCTCAACTGCGATTGGTGTTTGCTTCAGTTATCCAATCCTTACCAAAATCATAATGGGAAGAAAATGATTGAGATGCAATGCAATCTCATATATAATACTTAAAAAAAAAAAAAAAAAAAAAAAAAATCTCATCTCATCTATATAAATCTGTTCAGAACTTGCATAAATTTAGCAATCTGTGTGCTGGTTAACTGCTGGATTGAATGCAGTGAATTTAGTAACTTAATATCATTCAGAAGGACCAACCTAAAAAAAAAAAAAAAAATTCTGTGTAAAATGTTTGATATACAAAGCTAGTGAGACAGAACTTGAAACTAGAAAGCCAAAACTTTTACATTCCACTTGCCAAAATCTTTTCAAATGAACCCGAAGGATGCTATCGCCTGCAAATAAGATGTGCATTTCAATAAGTGAATTATCCGCCAGTTTCGTGAAGCAAGCCCAAACCTTAAACCTTTAGTGAGTGAAAACAGGAAATAAGGAGCTATAAGTGTACATCACTTCACCTTCTCAATTTTGGAACTGTATTTATCTGATTCTTCATCAATGAACTGCAGCAAAATATAAAATTATATGTACTTAGTATTGAATGTGCGCTCTGAACCTTGGACAAACTGCTATGGAAGTACAAGAACTACAATGTGGTAAGATCTACCTGGCCTGTCACGGTGTATAGTCTGTTATACCAGCCGTTGGATGCCATCCCAATTGCTGTAAACAAATGTCTGCGACTTTCACCAGGATTTTGTAGTGAATACTCAATGTAATAGATTCCTGTTTCATTGAATGATATTGAGAATCAAGTTTATTAGATTAATATAACAAATGAGCCTCATGACAGAGTCACTATTTTGCATATTCCTTTCCTCTATTCTTGGAACTAAAATTTACTTATTGAGAGAGAGAGAGAGAGAGAGAGAGACTGAAAACATATGTCTGCGACTCTCACCAGAATTTTGTAGTGAATACTAAATAAATGAAATTGGGAATCAAGTTTATTAGATTAATATAAAGAATGAGCCTCAGGACATGACATGGAAGTCACTAGTTTGACTATATTCCTTTCCTCTATTCTTGGAACTAAAATTTACTTTTTGAGACACAGACAGAGACAGAGATTTAATATAAAGAACGTGATGTGTAGAATATGTATGCATCTAAAAGTTTTTTCCTTTAAAGAACATTTGCCGAAAGTGAAGTGATACATAGAAAATGCTGGATGGAAATCCACCTCCTAGATGAGAACTTGGTCAAAACTTCCATGAGTTCCATCTCTCTCTTTCTCTTTTTTTTTTTTTCTTTTTTTTTTTTAGGCGCTACGTAATCTCTGATTTTCGACGGTCAACAAAAAAGTAAATTTGCATAAGGTATAGGGTTTTATACTGAATTTGACATACACTGACAGTTTTATTTGAATAAAGTGCACCAATTAGATTTTAGACAATCCCAAACAAATTTTCTCAAAGTTCACATTTCATTGCATTGTCAGACTAGAGTGGCTGCAATTACCTTTACTGGATCTACAGTCTATGAGCTTCGCAGACACACCTGGGGGCCTTTGCCAGCTTCTATCCAATCCATTAACCTGTTTGACACATTTGGAATGTAAAAAAATTCGGCATGTTACCTAAACAAGCTCTCTACTTAAACACACTAAATTAGAATATTTGAGAGTTGAGAATGAGATCTCACTAGTGTCTCAGCAAAAGCATCGACCTTGCCTAACGATTCCATCCTTGTAAAATCAGGTCCAACCCCCGTTATTACAACGCTGACTGAGGCAACCCAGTGAGCAATTTCAATATTAAAAGAAAGTTTAGTAAATTACTGGAGACAGATCCATCAAGAAACTTTTGTGTGTACCATTTGAATTAGAAGAATCTTCTGGGTAGAAAGCCGTTATTGATTTAAATCCATTAGGTTCCCCAGCACCTACTTGCCAATCTGCATAAACAAGAAGTCACTCAATCACTATGTTCAGGTTATGTGCTATATAATTGCTCTAACAACAATTTTCTTTTTTCTTTTTTCTTTTTTTGAGCGTGAGTGTGTGTGATTGTATATTATATCCCAGAAATTACTTCTATTTTTTGACAAATTGGGAGAGATCATATTCGAATTTAGATTCTCCGTTATGAGAGAACCGAGCAATGTCATTGAGTCAGGCTCGACTCAAAAACTACAATATTAGGATCAAACCATGATCATCATTTACAGCGGTGACTGGTCACTGGTGTATCATTATCATACATGAGAAATATGTATCATATGACAAAAGGAAACACAAAGTAAAGTGCTTTCTAGACTACTAGTACTATCAATACTATCGAGGCTAATGTCTATATTCTTAATTCACATTAACATTACCCTTTCGCTTTAGTACTATTCACCTTGTGGAATCAGAATCTTGAATTTGTTCACATCGTCGGTATAAACACGAAAATTCTCAGGTACATCTGAAAAAAATTGATATAAGATATAATTTGAGTAACAACTTGATCAAGTACAAAATTTGAGAAAAAAAAAAAAAGAAAAGTGGAATCTACTAGGAATTGAAAGTGAGAGATGAGAACCACACCGTTTTCAGCAAATGCTTTTGCACTTGAAATGATTGCTGGAAAAGAAAATGCAGCAATTGTCAACTGAAGTACAACTTCTCTTCTTTTAGCTCCACATAGTTCTTCAACCTCAAAACTGACCCAAATAAAAAACACAAAAACATAAACAAAGAAGAAAGTGAACCCAAATACCCAAATAATAATAATAAAAGTACGATGAAATAGAAATTATAAAGTTACTTTAGACGTCTACCTTTGTTCTTGATGCTGCTCGCTGTTCTTGCAACATAATACATTATGTTTGGTGGCTGGAGAAACTGAGCCAAGAACATAGAAAGTAGAGTTAGAATTTGTAGTTGGTGGAGGTTTGTTATTGGATAAAGCTGTGTAGTGGCAGATGGAATTGGAAGGTCGCAGGAGCAAACGATGTAGCGAAGAAACAGACGCCATGACTTTAGATGGGCTTCTCGTATCCGCTTGTTAGTACTTGTGTGTGTGTGTGTGTGTGTGTGTGTGTGTGTGTGTGTGTGTGTTAATCGAATATTCCTATTCTGGGTATTTTGTATTTATTTTTATCAAATATTTTCTATTTTGTTTTGATTTTTATTTGGGCGTATATTTCTCTCTTTAGCTAAATTATTATTTATTACTATTATTTTATGATTAAAAAAACCTAAAAAACAAATAAAGATATCATTTTCTTCTGTTAATTAATTTTTTAAAATAAACTTTTGTTAATTAAGTTGAATTGGATAGTTAATATTTAAAACAATCGCAAATAATTTCTCAAAAAAAAAAAAAACAATCACAAATAATTTTGGGTTTCAAAATCTTTATTTATTAATTGCAAGTAGTTTTCCGAAAAGTAAATTCTAACACAGTAAAAATAAAGTTAAATATTAACACAAGTAAAGTATTAGTAATAATTAATGCAAAAATAGACTGACATAGTCCTCTCAAGTATCAACAGTAAAAATAAAATAAGATATCAACATAATAAAATATTAACATTTACATTATTGGCCATTGTAAAAATTTCTATCTATTTTATATAATTACTTTTTAAAAACACTCTATCAAAATTATCTTTTTTATTTTTTATATAAATACTTATTGTGGGGATAAAGGTCCAAATTTGTATATGGGTCTTGGGCCTTATCCGAAAACGTGGACATATCCGAGGATGAATAAATGATTGGGAGAGACCCCAAAATTGAGAATCACATAAGGAAAGAATGGAGGAATGTAGTCCAAGGAGTATCTCCTTCTCGGATACGATGAATATCAGTCAAACCTGTATTTGGGCAATTTGGAGAATCTTTCAGGAAGTTCCAACGATAAAGATAAACTTCAAGTACGTACAAAGACAATAAGAGCTCAGAAATATCTAAAAGAAAAGTTGCTACTACCGCATTAAATGCACTGCAGCAACTTTTCTGGCCATATTTATGTGGAGAGGACCCCTAAACAGTACAGTCTCAGCTACCACCATTCACAGAGAGCCAAAGAAGATGTCTAATGAGACATGCACTCAAGTGAAGGCTCAGGCTCCGTTTGTTTTGGCTTCAAATTGATTCCGAAAATTATTTTCTGAAAAATTGGGTGTTTGGTTGTTACTTTAAATTGGGTCAAACTGAAAAGTATTTCCAGGTTGACTGAAAATGATGCCAAAACGGGTGAAAATGATTTCCGTTTTCATTTTCACTTCAAATGATTTCCGGCCTTGGAAAATAGAAGAGAGGGAGAGAAAGAGAAAGAGCAAGACGATCGCACCCTCGTCGGAGCAAGACGATCGCCACTTCAAATGATTTCCGTCCTTCAAATGATTTCACTTCAAACCCACCCTCGTCGAACCCAGTCACCGATCATCGAGGTCGTCTCGCCAAAGAGAGTAGAGAGATCGTCGCACCACCGGCGAGATCGCGCTCAAACCCACTCGCACCAGATCGCCGACGAACCCACTCGCACTGCGCCGATCGCACCAGATCGCACCGTGCCGACAAACCCACCAGTCCGACGAACCCATTCCTCAAACCCACCACTCTGACCGAATGGGTTTTCTTTCACTCAGGTCGCGCCATTGATGAATTTTTTTTGGTTGGGTTTTGTTTCTTTCACTACTCAGATCGCGCCATTGATGAGTTTTTTTTGGTTGGGTTTTGTTTGGAAGTTGAGAAAATGTGAGAAAATGTGAGCATCAAGTAGAAAATGTGTTTTCTCTATTATTTTCAAGAATACAACCAAACACCAGAAAATATTTTCCAAAATATTTTTCATAATGCAACCAAACACTTGAAAATATTTTCTTTTCCTGAAAATAGCATTTTCGGAAAGTAAATATTTTCCGGAAAATATTTTACGGGAACCAAACACAGTCTTAGATGGATAACAAGTGTATGATGAAGATGGTCTGAAAAGAACTATATAATATGAAAAACCTCCCATGAGAGGGGGATCGGAAAAAATCAGAAAAGAACGACTGTAGTAATCAAATCTGTATTAGCATTCAGTTCTATTGATTTATTTTATAATCCATCTCCTTGAACAGCTAGTTCATTCAGTTTTTACGTGTCTTCCTTACTTGTTCATCTTTCAAATCTCTATTAACCTTTGTTAAATTCACTAAAGGTCAAGTTTTTTCACCAATTCTCTACAAATTTATTGTATTGAGCTCATTAGGCCTACTTCCCATATCTTTTGGACTTGGGCTACAAATTGTGACCCTACACTTATATTTATTCTTTCATTATTATTATCTTCCTAATAAGAGAGAATCTTATGAGAGCAAGAGGAGAGAAAAAAATTAAAATACAAAATTACAGTAATTGTGTAGATCTACAGTAATTTTACAAATCCAAACATCTTTAACTTGACTAATGTGAATGATTTTAGGACTTAACTGTGTAAAATTAAGCATTTTTCTATTTTGCATTATCTGATGTAAACACTCTTAGGGTATTTTTCAAGTTGTTTCTCGTTAATTGAGATGTTCAGCTAGTCTATGTATGGATTTTTAGGAACTAATATGTTTTTAATCAGATGCTTATTCAGTTTAATTTGTTGTTCAATCATTGATGAAGAAGCAGATAACGGAGAACGATTTGACAGAGTTAATTTAAAATTATAGCAAAGTGGATTCAAGCCTAAAAGTGTAATTAAAATTTAAAAGTAATTTGCCCATTACTTCCGTCTTTTTCTTTCCGACTAAAAAGATTCCAAGGTAATCATGAATTCATGACATAAAATAAAAAACCATCTTGCCGACGTGAACTTGTGGGCGAAACTTGCAATAACGTATTCATGTGAATAGGAAAACTTTTTTAAATTTATTATTCTTTATTGAATCCCCTTTTTATAGGTCCAACTTTTTATTATCAATTGGATAAGAGATAAGAACAATAATTTTTTACTTTAAAAAAACAAATAAAACTTTAATGCATCATTAACAAACTTTAATGCATTATTAAGTAGGCAATTAATTGATAAGAGTCTTGTAGTTTAACTAATATTTTATAATATTTTCAACGAAGACGTCTTGTTTCCAACTAGCACCTTGCTCTAGCTAGCTCTTTGTCTTGCTCGAGCAAGATAAGTAAAGTGTTGATATCACTATTTTTTATGCCAAACTAAGTAATTGGTTTCTTGGCCGACAAGTCTTGTTGTATGACTTCGCTCAAGTGAGCCACTAAAACTTAGTTTTCAACTTTAACTCCTCTTCATTCTTTTACTAATTAATGGAAGATCACATATATTACAATCGACACTTATGAGAAAGTTGTTTACCTCGTTATTGTTCAAAATAATAAAAATGAATAACAAAGATGAACATAGATTCAAATTGAATTTATTTCATACTGTATGTTTAAGACTTTAATTGATCATATCAAAAACTTGAAACCTAATATGAGAAAGTTATTTACCTTGTTACTATTGTGTTCCTTTTAGGTAAGGCTTTGAAGTTTAGTTAGATATATATATATATATATATATATATATGTATGTGTGTGTATGTATGTATGTATGTATATATTTAGTAAACAGTAATACTTATTAGAACATACACAAAAATAATAATATTAGTGTTTTAAACCAGGTTTATAATATATTATATAACCAGAGTACATTACCTGGTCTGTTGGTCACGGTGTAGGCCATAGTGCTCAAAAGTTTAGTTAGATATTGAGTATTTAATGGAGAAGTATTCTATAACCACCCATCCCTTCCCCCCTCTCTACATCTATGTATTGTTTTATCAAATTATATCTATGTATATGTATGCATTTATTTATTTATATAGAATATTTTGACCGAGTGGTTGAATAATTTGTTTCACTTTCGCACTCATATAGATTATAATATTAAAACATCAAGAACATTTTAGTTAGAATGATAGACTTTCAATGGATATAATTAATATTCAATTTATTCCATTACAATTTTTTTTTTTTTTTTTGAGAATGTTAAGTATTTTTTTAACACACATACACGGGGAGAGGGAAGAAGGTTTTTTAAAGAAACTTACAGTAGTGTATATCCAAAAGGATCTATTCCATTACAATATTAAAAACATTGAGAAACGCACTTTTTCTTAAATAATAACAACAAATAAATAGCTCATATCTTATTGTGTTCAAAGAACATCTTTAGGTAACATCTCTTTTACTCCAATTGGTAGGAAGCTAAATCCAAAATGTGCGTTAATAGGAAAATAATTATTAGGCATTTTTCGCTTTCTCCCCATAAAAATGATTAGATATTTTTGGAATATAAGCACATGATACAGATTAACAATAAAAGCAAGCGACGTAATACAAAATTTAATTTTTTTTCACATGACTTTTTAAGCTTATGTCATATTTTTGTATTAAATAATTTATTTCTATTGGTATGGAATACTATGTCGGTTGTAATTCGAAAATATCTAATAATATTCTTACCAATCTCTCTCTCTCTCTCTCTCTCTCTCTCTCTCTCTCTCTCTCTCTCTCTCTCTCTGCTTGATTTGCTTCATTATCGAGTTAGGTGGATCATGGTAGCTCATTCCAATGCTTTTGGTTACTAGAGGTTGAGATGATGCGTTGGCTAGAGTGCGTTCGTGGAATGAGATGTTGTTGGCTTTGAGTAAGAATTCTGTGAGTCTACTCGTGGTTTTTTATAGGTACGTCAATGACTATTAATGGTAATTGGTGACTGTTCTTCACAGTTTTAGTTGTGGGTTTTGTTTGGGTGACTAGGTTGGTCAACATGGTTTGTTGGTTTTGATTCGGTTTCAGCCAAAATAGAAAAGTAGATGTTTAGTTAAAATTTGAGTAAGAATTTAGTTAAGTTGTTGAGTATATTCTAAATTTCTAACCATAAATCTTAAGTATTAGTCAATTTTATCTTGTGTGTGTGTGTGTTTTTTTGGGAAACAATAAGAGTTTTTTTGTCTGCAAGTTTTGCTTAATGCATGATATAGGTAATTCAAATTGAACATTTACACTTTTTTTTTCCCTTCTTGCTGAATAATTGAAAATTTACAAATAAAACATATTTTATAAGCCTTATCTATCCAACAATGGATAAACTATTCATATTCATGAGTGTTTATTTATTTTTTAATATATACAATAATATTTCCTTTAGGCTTTAACTCATTGACATAAAAGTATGGTACAATGGACGATAGAGTGGAGTAGAGTAGGTGGCTGGGGTTCAAGACTTCAAGTTAATCTTGTATAAGTATTGAGGAACATGAGGGGATGACAAGATTTTCAAAGCCTAGTAGATGCTAGCATTGCATTGCAAAGCCAAGTATAAAATAGATGGATCTAGATATCTAATCCAAGTAAAAAGGCGTATGCTAGGATATTAATAAGTCAATATAAATCTTGGGTCTTCAATTCCTTACTTGTTTACTACTGTTTATTCCTTTATGTACCAACTACCCATTACCAACCTCAGCTTGATTACCAAAAGATCTTTAATTTTTTTTTTATAAAAAATTTAGAAAACTTGAACAAAAATAATCAACAAATCACCAAGCCAACAACTGTACAACTACAAATAGACAGAGTAATTATTATTATAATTGGAGTTATAATGAAGATTTTTTTTAAAAAAAAGTGTGAAAAGAACAAGAGAGAAAATACAAAATTGACACAAACCATTTTCACACAATACCGCAAGTAAAGAATATTAAGATACTCGCCTTCTATTCATGACACACAATCCTTAGCAAGATATTTCACCCATTTCTAACACGTGGTATAGTATTGAAGCGAGTAAAAAAAATAAATACTTGATATATAGTAAGTAATAAAATTTGAAAAAGAAAAGAAAAGAAAGAGTAATGAAGGCGTTTGAAAAAAATAATATTTTATTTTTTTTGTACAAAAGCAAATGAGGAATGCTTTTTACCTGTCTTTTATTTATTTATTTATTTTTATTTTTTTATTAAAGGCTTCCCCGTGAGAAGCAAGGCACTAAAAAGTGGAAAACCCCAAAATACAAAATTTATTTATTATTTATTAAAAAGGAGAAAGAAAATAAAATATAAATAAATTTCACAATTCTCGCATTTCTTAGAAAAAGCCCTCTGGAGTTCCTCTGCGTTTTCGTTCCAAAAACCCTAGAATTTCCTCCTCTTCTAATTTTCAGCCTCCTCTGCTATTTTTTCCTGAATTATTGGTAAGTCCCAGCAATTTTTTCTGATATTTTATGGTTTTCTTTAATTTTCATTGTATTTTTCGACATGCTTTATCTCTGAATTTCGAAAATAGTTTATTTTTTATTTTTTTATTTTTTCAATTTATTTTCATAATGTTAATTTTATTTTCTGTTTTAATCTATATTAATAATTTTTTTTTCTTGATCCCATCTTGAAATTTAAGAAAAAAAAAAAAAAAATCCTCGTTTTTATTTTTTCCTTCACTCTCTCAAACTAAGTTTTTTGAAGTAATTTAGGGTTTTATTGTTTGTTTGTACACTTTCACTAGATTTCAGCCAAAAAGATTTGATTTCAAACTCACTTCAAAGTTTAAAACCCACTCATCACTGCTTTTACTCACTCACTTAAACACAAGTGTGAATCTTTCTATTCTCACTGTAAAATCTTTCATCTTTAGGGTTCTTAATGACCCTAATGAATTTTGCAAGGTTTTAAAGTTCCTTTCTTTATAGGTTAAAATGTAGAATTTTAATGTGTGAAAAAAAAAAAATTTTGCAGGGTTTGTGATTTTATGAGAAATCAGTAAAAAAAAAAAAATGTCAGGATCAGAGACAGGAGTGATGACAAGTAGAGAGCCATTTAACGTTGGAGCACTTCAACAACAACAGCAACAGTCGTCGTCGTCGCCGCCGGCACAGCCACTGGTTCAGAACATGCGCTTGGGTTTTAGTTCCGAGGGCAACGCCGTTTACAAGCCCATCTCCGCCGCAACAAACGCCACAGCTACGACGACAGCAACATCACCGACTTACCAGCTCGATGGTGGAAGTGGTGGTGGGGCTGTGAATGTGAATGTGAATATGGGGAGTATGAGTGTCGGAGAGCAAGCTAAGAGGAAAAGAGGGAGGCCCAGAAAGTATGGCCCAGATGGGTCTATGGCTTTGGGTCTCACTCCTACGGCTCAGCCTGTACCTGTAGCTCAGACTCAGTCAAGTGGTGGAGGTGGGTTTTCATCTCCTCCTCCAGCTCCAGCTCCAGCTCCTCCTCCTTCGGCTCCAACATCGCTTCCTTCTGGAGGATCAGCGCCACCCACTTCGTTCAAGAAAGCTAGGGGCAGACCGCCTGGTTCTAGTAGCAAGAAGCACCAATTGGAAGCTTTGGGTACTTTTTTTTTTTTTTTTTTTTTTTTGAATCTATATCTGGGTTTGCCTTTTAAAGTTTAAAGCTTTACTGGGTTTTTTCTTTTGTGTTGTTGTCATGTACAGTGTGTGTGTGTTGGGTTGTTTTTGCAGTTTATTTTGTCTTTCACGTGGCCCGATTGGAATATTTGACATGTTTGGGTTTTAAAGACAATAGTAGTTTTGACTTGTTCTCATCCTTAAATTGATTCCCCGGAGTGTTTTTATATTTTTATTTATTTTTGGTTTTGGTTTTGGTTTTCTTTCGTTTTATTCTCAGCTGTATGGGGTTTTGTTTAGTTTGGGGTTTCTGACAGGGAATGAAATGGTTGGTGTTGATAATAATAATAATAAAGGGATATATAGGTGATGTGTATGTATGCTGATGACTCTGCTTAAAAGAATAGGAAGATAATGTAGTTATGCTGGAACCTGGGGACCTGTTCGACCTGATGTTAGATTCTTAATTGCCAAAATTACATATATGTCCCTCTTTGCTATTTTTTTTTTCTTTGGCACACTCTTGGCTATCAAAATTTTCTTGATTCTTCATTTTCCTGTTATTTTCGTAACTACTGTAATGGGACATATAATATTCAAAGAACAAATGTTTTTTAATTCCAATATTTTCTGTGAATTGTTTTTGTATCACATCAATACACTTTCTTCTAACTGTTTTAAAAAATGTTCTCTATTTTATGACTGCATAAATGTTGAGGTCAATTTAAACTTTCTATCTCCAATTTTTTTTTTTCCTTTGATGATACAGAAGAATTTTTTTCACATAAGCAAGTACACTTCCCCTGCACTTTCCCCTCCAAACTAAAAACATTTGAAAAAGATCAAAGAAAAAATGAAGATGACCCTTCATATTTAAATAAAAAATTTCTAAGTCAACCAAAAACAAAAACAGAAAAGATAGGAATGCATGTCTAATGGGTTCTGTCATGCACTGTATTTGAATCAATCTTTATTGCCTTCTAATTGAAATTTAGTTTCAATGTGCTATTGGCCTGTAAGTTACTTTATCATAACAAGTATCTTAAATGGAGGTTTCTGCTTGCAGGATCAGCAGGTGTTGGGTTTACACCTCATGTTATCACCGTGAAGGCTGGAGAGGTCTGTTTGTCCTTTTTTATTATTTCCTATTGACCATATATATCTTTTCTTTACATTTTTATTTTGCACTTGAACATTGCTGATATTTGGTTGCAAGTGTAATCATTTTTATATCTTAGCTGCTATTCTGCTCTACGTAAATGACTGCGCATGCATAGTGAGATGTTTCTTCTAGTTGCTCAGTCATCTTAATTACAACATGGATGCTGTAATCAATGTGAGAGTTGTAGATTTCCTTTACTTTATGTAGATGAAGGCTTTATTTATTTGAACAAACAAGTTATATGCAAATTTAGTAATGTGTTTATTGTTTAGTTGGACGCAGTGTTGTTAAAAGCGCGCTTAAAGCTCAAAGCCCTAATGTCTACGCGCTTCGCTTGGTCAAAGCAAAGCTCATTTAATGAAGCGCGCCTTAGGCAAAGCTCACTTAATGAAGCGCGCCTTAGGCACGCTTTTCCGGAAATTTTTGAATAAGCGTTTTTTTTTTTGGGTTAATAAATATATGAATCATTAAAATTAATTGCTCAAACTTGAAGGAAATGACATGGACTATTAATTTATTATAGAACACTATTCTTAAGCTTCTGACTTAACACAAAAAATGTATACATATCAATAGACACTAACCACTCTAATTTATTATTCTTGTACCTTTTGCAAATATTTTGATTGAACTATATACTTCTTTTGATCATAGTTATCACACTTATGACTCTTCTAATAAGCACAAGAGGATTATGTAAAAGACAGTATTTAAACTTTCTATGACTAAATTATTATTGAATTGTCCATTGATAATTGTTTTCAAATTTACTATATAAAAATTTTAATATCTATTTTAGTTATTAGGTAAAAATACATTTACTATTTGAATTTATAATTTTTTTTTTAATTGTATGCAATAAATTTATTTATTAGAGTTTATTATATATTGTATTTTAAAAAGTGCACTTTACTTCAATCAAGCTCTTTGCACCTAGGCTCCAAGTAGCCTGTGCGCTTAAGTGTGCTTGAAGCTGTTACCTGCACTGCTTGGGCTGTTAGATAATGAATATGCAAAACTGTTAAATGTTAGCCTAATGGTATTTCTGTGCAACTATGAAACAATTTGCTATATCTAAATACCTAAAATTGAAGGAAATGCAAGAAAGAAAAACTGGATGCCTAATACCTTAAATTACTTAAGGATAATGTAATTTCAGTTTGTTGAGTTTCTATGTTTCATTTTGCCTTTATGAAAGGCTGTACAAAATAAAACTTATCTGACTTTATAGTTTTGTAGATATAGCTTTCGCAGATATTTAGGACTTGTTTGATAAGAGATTTCTAGTAACGTTGTTTAAGTTTTGTGAAAATACGTGTGGGTGAAAAAGTATATGAAAATACGTGTTGTGGTGATTAAACAATAGTTTCGTTGTTTAAACACCATTACCAAATGGGGCCCTAATGATGTGGGCTAGGAGTGTTGAATTATGATTTAGGTATCTTATATATGAGATGAGTTCAAGTTACACCTTTATTAAATGATAGATTTCTAAGAGATATGATGTTTAAAGAAACACTATTGTCCACATCATTATTAAATATATATTGCTTTCCATCTTAGCTTACCTAATAAATTGCATTTTTCCTCTCTCTTATTCGTTAGATTTACAACTATCTTAACGTTTTGAGAGAGTCTCCTCTCCTTGAAAAACAAATAAAACATTTAGAGAGGGAGAGAGAGGGGAAAAAACTGTTGTATCCTTCTCACCCCATCACCGGTCCAATTAAGCACTTTCCACTCTTTCTGTTTTGGAACAAATCCCTTCAAGCTCTCAAAGCTAGTCTTTTGCTATTCTACAAATGCCGTTAGTGCTACACTGTTCATAAACATCACACATATCATTTGGTGTTGTATTCATTTCAGCAAGTTGAGGTGTCAAATCCCAAATATTGCTACTTTTCTGTAGCCAAACAACCTCAGTCTCTAACAAGCCAAATGACCACAATGAGGATCTATGAGGAGGAAAGGAAAAAGAATGGGCTGTCAGCACTGGCTTGTAGAGAAAGTAGCAGCTGCATCTTTGAAACCAGTGGAGCTATGGAGGCTGGGTTGTTTGGTTGGTATTGGGATTGCTTGGTATTGACATCTCAGTTTGCTTAGTTGGTGATATGCAGAAATTGCATATCCATTAATTGCAGGTGATATGCTCCCATGAAGTAGGTAAGCTGATGTGGAAAGCAGTTATTATTTAATAATGATATGGACGATAGTGTTTCTTTAACTGTCATATCTCTTAGAAATCTACGGTTTAAAAAATGTGTGACTTGAACCCATGTGTACAAGTGAGTGTTGGCCCCAAGGTATCTGAATATTAAATACCTTAAAAATAATTATAATTACATGGCAAAAAACTATAGTCTGGCAGTGTTTGCTTCCAATGTTACATCTGCAAGAAGTTAGTATTTGATTTTTCTTCACGACGTAATCTTCGTTATTGTACTTTTAGGTGGCTGATCTGTAGATTTACAACCTTAGTAAAATGTCTGAGAAAAATTCTAATAATGCAAAGGGCACTTGTATAGTTGTATTACTAGAATATTCACCTTAGGTTGATAAAACAAGGTTCTGAAGAAGGCTTTGGTACAAGTCATTTGGTACTAATTAGGAAACTGTGCCAAATAAGCCCACATCTATACCCTTTCAAATATTTATGACAATGGGCTTTGAGTTTAATATTATTTTATATAGTAGTTACTAACATCATTGTTATACTTGAGGTACTTGATTTATAATTGATGGTCTGCATTGAAGATGATTTTTAGGAGTCTTCAACAAGATACAATGTAATGTCTGAATCTGATTTATGTATGATATGGCTATATAATTCTTACTAATTCTAAAGTTTGTGCAGCATAATTACCAGCATTTCATACTCTGTCCTGGATGTGACATCTTTTCTGTGATGCGAATCCTTTGAGGTCAACTAAGCAAAGCTTAAACTTGAATTAATAATTTTTGTTGACTTGTCATAAATTGTAGGTAAATACTAAACTCATAATCAAGAGTCAGAAATCTAAGTGCTACTATTTCAGGAAGAATTTGTTAGGACCAATTTTATTAATTCCAGAACCAGCATAAGGTTTTTATTTGCTTGAACCATTCTTCAGAAGACGATTATTTTGGAGTACATTTCAGAAAGTCTTGACTTTCTTGTGCTATATATATTCCAACTTCCTATGGTGCTTGCAAATTGAGGATTTATGATTTTATATATATGAAAAATAAGTTCATCAGGCAATTCAACGTTACTTGTTTTTGGTTTTCAGGATGTATCCTCAAAAATTATGGCATTTTCTCAGAATGGTCCAAGGGCTGTCTGCATTATGTCAGCTAATGGAGCCATATCTAATGTGACTCTCCGCCAACCAGCCACATCTGGTGGAACTGTAACTTATGAGGTTTGTGAGATTGCTAACAACTTTTCTCTGTCCTTCCCCCTTACTGAGGTGAAACTGCAATTTCTAAGACATGCCAACTATAATTGGAAGTGTTATAAGCATCTTAATATTTTTGGGGTATGTAACTGCATTGGAATTGACATGACAATCAAGAGATATTCATGAAAGATGTTACTTATCTATTGCAGCAGTTATGCTAGCAAACCCATTGTTTCTACAACCAAGCATGTTTTTCCTGGTAGCAATTTATTATACTATATAGATAAAGGCATAGCCAATCTTTAAAAGAAAACTTGAAAACAAAAAAGAATTAGATAGTAAACTGGTAGAATCTTAAAAAAAAAAATAGAAAAGCAATAAAGCCATTGCATTGGAATCATTCAACATACATGAAGAATTTCTTGAACACTGTTAATTGTAAATAGAGAGCACAAGAGGAGGGTTTATTTTTGTTTTGGGATTTCGGGGTGGGGGGTGTTAAAAGGATCCTAATAATCAACTTTGACTTGTGCAGTTGTGAATATAGAGTTCAACTTACCTGTATATTTTGGTCAAAAGTTGAATATATCTTTTGACTTATTTGCCTCTTGGCCTTGGCTTAGCTTCAGTGCTTCACATGGATTCTGCCCCTCCAGTTATATGGCCTATTTGCAATCATAGACAGCTATGATATGGATTTGGGCTCATGCTATGTATATGGCTACATGTGAACCTTGCTTGGCTAGCTCTTGATTTTCATGATCTCTCTTTTTTCTTTTCTTTTTCCTTAATATGCAGGGGCGATTCGAAATTCTGTCCCTTTCTGGTTCATTCCTGCTAACTGAAAATGGTGGTCAGCGGAGCAGAACTGGGGGTTTAAGTGTGTCTTTATCTGGTCCAGATGGACGTGTATTAGGCGGTGGCGTGGCTGGCCTTCTTACAGCTGCAACCCCTATTCAGGTGCTTTATTTTTTCTTTTTTCTTCTTGTGTGTGAAATTTATGTTATTTTAAATTTTCAGTTGTAGAATGTATTTTTGAAACCTATTTGCATGGCGTCTAATGTTTTTTTATCTTATTTTTGCAAATTTTCTGATACACCAATAATTTTTGGGTTGATTTATATACAACCAATAATAGTTGAGTTAAAACTATGTTGAAGATTCCCAGAATATACGTGGATCAAAACATAGTGAATTATAAATTTTTCTTTGTCGGAAACTTTTCTTTTAAATTTGGTAAGATTTTAGTAACTTAACTTCTTTTTTTTCAAGAATCCTCATATCCATGATGGAGAAATATTTAGATTCCCCTCTCTCTCTCTCTGTGCTGTTGGTTCTTTAAGCATATTATGTCTTCTAATCTAATCGAACTGACAATATTGACCTATCCCATGGCAGGTGGTCGTGGGGAGTTTCATCACAGATGGTCGGAAGGAATCAAAGTCAGCAAACCATATGGAGCCTTTGAATGCCCCATCAAAGCTTGGCCCTGGAGGTGGGCATACAGGGGCCAGCAGCCCACCATCCCGTGGAACTCTTAGCGAATCCTCGGGCGGACCTGGTAGCCCACTTAACCAAAGCACTGGAGCTTGCAATAACAGTAACCCGCAGGGCATGTCTAGCATGGCATGGAAGTAAAACCCCTTGTAACTTGAGTCTTTTTACTGATTTGTGTTGTAGGCATGGGCTCTAATGTTGTGTTTCTATCTATTTTTTAAGCCGTACTAGACCATTTGTAACTCAGGCCTTTTGTGTAGGTGAGTAGAATAAGGACTATAGAATGCTTTCTTTGTTTGACTTCATTGGCCATTGCCAGCAGAAAAGTACCAACCAGCTAGTGAGAGGTGCCCTATGCACTTTGAGGTTGTAAGCTAGGAATTAGAGAGGAGCTTGTGCGTTTAGGAATTTCTAGATTGAGATGGTGTTTTAGCTTGTCATGTGTTGGCTTACTGTAGTTTGTTGCTGTCGCCCATCAAATATACTGGAGTTTCCCTTTGTTTTGCAATTGATCATGGCTAAATATTGTATCAATTTTCTCTCTGATTCTCTGTATTTAGCATGGACTATGCTTTTTCTTTCATGCCTTTTGTTTTGTATAGGGGGATGCCTCCATTTTATTTTTCTTTTTAAATACCAGTTTCCATCTTTTTTCTTTTTTCTTTTTGATGGAAAGCAGTAAACTTTTTATTCAAAACCGAAACCAGAAAAACAAAAGCTACATATCAAGATTAAGGTGTTTACTCAAGAAGAATTACATCAACAAAAACAGGAGCAGTCTCCACTTAATTTAGAACTCCATTTAGTTTCCTAAAGAAATTAGGAAAATAATTGTTTTTTGTTCTGGTGGATTAAGCAGCAAATTATTCAATTGTAAACTATTAATCTATTATCAATTACTTGCAAAACCAACATTTTTGGGACCATTTTGCCCAGATGGATTGCCCTTTTTTTTCTTTTTCTTTTTTTTTTTCTTTTTTTTTTAACTTGAACAAAGTTTCTCTCCAAACTTGTTTGGAGAGAAACCTTTCAAACTTATCATATATTTCTTTTTTGGGTGTGAATTTTGAAAATTTAACCGTTAAATTTCATGTTCCTTATGTTCTTAATACGCATGTCAAATTTCGTTCAATTCAGATGTTATTTACTATTCGATCAATGAACTTATTTTTTATACACAATTTTAGATTACAAAAACTTGAAATTTTAACATTTGTTTGATGACATAACAATTGATCTTTGATCTTCTTGAAATTTTACAAGCATGAAGGATATAATAAGAACATGTAATCCAGCGGTTAGATTTTCAAATTTCACACTCAATATAAAAATATATGATAAGTTTGAAGGGTTTCAACTTTGTTCTTTTAACTTTAGATGTCTCTTTTGGCTTTCTAAAAAAAAAACAGATGTCTCTTTTGGAAACAAACATCAAGAAGTTTTGTTAACATTGCCCCTAAAGTAATATGAAGCATGGCAAGAGTTGCATGATTGTGCGGCATTTAGTAGTATTCACCATTGGCGTGACTTTTGTCATGTGGCATGAGAATTTATTTATTTATTTTTGGTTGAAATGGAAATTCATTAACAAACTAAACAGCAAACAAAGGAGCAGGACAGAGCCTACTTACAAACAGCCCAACGGCATCAGCCTCCAACAAGCTAGTTAATTCAACAGGTAGATTGGAAAACACAACAAACTCACTGTCAAGCAGTAATCCTAATCTAGCCAAAAAATCAGCGCACTTGTTAGCCTCCCTGTAGATATGCCTAAATCTTCTTTGAGGAATCCGATTAGCCATAAGTCTGCAATCTTCCATGATAGGTGAAACAAAAGCATTATAAGAGGTGGGTGAGTTAAAAGCATCCACAATGGCTTTAGCATCTATCTCAATAATAATAGAATGAGCATTAGCTTGTAGGCACAGATGCAACCCATCGCGAAGCGCCCATAATTCCGCCATGAAACTATTTGTACTCCCGATCCTCCTTGCAAACCCTGTCACCCAATCCCCATTTTCATCTCTAATTAGCCCACCTCCACCTGTTAGACCGGTGTTACCTGTTGCCGAGCCATCAGTGTTCAAGGTGAGCCAACCAGTCATCGGTTTCTCCCATCTGACGCTCCTTATAACTGTCCTTTTGGTGACCAGGCCATTGTTCGCACAGAAAAAGAACTCCGAAGCACGATCCACCACTTCTTTGCCTAGTCTGGGGTTTGGATTTCTTTGTTTGAAGATGCAAAGGTTCCTATCCTTCCAAAGCAGCCAAATGCCAAATAAGAAAACAAGACTCCCAAGGCAGAGGACCCGATTGGTAATAAGATTTAGATGTGGCATTAGAGATAAGCCAATCCTGAAGGCTCAAGGAAAAGAAGTTGTGATTGACTACCCGCCCGCCCAAGTGCAACCACACATTTTTATTTACGGGGCGGCATGAGAATTTATCATGGAATGCAGGCTGCAGCATATTTCGGTCACTGGCACACGTCAAGCATTGAGCCTAGAAAGGCAATGCAAGGAACACGTCTTACCATAACTAAATGCCTACATTTCATAGTGTTTCGTATTTTTCAGTAAGGGCATGTTTGGAACAAAGAGGGATGGAGGGAGAGAAATGGATAAGGGAGTGGATGAATATACTAAAATTTAGTACAACTTAATCATATTCTATTCTATTCTCCTCTCCTTACCTCTCTTCTCATCTCCCTCCATCCAAAAATAGAGAAAATTTACCAAGAACATTTTCTGGATTTTGGGGGTTGTGAGAGACCGTAAACTTGCTTAATTTTGGTACACATTCGAGTATGAACAAATCTCTACAGTTATCAAAGGTACCCATGATCAAATGATGCAACAATCGGGTCTTAAGAGGGGAGGGAGCAGAATAGAGTTCATTACTTTATGCACGAATGGCATTACTATTATCATTATTTTTTGTTGCTACAGATTATTATTATTTCAAGGGAATAGACAGAGGTATCAACCATGCTATGACTGAGGCTTGGTGGTGCTGGCATTTAAATCTTGAGAGTGCTAACTGCTATCCTTCTTTAACATGATCTGCAAACTGCTCCCTTCACCATTTTTACCTCCCGTGAAGCCCCTTATTTTCCTTCTAACAATAAGAAATGATATTTCTTCCATTTCTCTTAAGAAACATGAGAGAATCACATTTGTTTTCATCATCTTTAAATCAAGGGAACATCTTCTACAACTATAGATGAATGCACATAAAGGGAGCGTCCCTTTATTTCCTTGCTCTCTTCAACAGAAAACGCAATGAAAAGATCCCGAGAGCAAGAGTCTGCCAAAACCATCCTCTTCTATTAGCAGGATCCACCCTTTTTGCCAGGTGCCATGCATATATAGCCTCACCAATATGTAATGCGGTAGATACAAGAAATACCATCCTTACTACCCTCATGGACCGGAAGAAGAAAAGACCAGTAGCTGTGAAGAGTGGCACAGGTACATAAGCAGCACAGAATACCATGGTCATTCCAACGACACAGAATAGCCATGCATATATCGTAGGCCCATCCAGAGACTTCCTTTTCTTCTCCTGCCAGTAAGAGATGGTTGCAGCCATGCCCTCTTGAGGGGTTACCATTGGAACATAGCCCAGCTCCTCCTTTGCTTTAAGGAAAGAGAAGTAATGGGTCACACCAACCTGTCAATAGGTGACAAATTCAGCAAATATGACATGGTATTCACCATAACATAAATAGGCACACTACAGAAATCCATCCATATTATTAAACCAAAAGGAAGGGACCTTAATGATATCCTTGCAGTGATATTTTGATCAAGAATAACAATATAAATTAGCAACGTTGAAGAGCAGTCCATTCATCAATGGTTTAGCCTAAAAGATTAGCATACATTGCCGGCCATCTTAATTATGGTAGCAAAATGCATTATGCTTCTTTCTATATTGACCTCTTGGTTGAAAAATAAAAAATAAAAAAAATCAAAGGCAAATTCCTGGATCACTTGGCAAGAATGTGGAGAAGCACCATTATCAACATGTATCTACATGGGCAGCAAAAGATGCATTGTGGACTCGAGAAAGGTCAGACCTCACAAAAAAGTAAACCAAAATGTAACTGAAAAAAACCTTCATAATGCAGGCAAAACATCCTTTTCCTAGAGAAGCATGAGACAATGACTTGGAGACTAGTTGCCTGATGACCATGCACATATATGAACCCATATATGAACGTGAATTATATTCAGCAATGAAGATACAACGAACCTTGTATACTTCAGCAGGAAGGAGGGGTGGTTGAGGAAGCCACCACTGATTCAACCATGGATACAAGATTGTATAGAATACCGAAAAAAACTTTCCCAAAAGAAGTGCATGGGGAACAGCTAAGGAAGCTTTTGGCAGGTCATAGTCCAAGCTTCTAAGCAGAGGCCGGATGAATTCAAAAGTGTTGACTGGAGACCCTGTAAAAACAATTTAGTCAGTACTTCCTGTCACAGTTTAAGCATTATTCTCAACATCTAAGAAAATTCAGGCGCAGTTCAAATAATTTTTCTAAAATTTCCAATTTATTAGAAACTGCCTCAAGGATAACGCACTTCACTACCACTAGTACTAGTTCAGAGATTGGAGGGAAATAGAAATACAACTTTGAAATTATAATTGGATCTTTACCATCAGATACAAAGTATGGCTGGCCAGCAGCTACTGGACGTTTTTCTTTTCCAGGAATGTCATCCAACAGTCCCATGCTTGCCAATATTAGTGCAAGAACCAGGTTATCAACATAAATCCAGTCCGTTTTTACACTTGCTTTACCAATTTTAAATGGCACCAGACCTAACTTTGCTGAGGATACTATCCTTGGCAGGTGTCTTTCTTCACCTGGTCCATAGATAGCAGCTGGACGAACTGCACAGGTATAAAGACAATTGCCATCCTTCTTCCTGTATATCATCGAAAACCCCACAATTCAGATACAAAGTTCAAACTAAATTAAAGAAAGGAGCCACAATTGGTAACCAACATCACATAATATTGCAGTGAGGCAATTCCAATTCTCTCCATTTATTCCCACATTTTCTTTCCTACAAATATACTCACAGCCATATCAGTTGATATAATCATCACAAAAGCATGCTCATGAATATCGATTTGAAAGGTGGTCTCATGCCATGCCAGATTTTAATATGTACAACAAATAAACCATACCTACAGCACAATAACTCATAGGCTTCCATCAAGGAATTAAAGATAGAAATTTTTTTAAAAAGTTTTATATTCATTTTTCATCCCTGAAATATGGTCCAAGTTCAATTTCCATCCATTTGCCTATAAAGAAATTGCATAGGAATGACAAGATTGATACCTTTTGTTGCGTTTGTATTTGAGGATTTAAAATTAAGGCATTTGAAGAACAATTGCAAGTATCAATTGTTTGATATAAATAAAGCTCGAACAACAACACCTGTGAATTTATGATTTTGAAATGACATTTTACCCCAAATCATTTCAAATCACATATTAATAAAGCTCAAATTCATCCATGAATTTCATCCATGCGAAAAAGAAAAAAAAAATCATTTCATAGACTATTCAACTCATTTAAACTAATAAATTGAAATCCCATATCCAAATGAAGCAAAATATTAGAGATATGAAATTACAAACAACAAAAATTGAAAGCATGTTTGAACCTTTAAAAAAGGAAAAAAGGAAAAAAGAACTTACTTAAAAGGACGACCATTGCTCTTTAGAACCAACTGTTCAGCAATAGATTTACTGCGTCCATAGGAATCAACATGTTGATCAATTGGGAAATAAGGCAAGGCCTCATTCCCATTGACAATCTCGTTTCCTCCGAAAACAACATTGTGGGTACTGACATAAACAAGCCTTTTGATCCCATAGTCAAGACAAGCATCCAACACATGACAAGTCCCATTTATGTTAACCTCGTCGACACGACCGAACTGGAGCATTTCTTTCCCCGACATTCCGTACGAGGCCAAGTGGAACACACAATCCGAACCTCGTACCACTTTCTCAACATCTTTCTTCCGTGCAATATCACCTACCAACCAATAATTCCCATTACCAAAATTGTCCTATAAAAACAAACTCAAAAGTCAAAACCCAGAAAAAAAAAACAAAATTATCTAATATTATTACCTTGGACGCAGCGGACGCCGTTGTTTTTGAGGTGTTGGGACCAAGGGGAGGAGGTTCGGAGATCAAAGGCTCGGACCTGGCTAGCCCCTCTTCTGACGAGCTCCAAGCAGAGAGCGGAGCCTACGAATCCAAGCCCACCGGTCACCACGAAGGTGTTTCCCTCTATTCCTTCGTTCTCGCTTAAGTGCATTTTTTTTTTTTTCCTTTTTTGGGGGTTTCTCTGACTTTTTTTTTTTTTTTTTCTTCCCCTCCCTCTCTCTCTCTCTTCTCTTTTGCAGTTGCAACTGTTTTAAATTCACTCGAGACTCAAATAGTGAATGTAGACTAGCCCATATTATGACAAATCAGAATTTGATCTGATGTGCTGGCGGTGGATGGATTAGGTGAAAATAGACATGGCAAACGGTCGGTCGGGTCGGGTCGGGTTAATCTATATTTTTTACATGAATTTTTTTTTTTATGAAAACAACATGTATTTTTCATTTGAAAAGTTATGCAACAAATTACTTGATATAAAATACATTACTTTGAATTCACCGCTTATTTCAAGAATGAATCCACTTAAACTTATTAATACTTATTCTATAATTTTAAAATTATACAAATCCTAACATTGCTATTTAAGTACAAAATAACACAAATATAAGTAAAATAAATACACAAGGTTTATTTCCATACAATATTAACATTCTAAAATATAAAACAAAATTATAAATGACTTATTGGATAACTCATTTGATAAAGAATAAAAACATATAAGAAATTTACCGTCTTGAAAATTAATTTTATAATCTATTATCAATTGTGGTTGGCACTCTATTTCAATTTGAGATATACATTAAAGTTTGATTGTTTACTTATTTATACATGGTCTCTTTTATGAATATCATATCATTGTTAAGCAACACATATTTTAGGAAATATCATAATTTATTTTGAAAAGTCGTTTATTTTGGACATAAATTGTTAAAGTCTAAGTGTTCATAATTTATGCTAATTTGATACTTTAATTTCACTATTTTCAAACTTGTGAATGTTTCTTTCATATGTCTATAATTTTAAATTTATATTTTTTACTCTGTTGTAACTAGATTATCTTGGCATGTACTTTACTATTTGATATCTAAAATTTTTTACTTATTACAGAATTCTCAACTATTCATCTTTCAATTAATTTGCATGCAGTTATGTAAATGTATCAATTGTTTCCTTAAAACTCACAACAAATAATTAAACCAATATTGTCTTAATTTTATTATTTTTTTACCAAAAAAAAAAGTTTAAAAAAAATGGTTCAGGTTTGGGTCGCGGGTCGGGTTGGGTTGACTTGCAAAAACATGGGTCAAGTCACGGGTCAACCCGTTTTTGCTTCGGGTAAAAAAAATGGGGTTCGGGTCAGGTATTTTTCAGGTCGGGTCGGGTCAGAATTTTCTGACCCGTTTTGCCATGTCTATTAAAAATTAGGATTTTGTAGAGTTACCATCTTGTGAGGATTAGGATTTAAGAGTAATGTATGTACACAAATCTCAGATATATTTGTATCCATGCTAATATTATTTTCTTACTCACTAATTATAACCTATCATCTCAGATTTATCTTATTATTTAATATTATTAGTGGCACACTTGGCACTATTAGTGTGGAGATAAAAGAACTGAGTAGGAGTATTGGGCCATGGGCCATGCCCGAGGATGCCAAGGAACTCGAGGATAATCAGACAACAGGGTAAGCATGTGGGTTAATGGGCTGAGGATGAGGACAAATAGCAACGAATAGGTGGTGTCTCCCGAGAATCCGAATCTCCTCAGTATGCGTTGCGGAGGGGTGGAGTTTGGCCGCCTAGAGAATACTGTATAAGAGGTAACCATGTTTTTGAGGATAAGCTTCAGAGAAAGGAGTCAACAGTGAACTAAGAAAAATCTACGAAGAAGGCTGCTACCACCACATTAAATGTTCTGCATCTAATCCCCTGGTCACATTTATGTGGAAATGACGCTAGAACAGAGATATTTAGTCTTACAGCTACACCCAAAGCTTCTAGGAGGATTCTGATGGGACAAACATCCAAGAGATCATCTACATGATCAACAAGTGGAAGGCTAGGGTGAAGGTAGAGGGGAAGACTATATAAGGGGAGGGCCTCCATGAAAGAGGGGGCATCTGGTCCGCAGAAAAGAAAAAAAAAAAATTTTTTGTTGGAATAAAGATAAGAACTTATCTTCCTTGGATTTGACTGAGGAGTGTTTTTCTCTTCAAATTATACTTCTTAATCATTCTAATACTAAATCAATCTACTGTGACCCACACTTGATTCATTAAGTAAACTGCACTCTCTTCCAAATTTATTGTTGTGGGTTTGTTGGGCCATCACTTACTTCTCTTGGGCTGAGGGTCAATTTTAGTCCTTACAATTAGCTATTAGTTAGCTATGTTCATTACTCAATTAAACACCGCCTTAGGTTAATACTAAAAAATTGAAGCTTTTAAAGAAAACAAGTGACCTCATGTTATTGGAAACGGGTGAAAGGCAATTATGCGATGCATGGCAGAAAGGACAAAATTAATCGATAAAACCTCAGGTATAAATAGAGAAAAATATTCTCACACAAAACACGCATCCTCAAATATTAAAACCCAAAGAATTGACTCTTTTTGTATCAGGATTATCTTTAGACTTGTAATTTCATGCTTGTAAATGCGTCATTACACTAGGCTTTGTAATTTAAGCACTGTAATTTAGGCTTGGTAATCTAAGTATTTATCTTTGTTCTTATCGTTAACTTATGCATTTATATAAAAAGTCCTATTAAGTTAGGTTGTACCAATCTCATATCCTCTCTCGCGAAGTCAAATAATTGTACTTGATTGATCTCTAATCACCTCAAGTGACTGAAAATTGGTTTGCGCTCAAACCCATCTATTTTAGAAAAGAATGAGCCAATTGAATTTTACTACTCCATAAATATTTAATTAAATTATTAATGATGTAACAATATTTAACCTACTTATATGAATAAATTAAAAATGCAATGATAAAAGTATTATTAAAAACACTAAATATTTTATAATTA
Source organism: Quercus aquifolioides (assembly GCA_019022515.1). Lineage (NCBI taxonomy): Eukaryota > Viridiplantae > Streptophyta > Magnoliopsida > Fagales > Fagaceae > Quercus > Quercus aquifolioides. The sequence goes on from CM032327.1 coordinate 89,984,186, forward strand.
AATGCACATGACATGCTACTTGAGATGTGAGAAACTGCCCCCTAAGGCTATTAGTCAATTAACTATTTAATACAAATAACAAAGAGAAACTGTGAAAATTTCTTTAAATTTTTGGTGTTCATAGAATTATGATGCCAATATGAGAGTTGTATACTGGTAACATTTTCCCTTTTCGACCTAGTCCTTCTCGTTTTTTGAGGTGCTTGATTTTTTAAAAATATAATAATTCAATATTTATAAGGGGGAAAGGGGGATTTGTGCTTTGGACATTTTTGTTAATACCAATTGGGTTACAAGATTCTTAACTCAAAGATAATTGAATTTAAATATCCTTTGAAGTTTCTTAATTGATCTTTAAATAATTTTAAAACTATTTGATTATGTAAATATGATGTGAGAAGATGAGGCATGAGTACTCATTTTGCCACACTTTCTAGTTAGGATTCAAATTGGCTTGGTTTAGTTGTTGATTATCATTAAATTTAGTGAATGTATACTACGGTGTCTGTTTGGATAGTTTATTTTTTATTAGCTTATTTTATTATTCAACTTATTTTTGCTACTATTCATGAGTCCTACTGTACTATTTCAGCTAACTTTTTTTTTTTTTGGGTAGAAAAGGAAATAATACACAAGAAAACTAAACAGCAAAAGCAGGGGCAGGGCAAAGTCTGTTACAATACAGACCACGGGCATTTCAGCTAACTTTTACCTTTATCTACAGTACTTTCAGCAAAAAGTTTTCAGTTTTAGCAAAATAAGCGAATCCCAAACAGATACATTTGGTGATTTTTTTTCTCTTTCTCTCTCTCTTTACAGTGTTCTTGATACATAAGCTTCATGCATCTATATGACCCCAATTACATGAATTTTGTTTGTCACGTTAGTATTTTTTATATACTTGTTGATTTCAAGATTTTTTTTTTTTTTTTTAACATTTTAAAAATATACAGACTAATATAAAGTGAAACATTTCATGGCATAGAAGTCGTTTTAAAACAAGGGTTAAAGGTTGATGGGAAATTTGATTATTTTATATTAAATCTAATTAATTCTTGAGTGCAATATCTTGAGTTAGACCTTTACAGAAAGAAGTGAAAATTCATGTGCTTAACTGCTTACGTTTACAAATAAAATGGTGACTGACTCCTCTCAGAGAGTATTACTGCACATTAATGGCTTTATTTATTCTTATAATAACGAGTTAATTATGACCATTTTATATGTTTCACAAAATATTAAGGGGATTTTCAAAAAAAATAAAAAATAAAGGGATAATATATATTGTTTGCGTAGGTTAAGGTATCTTTTTTTTTTTTCTGGATAAAGATCATGGTATTTTATGTAATCTTTTTTTTTTTTTAATTAAAAAAAGGGTAGGGGTAGGTATCTTATGTAATCTTTATGTAATGTCTCTTCTGATATGTTATACTATTCCTCATTTGGGTCAGTACGCATATGAGGGAAACAAGTATGAGATAGTACTTTTTATACCAAGGTTGACAGCAAATACCTGTTGCTCCTTTATGTGGACATTGTCTAGGGACACAATTTTTCACAAAATGGAAAAATTATTTATCCTCAAAACAGCAACAATGCGAATCAAGCAGTACTCCAAGAATTCGAATTCGATTTGTGGGAATTAGAGGGACCAGAGGCAGAGAGAGTTGTAGTACAGAAATCTTCTTTTCATGTTAGACCAACCATTCACTTCCACATCATAATGAATAATGATTGATATATAATTCAAGAATTTTAATTTAATACTATATCGATCATCGAGTCCAAGGTACTGGGCAAAGCTGCAAAACTTAAGACTCTTCCATTTCACTCTATGTATCATCATTGAAGATTGAACTTGGGACAGTTCTTTTGTAAAAGAAAAAGGGGAAACAAAAAAAAAATAAAAAATAAAATGATATGAAAAACACAAACATAACCTCGGTATATGATCCCATAAGAGTAAAAAAAACAAAAGAAAGAGGAAAAAAAAAAAAAAAAAAACTCCTAAAACAAGTTGAAATTGTTGAATCTCAAGCTTCCATAACTGGCACTGGCATAAGTACTAAGAAGCTCGTTTTGTGCAGACCAGAAGTCAGCTTTCAGACCACCTCTCCTTACTGCTTTAAGAATTTTGTTCCGGTGTGCATATCCGGTGACCACCACCTTCTGACTATTTGCATCAACTTCCACTTTCTCTATCCCTGTAAGTGACCAAGGATCAAACATAAAGCAAATTACATTAATTGGTTAAGAATAAAAAACGAGAGAGAGAGAGAGAGAGAGAGAGGTGCAATAAAGATGAAATGCTGGCATGGCATTGTCCTGCTAATTAAGATGAAGACTATTTTTTTGGGAACGAGCAATCAATCAATCAATCATCAACTTTGTTGAACAATGATATTGATAAATTATTGATTGTCCCAAAAGTTTGAGTCGTTAGAAAATGATAAATTTAATCAATTAATCATAATTCTAACATATATGCTTGCCAAGTTGCTTTTACATTCTGCAGAGTCATGATTAGCTTTGTTAAAAAGCTGCCTGTCATGCTGGCTGCACTGATCAATAACTCGGAAAGAAAGTAACATATATATACCTTTCAATTTTGACAAGCATTTCCTGAGTCTTTTCTCATGTATGCCAACCATCTCCACCTTCAATTCAACAGTCTGCCAAAAAAAAAAAAAGCTCAGTCTTAACTAAAACGTGCTACAGAGAAAACAATTGCATTTGTTGGCAGTTAACTAGTGGAGTGATAGGAGAAAAGTAAAACCACTTGCAAATGGTGGTTAGGTGAGAAAAATGCATTGTCCAGTATCTTAGAAATGTATCAATAATGCTTTGGAAATCAATGATTGTCCAATTTCTAGTGATATGCAATGTCATTAAAGTGCACATTCACATGCACACAGAGGGCCTCAAAGATTGCAACGAAAACAATAGGAAATGTAGATAATGTACCTCCATGAAGAATTTTAGACTGGAAAGATGATAATTTGATGATGATCTACTGGTAATAGGAATGGAGCAATAAAGTGAAACAAAGACAATGGTCTAGAAGAAACAATTGGAATGATGGGTGGGAATGAATGAGACAGACAGGGAATGTCAGGCACATATATATAGCAGAGAAGACATAACATAAGCAATTAAAGTTGGGAGTAACAGTAAAGTGGGTCTTGGTTTTTGGTCAGCTACTAGAACTAGATGAAATAATCTGCTTTGCCTTGCTTTGCTTTTCCAAAGAGAGACACAAAAACCAGAAAACAAGAAAACAGTTAATATCGAGAGAGGGCGATTTAGGAGTTGTGTGAGCCCAAGGTTCAAGGTTTCCCGTCAGCTCAAAGCAATATAAGTCTCAAGCATTTGAAATGATTGGCTTTGACGGGTCCAACTTAGCTTTTTTCTTGGAGATGGGTTTGAGAATTTAGGATCATATGAAGGGAAAATTTAGAAAGAAGTATAGTATATAATCCACATCTAGTTCACATGGTGCATGCATATATGATCAGAGATGATCACAGCCATTGGTTTAATAGGTTATGCCAAACACTTTGATAAAGTTAAGATCGGTTCTTGGTGGGCCTAACCTTGTGACAGCTTGCATATTCAACATTTGTCACGTTTGTACAATTCTTTTCTGTCATAAAGTGAATCCTTTCCTTGTTAGTTTACTCTCAGTATGTACCATATACTTAGCCCTGGATATAGAGAGGTGGGAAAAAAGGAAAAGAGCAAATGAAAAAGAAAAGAGAATAAAAACTTCTACACCCTCAAGAAATAATAAACTACACTGCAAGTTTGGTATTTTTTGATAGTGTAGTTTTTGCTTAGCCTTATACTATAGATAAGATTTAAAGGACCAACATTGATGGACCAAATGATTAGATGTGCAATCCCAATGAGTTCAGTCATGTAGCCAGGTTGGAAGGAATATCTTATAGACCCCTGTGAACTTAGAAATGGCGGTATCATACACTTCTTTTTATGTATCTAAGTAAAACATTGCACGCAATATAACACAAGGGGTGGTGGCGCAGTTGGCTAGCGCGTAGGTCTCATAGCTTCTGAGTGATCCTGAGGTCGAGAGTTCGAGCCTCTCTCACCCCATTTTTTTAAAATTTCTTGTATTGTTTTTTTGATAAGAACTTTTTATTTTGTTTTAAATGCTCAAAAAATTTGATGTCATATTTCCAGGTCGGATAGTGTGGGTGGGCTCCATTATGTACAGAAAGCGATAAAGAAATGGATCAGATCAAGGGGGACCCTTAAGATTCAACCCCAAATGCTTGGGGATCGCTGTGAAGAATGAAGGAATAGAATAGGGAATAGCTTTAATTTTTAGAATCAGGATCTCGAATTTTCATACTGCATTTTTTTTTCTTGAAAATCACATCGCATCATCACAGTTTGGTCATACTCATAAACTTGTGCTTTTTCAAACTTCTTCCATCTCGCATGCTGCATTGGCCGCTGCAATGGGGAGTGGGGGACTAATGTTTTAAAATGCCGACGAAGCCACGACAAAGTTATGAAGTATGAATTAATACGTGATGCTTTGTTCTATCTTTTAAAGTTTCAAATAAGATATTGGTATTTGAAGCTTAAAAAATGTGCGTTGTTAGTCTCATTGCTCACGTGGTTAATAAAGCAATGATGTGTCATTTTTTAAATTAAGGGACAACATTTTTAATATTAAAAAAAAAAAAAAAAAAAAAATCACACACCAGCTCCATCCCACACAAACATGGGTTGTCGATGTAATAGGTGAGGTATTAGGTTGATCTTCTAGTGATTGCGATCATGACACGGAGGAATTCATGGAGTGCTTTGCCTGATTTTGAATCTCATTGATGGTGGTGATGGAGATAGGGTGGTTACAAGTCAATCAAGAAGAGGTGAGAGAATCTAAGATTGAATCAAATGCAATCACATAAAAAGACTTAAAAATTAAAAAGTTAATAAGATGGTTGGGTTTCATTCACTAAACTTACTGTTGACCAATTTTTCATTTGGATTTGGCCTTACCTACTTAGGTCACATAACATATTCTATTTTTATACTCTTTGACATAATTATTAAACATGACTCAACTCACCGATCAAACTAGTAACCCGATGAACTAGTGCTTAAATCGACCCAATTGTTTAATTGGACCACTTATACAATTGAACCGATTAAACCTAGTAAGACCCCATGGTTTTCTTGCAACCCGTGCAAGCCAAACGGGGTGTTATGATTCATCTGCTTTTGTAATTTTGAATTAAATTACATTTATGGGTTCATTGTAGTACCCTTGTTTGAATTTAAAGCATAATGTTTCTTAAGGATGGTGCTCAACCACTTTGGTTTTCCTGATAATATTATTAATCTTATTATGAGTTGTGTATCAACTACCTCTATCTCGCTGCTCTTTAATGGAAGTAAACTTCAGTCTTTTTGTCCTTCTCGGGGTATACGACAAGGGGACCCTATTTCTCCTTATCTGTTTCTCTTATGTATGGAGTTTCTTGGTGCTCAAATCACTAAGATGTGTGAGGAGAATAGGTGGGATACGATTAAAGCTTCAAGAAATGGTCCTGGATTTTCCCATGTGCTCTTTGCGGATGACATATTACTGTTTGCTAAAGCTAATAATAAGAATTGCACGGCCATTATGGAGGTCCTTCATAATTTTTGTAACCTTGCTGGGCTGAAGGTGAATTTTGGTAAATCCCGAGTCTTCTTCTCTCCCAATGTTTCTGGTAGGAGAAAAAGGACAATGTGCAGAAGGCTTGGTATTCTTGCGACAACTAATATTGGTAGGTATTTGGGCTTCCCTATCATTACTAAAGGTAGAGTGGGAAATGCCTTCAATTTTATCCTTGATAAAGTCCAAAGCAAGCTGGCTGGTTGGAAAACTAGGTTACTGTCGAGAGCTGGGAGACTTGTGCTTGCAAAGACAGCTGCTGCCCCAATTGCTGAATATTATATGCAATGCCATTGCATCCCAGCTAAAGTTTGTGATTCTTTGGATAAAATGATGAGAGATTTCATTTGGGGGTCAACTGAAGAAAAAAGGAGAATGCATATGGTTAATTGGAGTAAGGTTACTCTTCCAATTGAATTGGGGGGTTTGGGTATCTATTCAATGAAGCATAGAAATGAAGCCATTTTAGCCAAGCTTTGTTGGAGGCTGGCGCAGGAGGAGGGGAAGCCTTGGGCTAATATGCTTGCAGCCAAATATCTCTGTTCCAGCAGAGTGACTGTGGAAGGAAGTAAAATGCCTTGTTCGCGAATTTGGGCTGCTTGCAAAAAGGGAGGACCTACATATGTGAAGGGATTGCGATGGACGGTGAGTAACGGCGAGTCTATTAATATGTGGAAGGATTTTTGGCTTCCTTGTGGGCGGTTAAGGGAGTTGGTGGAAGGCCCTTTCAATAGGGGAGAAGATGAGTTAACAGTGCGACAGTGTTTTGATGAGAACCGTGTTTGGAAGGATTCATGCATATCTTTTGAGCTACCAGGTAATGTTCTAAACATCATTCGAGCTACCCCTTTCTCTTGTGATCCTCATACTAGAGATAGTCTTATGTGGGCACACTCTAAGAATGGGTCCTTTTCTATACAAGCAACCTACCTTATTGCAAGGGGCTTAAACCCCCTGAACCCAGCTTCTTTGTCTTTTAAGTGGATTTGGAGAACTGATACTCTTCCAAAGGTTCAATTCTTCATTTGGCTTTGCATTCATGACAGTCTACCAACGGCTTATGTGCTGGGTTCAAGAGGTTTAAACCTCGAAAAAATGTGTAGAATGTGTAATAAAGGCAATGAGACCATAGAACATTTGCTTAGAGAGTGTGAGATTGCCCAGTTTTTTTGGCAGCAAGTTCAAGTGCCCCATTGCTATAGATACTCTTTTAAACTTCCCTTAAAGGAATGGCTGGAATATAATTGTAAAGATGATAAGAATACAAATGTTAAAGGGGTGCCTTGGAAAGTGTTATTTCCGATGGGATTGTGGCATTTGTGGTTACACAGGAATGAGTTTTTGTTTAAAACTGGTACTATAAATCTGCAATCTTGGAGAAGATGCTTTCAAAGCAGTGCTGAGTTTTTTTCAATTGGCTATGTGAATAAGGCCAAGAAATTGAAGTCTGTAATTCCTGTGGGGGTGGGAGAAGCCACTAAGAGGTTGGGTCAAGATTAATACGGATGGATCAGCTATGAAGGATCCGTACAGAGCAGGGGGAGGAGGTTTGCTGCGTGACCATGAGGGGAATTGGCTGAAAGGTTTTGCTAGGGGGATAGGTTACACTAACAGTGCTTTGGCTGAGCTGTGGGCTCTTAGGGACGGATTGATTATTGCAAAGGAGATGGGGATTCAACAGCTGATGATTGAACTTGATGCTTTGAGTATTGTGATCCTGCTAAATAATTGTACTGAAAATTTATTAATGGAACCACTCTTGACCGATTGCAGGAACCTGTTGCAGGAGTTTCCAGAAAAGCGTGTGACTCATGTGTTTCGGGAAGCAAATCAATGCGCTGATGCTTTAGCAAAAATGGGCGCACAATCTTTGTATAGTTTCCATGTTTTTTGTAACCCACCGCCTGTGGTGGAAGGATTATTGGCTGCTGATAAAGCCAACATATTTTGTAATAGACTGGTTAATTCTTAGCTTTTATTAATATATCATGGTTGACCGAAAAAAAAAAAAAAAACAATAATTTTATAATGAGATTGATGCTTGACTTTTCAATAAAGATAGAGCTTCAAGTTTTAGTTCGGATCATAATACATGGGAATAGAGCAACTAGTGAGATGTGTAATATGCATAGAATATGACTTTGAATGGTAAGATATGCCTTTATTTCTAGAATTTTAAAAAATATAATGTAACTAGTCGCTAACCTGTGCGATGCACGAAATAATCGGTTAAATAACTATTACAAATAATATATATATATATATATATATATATATATAACAGAAGCCTTTGAAACTTTCACAATTTTCCATGTCAGTACAATATTTAAATAAAATTATTTTTGTTTAGTCCAAACTTAACAAGGAGTAGAACTCTATCTCTCTAACAAGTTCAATTTAAACTCAAACCCAAACATTGATAATTTATCTCTAAAATTGCGAGGTTAATCATAAACACTATAAAAGTAAAGCAAACTCCAATATATATATATATTTTTAAAGCCGAGTAGAGGTATGAGCTCTTTTTATGTTATTTTCTTCTCCTCTACTTTGTTAAAAAAAAAAAAATTTATTTTATAGTTTTTCATGTATTTTTTAAAAAGTAATTTTCATACATGAATCACCAAACTCTCTTTAGCCCTTTTTTACAAGATAAAAAAGCTTGCAATAATTGAAATTATTCTTTCAAATGTAACCCATCTTTCTCTTATATTTCTCTATTGTTTAGTCATATATATTTTGTTTTGTTTCAATAATTTCTAAGCAGTGAATCATCTGATTCTTTAATATTTTTTGGTTTTTTAGAAGTTTTAATATTTGAATTTTTGAGTTATTTTTTTGCAGTATCTGAAACTGTCTGACAAATTTTTTGTAAGTCATTGCATGTTCAAGCAATGGCTTCTTCATCAAATTGTAACACAAATTGAAGTCATACAAGAGTAAATAATGCAATGGTGTAATTTCTTAAATTTTTTATAAAATTATTTTAGTTTACCTCACAAATAGGTAGGTTCCCATGCATAACACGGGTTAGCGACTAGTTTAAAAAAAAAAAAAAAACATGTTCTTTGATTACAAATGTAGGATATTCCACATAACACATAAAGGCCACACTTTGGTTGCTTTATGGCAATGAAAACATTATTACCAACATTCAAATAGCTCATAAGTCATAGCTTCATACACGGATTTAGGCACAATCTTTATTATCTAAAGATTTTTTTTTTTTTTTTTTTTTTGAGAAAGTATTATCTAAAGATGAGAGTAGGACCTGTAAAATAAGTATTTTAAAGTTATTAATATGTAAAGGGAATAATGTATAACAATAATAGTTTTATACTGAATATTTATTTATTTTTTTGTTTAGTCGTCATTAGTAGAACGTAATTAGTTTAAATTTCTTTATTAGTTCTATTATTTCAGTCAAAAAAAAAAAAAATCTTTACTAGTTGATTTAAATTTCTTTATTAGATATAAGAAAAGAAAAGCAAGAGTTATATATTAATCCAAACTCTGTGATTAGTTTTATATTGAATAGTGATTTTAAATTTCTTTATTAGATAAGAAAAGAGAGAGTTATGTATTAATCCAAACTTTGTGTTCGGGTTTAAACTTGTGGGGGGTGAAAAGCCCAACCTAACGTATTGGGCCTCAGGCCCTATTTGAAGACCACTGTTGGTCCGAAGAGATGAAAACACTCGAGCAGAAGCCCATGTGAGAGGAGCACGTCTAGAGAGGAGCACGGGCATGATCCGAGGAGATGTTCAATTGTCCGAGGAGTCCAATATCCTCGGATCCGAAGAAGCTTGGTCCGACAGGTGTCTGGGAAGCTCAAGTGATCCCCCTGACAAATGTAATGATGGAAATGAACCTCAGGCACGCATGAGGATAGCAGGAACGGAGAAATATCTAGGAGACAGACTTCAACCACCGCATTAAATGCACTGCACCTACTTCCCTGGCCGCATTAATGTGGAGAAGACACCTGAACAGTGCACTCTCAGCTACCGCCACTCACACAAGGCTAAAGAGGGTGCATGATGGGACATGCACTCAAGTGGGCGTCTAGATGATGAACAAGTGGACGGTGAAGATGTAGGAAGGGAGTACTATATAAGAGGGGGATGCCTCTGATAGAGGGGGATCGAAAAACTAAAAGTGAAAAAGGAGAGAACTCCATTGCTGTAGCTCCAAGAATTGTAACCCAAGTTTATTAAATACAAACTCCTCTTCGGACGTTACGTTTGCATCTGTCCGAGCACGTTTGAATACAAATTTATCCACAAACACTGCAGTCTTATACTGTTAATTCATTGCTAGCCTAGCTCTTTCACCCACTCTTTACAAATTTATTATCTTGGGTTCATTGGGCTCACAATCCAAACCTTTTTGGGCTTGGGCTACAAAAGTTGACCCTACAATTGGCGCCGTCTGTGGGAAGAGCTTGTGCAAGGGTGAAAACAACAGTTGATGATGGCAGGACAAGGTGAACAACAAGCAGAATCCAGGGCATCCCAACACGTGGACCCTTTTGTTAACTTAGAGAAGAGACAAAATCGTGAGGGCAGTGTACACACCATGCGCGTTAGCCAAAGCCAGTCACAGGGCGGAAGTCACATGTCCCATGCAGAGAAAAACCGGGACTTGCAACTGAAAGTAGAAAAACTAAAAAGGGAGTTGCGTCATGCAAAGAGGAAACGGGCTTCCTCATATTCTAAGGAGGACCTTGATGACGAGCGGGACGTCACTTATCAACATAAATCTAGGACACCAGCCAACGAGTCCTACACCTATGAAGAGGAGTCCCATCGAAAGAGGCAACGCAGAAGCCCATCACGTGGGGACATGGGAAACGATGCCATGAACAGGGCTCTGAATCAGATTTCTAGATCACCCTTCACGCGCAGGATTGAGGAGGCGAGACTTCCTCGGCGCTTTAACCAACCAACGTTCACCATCTACAATGGTAAAACAGACCCCGTGGAGCACGTGAGTCATTTTAACCAGAGGATGGCTGTCTACTCCAGAGACGAAGCTCTGATGTGCAAGGTTTTCCCTTCCAGTCTTGGGCCAGTTGCCATGAGGTGGTTTGACGGCTTGAAGGCAGACTCCATCAACTCCTTCAAAGAGCTCACTCAGGCATTCGGCTCCCGTTTTGTCACATGCCGAAGAGTGGCCAGACCCTTTTCTTCACTGCTATCCTTGTCCATGCAGGAAGGTGAGTCCTTGAAGGCATATTCAGATAGATACTGGGAGATGTTCAATGATATGGAGGGCAACTCTGATGCAATGGCCCTCAGCACATTCAAGCACGGCCTCCCTACTAACCACGGTTTGAGGACGTCTTTATCTGGCAAACCGGTCACAAACGTGCGTCAACTTATGGACCGCATAGAAAAATATAAGAGAGTTGAAAAAGATCAGCAACAAGGCAAGGGAAAGGACAAGGTTATCCCCCAGGAGAGGAGGGATTTCAGGTCGGACTGTTACAACCACAGTAAGCCGCGGAGAGATTTTGCTGGGCAATCAGGATCGACAAATCCTCAAGCGGTCAACACCGTGTTCAAAGAGCCAGTGCACCAAGTCTTGGAAAAGATCAAGAATGAATCATTCTTCAGGTGGCCGAACAAGATGGTAGGAAACCCCGAGAGGCGCAACCATAATCTCTACTGCCAGTACCATCAAGATCATGGGCATACGACGGAGGATTGTAGGAGCCTGTGGGATCACTTGGATCAACTGGTTCGTGATGGTAGATTAAAACACCTCTTACACCCCTCCAGCGGCCGAGGAGGGCAGACGGGCTCAGGGCCACGAAGAGATGACCCCTCAAAGCCGCCACTAGGGACTATTAACGTCGTCTTCGCCGCGCCGGGGAGAACAGGATCCTGGCCATTGAAAGTTATGTCGGTAGGCCGACCATCAGCAGGGGAATCAAGCCGAGGTCCGAAGAGAGTTAAGTCTGGTGCCCCGCTTGTTATGGGGTTCTCGGACGAAGACATGATTGGCACCATCCAACCCCATGATGATGCACTAGTCATCACCCTCAGAATAGGAGGGTACGATGTGAAGAGGGTGATGGTGGACCAGGGTAGTGCTGTGGAGATAATGTACCCAGACCTCTACAAGGGGCTAGGCCTAAAACCCCAAGACCTGACGCCATACAATTCCCCCCTCATAAGCTTTGAAGGAAGGGCTGTCACCCTGAGAGGCCGGATACGCTTACCTGTGCAGGCCGGCTCCGAGGTGGTGGAGGTGGACTTTATAGTTGTGGACGTATATTCACCCTACACGGCACTCGTAGCTAGACCTTGGATTCATGCACTTGGGGCTGTTCCCTCCACTTTGCATCAGAAGGTCAAATACCCCTCTAGAGGGTAAATTCATGAGATCCGAGGAGACCAATCCATGGCCCGACAGTGCCTAGTGGCTGCCATTCAACATGAGCCCCAAGCCGAGTCCTCGTCCAGAGCCGAAAGGGGTTTATAGCAGCTACAGTCTCGGGAATTGCCCGTCGAAGATTCAGATGAAGGCACTCGATGTGAAGATTTAACGAAAGTGGTTATTGGAGATGATCCTGATAGATTCTTCCAAGTCGGATCTCAGCTGCCTCTTCGAGAGAGGGAAGAGCTAATAGAGTTCCTCAAGCGAAATATTGATGTATTTGCCTGGAGTGCTTACGAAGCCCCAGGGGTAGACCTGGAGTTCATATGTCACCACTTGAAGGTAAATCCACTGGTCACCCCCAAGAAACAGCCTCCTCGGCGCCCGTCCAAGGAACATGCTGATGTAGTGAGAGAGGAGGTAGCGAAACTCAAACAGGCTGGGGCTATCAAAGAAGTTTTTTATCCTGAATGGCTGGCAAATACCGTGGTGGTAAAGAAGAAGAGTGGGAAATGGCGAGTGTGCGTAGACTTCACTGATTTGAACAGGGCTTGCCCCAAGGATCCATTCCCTATGCCAAAAATTGATCAGCTGGTGGATGCCACTGTCGGCCACCCTCAGATGAGCTTCCTAGACGCCTTCCAAGGCTACCACCAGATACCATTAGCCCCGGATGACCAGGAGAAAACTGCTTTTGTCACCCCTATTGGTAACTACCATTACAAAGTGATGCCATTCGGCTTGAAGAATGCGGGTGCCACCTACCAGAGGATGATGACGAGGATGTTCGAGCCACAGCTGGGCAAAAATATCGAGGTCTACATAGATGACATGGCGGTGAAGAGCAAGGTTGTCGTCGAGCATGTGAAGGACCTTGAAAGTACCTTTGAGGTTCTAAGAAAGTACAAACTGCGACTGAATGCTTCTAAGTGCTCATTCGGGGTGGGGTCCGGCAAGTTTTTGGGATACATGGTGACTTACAGAGGGATTGAGGTTAATCCCGACCAGATAAAGGCCATCAACGATCTACGAGCTCCTCGGAATCCCAAGGAGGTTCAGAAACTAACCGGAATGACTGCAGCCCTGAATCGATTCATCTCTAGATCAACAGACAGGTGTCGGCCCTTCTTCTCTCTGCTCAACAAGTGGAAGGGATTCGAATGGACTGAGGAATGTGCTCTGGCCTTTCAGCAACTCAAGGATTATCTAGCTCGGCCACCAATCATGTCCAGTCCTGAGCCAGATGAGGTACTGTTCGCCTACATTGCTGTAGCTCCCTGTGCGGTGAGCCTGGTGTTGATACGATCAGACTGTGGTGTACAAAGACTAGTTTATTACGTAAGCAAGTCGCTGCATGAGGCCGAGGTCCGTTACTTGCCTCTGGAAAAGGCTATCCTAGCAGTGGTGCTCGGCACACGGAAGCTACCTCACTACTTCCAGGCCCACACGGTCATTGTTCTCATTCAACTCCCACTCAAGGCTATACTCCGGAACGCTGATTACACTGGGAGGATTTCCAAATGGGGTACAATCTTAGGGGCTTTCGATATAAGATATATGCCCCGCACATCGGTCAAGGGCCAGATCCTTGCGGATTTGGTGGCTGAGTTCACGGAGCCCCAACTAGAAGAAGTAAAGCCCACGTCAGGCATGGATGAAAAATCAGTTAGCATGATCTCCCAACAGAATTCCTCCCATTGGGAAGTGTACGTTGATGGCGCGGCAAACCAAAGAGGTTCTGGAGTTGGGTTGGTGTTGATATCCCCCGAGAGGATCATTATCGAGAAGTCGTTGAGGCTGGACTTCCCGGCAACGAATAATGAGGCGGAGTATGAGGCCCTACTGATGGGAATGGCTATGGTCCGAAGAATGGGAGGAAAGTCCGTGGAGTTGTTCTCGGACTCAAGATTGGTCGTAGGTCAAGTACAAGGCGAGTTTGAGGCGAAGGACGAAAGAATGCAGGGGTACTTGAGCCGAGTCAAATGTCTGCAATCGGAGTTCGACTCTTTCAGTTTGCTACACATCCCCAAAAGCGGTAACTCACATGCTGACTCCTTGGCCACGCTTGCTACCTCCTCGGCCTAAGACCTGCCGATAGTCATCCTTGTCGAGGACTTGCACGGGCCCACAGAGGCAAGAAGAGAGGCGATCCAGGTTCACCAAGTCAGAACCGAGCCCTGCTGGATGGACCCTATAACTAAATTCCTCAAAGAAGATGTATTGCCAGAGGAGAAGGGGGAAGCCGACAAAGTCCGAAGGAAGGCGACCAGGTTCTGGTTATCTGAGGACCAGAAATTATACAGACGCTCCTATTCGGGACCTTACTTGTTGTGCATACATCCTGAAGTGTCTGAGCTATTGCTAGAAGAGCTACACGAAGGAATTTGTGGGAGCCACACTGGAGGCAGATCCTTGGCTCACCGAGCCCTCACCCAAGGTTATTGGTGGCCTAACATGCAAAAAGAGGCCCATGAGTATGTCAAAAAGTGTGATCAATGTCAGCGCTTCGCCCCAAACATTCACCAGCCAGGGGGAACTCTTAATTCGCTATCTAGTCCATGGCCTTTCGCCCAATGGGGCTTGGATATCGCGGGACCCTTCCCTAAAGCTGCAGGAAACAAGAAGTACCTTCTGGTCGGCACAGACTATTTCACCAAGTGGGTCGAAGCGGAGCCACTAGCCAATGTCAGAGACGTGGATGTGCAAACATTTGTGTGGAAGAATATTGTCACTCGGTTTGGAGTTCCTCACACTCTCATCTCGGACAATGGCCTACAGTTCAATAGCAAGGCATTTAGGAATTATTGCAGCGAGCTAGGAATCATAAATAGATACTCCACTCCTGCCTACCCTCAGGGTAATGGGCAAGTAGAAGCTGTCAACAAGGTCATAGTGAACGGTTTGAAGAAGAGGCTAGATGATGCGAAGGGTAAATGGGTAGAGGAATTGCCACATGTACTTTGGGCTTACAGAACTACGCCTCGCAGGTTTACTGGAGAGACCCCCTTCTCAATGACCTATGGGGCTGAAGCTGTCATTCCTTTGGAAACCGAGTTCCCAACGTTAAAAACTAGCTCGTTCAGTCCGACCGGCAACGATGAGCAACTATAGAAGAGTTTGGACCTGATTGAGGAAAGGAGGGAGAGTGCAATGGTTCGGTTGGCACATTACCAACAAAAACTCAGGCAAGGCTATGATGCTAACGTAAAGCTAAGGCCTCTAGAGCCTGGTGATCTAGTGCTGAGGAAAGTTGTGGGCACCGCAAAGAATCCAGCTTGAGGAAAATTAGGACCCAATTGGGAAGGGCCATATCGCATCACTTCAGGAGCAGGCATTGGGGCATATTTCTTGGAAGACCTGGATGGTCATGTAATACCACGTCCTTGGAATGTAAATAACCTCAAGAGGTACTTTTATTAATCGAGTCTTTTCTTCAACCGATATGTCAATTCGCTGTGTAAAGTGTTCTCTCAAGTATTCAAACTTAAATCCAATCATGCATGTAGTTCTCGGACCAGATGATTAGGGTTACTTAACACTCATTCGCCACTTGCTCCTAAGTGTTTAAACTTAAATCCAATCATGCCTGTAGTCCTCGGACCAGATGATTAGGGTTAGTTAACACTCCGTTACAGTTCTATAGTGTTTAAACTTAAATCCAATCATGCCTGTAGTTCTCGGACCAGATGATTAGGGTTAGTTAACACTCCGTTACAGTTCTATAGTGTTTAAACTTAAATCCAATCATGCCTGTAGTCCTCGGACCAGATGATTAGGGTTAGTTAACACTCCGTTACAGTTCTATAGTGTTTAAACTTAAATCCAATCATGCCTGTAGGCCTCGGACCAGATGATTAGGGTTAGTTAACACTCCGTTACAGTTCTATAGTGTTTAAACTTAAATCCAATCATGCCTGTAGTCCTCGGACCAGATGATTAGGGTTAGTTAACACTCCGTTACAGTTCTATAGTGTTTAAACTTAAATCCAATCATGCCTGTAGTCCTCGGACCAGATGATTAGGGTTAGTTAACACTCCGTTACAGTTCTATAGTGTTTAAACTTAAATCCAATCATGCCTGTAGTCCTCGGACCAGATGATTAGGGTTAGTTAACACTCCGTTGCAGTTCTCTAAGTGTTTAAACTTAAATCCAATCATGCCTGTAGTCCTCGGACCAGATGATTAGGGTTAGTTAACACTCCGTTGCAGTTCTCTAAGTGTTTAAACTTAAATCCAATCATGCCTGTAGTCCTCGGACCAGATGATTAGGGTTAGTTAACACTCCGTTACAGTTCTATAGTGTTTAAACTTAAATCCAATCATGCCTGTAGTCCTCGGACCAGATGATTAGGGTTAGTTAACACTCCGTTGCAGTTCTCTAAGTGTTTAAACTTAAATCCAATCATGCCTGTAGTCCTCGGACCAGATGATTAGGGTTAGTTAACACTCGAATACGTTCGTCCCCCATGGTCCTTGAATCAAATGACACAGGTTAGTCAATACCCCCACACAGCTATTGTCACTGGGGCTTAGTGCTAAAATTCCTGATTGCTTTTAGATCGATTCTAACTTATGACTGTCTTCCTTAGTTATGTTTAATTTAAAGCCGAGGGGTAGTAACACTTTACATATTTGGAAAGACATGTGAAACTTACATAACTACTCGCTGCAATCATTACTTATTAATAACTTTTATTCGGACTGTTCTTTTCAATATCAATTTCAATTACTCACACCATCAGTATGATGTATCAATCAAGTTTATTTGCATTATTTTGTTATAATTGCAATGTACAGTTATATGCAGCAGTAATAAGTAATAAAACATGTATCGGAGACACCAGAGACAAATGGGAAGCCATTTCATTAATAAATAGAAAGGAGTTTACAATTCCTTAGATAAAAACAAAAGTAAGTACAAGTGCAAAACAAAAGCCCTATGTATCTATTCTTTTGCTGGAGGGAACACAGGGTCAGCAGCCTGGCCTGTCCGAGCAGATGCCTCAGGGGCTTGATCCTTGGGCTCAGCAGGAGTCTTCTCTTTACCCGACCCTTGGCCTTTGTCTTTGGCTGGTTCAGCTGGTTTACCCTTGTCACCTGGCTGACCAGCCTCTTTGGGTGCATCAAGGGTGGATGGAGGAGCTTGACTGACCAAGTTTGGCTCCGAAGCCTCTGGAAGCTGTGGAGCAGGAGGATCATCCACCGTGAGCTCTCGGATCTCAGGATCGTAGTATACACTCCCAGGCAGCCTCAGCTCTGAGTCAGCAGGGACTCCAGCGGCGTCCAGCGCCTTACTCCAAGTTATGCCGCAGTAATCTCGGCTAACCGAGGCAAACTGCTCCATAAGCTGGGACGAGGTCTCATCCACCGCCAGCTGATATGCCGCTTTCCGCTCGGCCTCAATTGCCTCCTTGGCCAATTGAGCATTCTGCTCGGCTACTAGGGCGCTCGCCTTGGCCTTTTGCAGTTCAGCCTTGAGACCCTTCACCAGCTCCCTCTCGGTCGCCAGATTGATCTCTGCCATGTTTAGCTGTTTACGCTGTTCCTCGGCCTGTTTTTCAGCATTCTTGATCCTAGCATCGAGGCTTTTCTTCTGGGAGGTCATCTCTTTGAGATCCTCGGACAGATGGGCATATTCCTCCTTCAGCTGGCCTAGAGATTTCTCCGCCTCGTCTCGAGAGCAGAACGCTGCCTGGGCCTCAAGGTGGTTCTTCTTATTCCACTCCTCGGCCACATAGATCTGCTGGGTGACCTGCATAATAGAAATTCCGAATGTCAAGCACAGAAAAAGAGAAAAAGCAAGGCAGTGATTCAACTAATCGGACTGAGGTCGCTTACCATGGCCATATCCCTCTTAAGGGATTGAAAGAGCTCTTGCTGGTTGAAACGCCTGTAGGACTCCATGTCGTGGGGAAGGAGAAGTGGCTGCTGCAGAGCCTCAGCAACATAGCCTGCCCTTCCTCCATCGTAGTTCCTGAGGGAGGTCTCCCAGAGGATTGGAGCGCCATTCAACTCCAACCTTGGAGACCAGATTCGTGGTCCTCCTCGGCGGACATCTGCCACAACGACCTCATCTCGGCTTTCAGTGGACGAGGCCCTTTGGGTCCGGTGGTTTTTCACCACCTTCTGCTACTTGGTCCCTTTGGCTGGCAGCACTTGCCTTTCCTCAGCATCAAGAAGGGGCCTTTTCTTCCTTAGGTCAGGGATGGGCTTTAAGCCGGGGTCAGAAACCTTGGATGGCACTGGAGGCAGGTTCACCACCGGTTGGGAAGTCTCAGCACCTTTCTGCTCGGCCTTTTTGCCCCTACCCTTCATTAAACTCCTCAAATCCATGTCGTCGTCCGAGGAGTCTTCAGAATGAGCAGCTAGCAAAGTATGGTGAATGCCTGATTGTTTGTCGGTCTCTTCCTCGGCGTCTGAGACCTCTATCACTCGATTTACTCCTGAAGCCTCTCCCCCGAACTGGAATTTGTCTATTTGCTCCTCTAGCGAGGAGGTGGAAGAGCCGACCCTCTCACCCTCAACCACTTGTTCGAGGGGAACTTGCTAGAGCGACTGGACGAGAGGGGGTATAGCCTGAGGGTTTGGATGGGGTACGGGTTCAAACTCGTATGGCGCCAAAAAGCCCTTCCAAGCGACGTCAATACGTGCAAGGCGATGATCTCCCTGGACAATCGCGTTGCCGACTGGTTGGAAACCCTTTGGCTTTCCTGTGTATCCCAGAATAAGGGGAGCCGATCGGAACTGCCCGTCCTCGCTCACGAAAATCTCTGATCTTAATAGATAATTAAGGGCGGCAGTGTTCGTAAGGCTGAGCCGAGGAGAAACGTATCTTTTATCTGTTGCAAATCACAGCAGAACTTTGTTAGACTCAAAAATAGCAGCACAAGAAGAATTAAAAATCATTAAAAGACGAGGATCCTAAGCCTATGGTTAGTGTGCCTAAATCTAACATATCCCACCTGGCTTTCCATGCTTGGTTGGGCAATGATGGCCGTCATGCCATGCGCCCGAGACGATCACATAGTCGTCTTTCATCCCTTTGTTGGATTTGGGGAGGCAGGAAATGAGCCTAACAATGTCGGACCGGGATTTTAAATAGTATCCCGCATCTTGCTGGCTGTGGCACTCGTACATATGCACCACGTCGAGCCAGGTGAGTCCCAATCCTAGTTGAAGGTTAAGATCCTCAATTGCTCCTAAGATCCTAAACATGTTAGGCGCGCACTGCCAAGGAGTAAGCCTATGGTTTCGAAGATAGCTAGTGGTGATGGGACCCATGGGGATTGTCATTCCCCCTTCTATGAAGGCGATGAGAGGGATCACGACCTCTCCCGTTTTTCGATTAGTTAGTATTTTCTCCGGAGGGCAATACCTTACCCCCACGTTTGGAGGTATGCGATATGCGGCCCTAAATTGCTCCAACTGGGCAGGACTGTCCACCCGATACTGGAGTTTACCCATTGCGCCTAAACGGAGAAATGGAAGCACTGTGTAGCAACCAGGGAGTAACCGTTCAAAGGGCGAGAAAGTTGTCCGAAGAGAGGACTGAAGGCTCGAGAAGGGGAAAAACTTACAAGAACTGAACTGGAAATCGATCTTCAAACGCACAGAAGGATTCTTGATGACTTTGGGAAGGATTAAAATCGGCGACTGAAGGAGCTTAGAGAAATTATGTGCTTGTTCTTGTTGAAGGGTCTGGAAGTTGCAAAGTAAGGGAGGAATGGCTTCCTCTGAGGTTTTATACGGGGTCAAACGAAGGGTCAGGGCATTCCCGCCCAAATTCTGAAGAAAAAACCACAGTTATTGGATATGCAGCCCAACGTTGGATGCCAAGGACAAAGCGCCGCCTGAAGTAAATGACAGCGCCTCGGGAAGATTGAAACGACAGCGTTATTAATGAAGCGCCTATTTCAATGCCCACACATGTGCCAGTTCAATTTTTTGTCTGTTCTCAAGCTCTTGCTCCGTGACAAGTCAAAATCCTACTTTTTCTCTTCGGATGCGAGGGAAAAACTAAAATTTTGAGGGGCTATTGTGGGGGGTGAAAAGCTCAACCTGACGTATTGGGCCCAAGGCCCTATTTGAAGACCACTGTTGGTCCGAAGAGATGAAAACACTCGAGCAGAAGCCCATGTGAAAGGAGCATGTCTGGAGAGGAGCACAGGCATCATCCGAGGAGATGTTCAATTTTTCGAGGAGTCCAATATCCTCGGATCCGAAGAAGCTTGGTCCGACAGGTGTCTGGGAGGCTCAAGTGATCCCCCTGACAAATGTAATGATGGAAATGAGCCTCAGGCACGCATGAGGATAGCAGGAACGGAGAAATATCTAGGAGATAGACTTCAACCACCGCATTAAATGCACTACACCTACTTCCCTGGCCGCATTAATGTGGAGAAGACACCTGAACAGTGCGCTCTCAGCTACCGCCACTCACACAAGGCTAAAGAGGGTGCATGATGGGACGTGCACTCAAGTGGGCGTCTAGATGATGAACAAGTGGACGGTGAGGATGTAAGAAGGGAGTACTATATAAGAGGGGGATGCCTCTGATAGAGGGGGATCGAAAAACAAAAAGTGAAAAAGGAGAGAACTCCATTGCTGTAGCTCCAAGAATTGTAACCCAAGTTTATTAAATACAAACTCCTCTTCGGACGTTACGTTTGCATCTGTCCGAGCACGTTTGAATACAAATTTATCCACAAACACTGCAGTCTTATACTGTTAATTCATTGCTAGTCTAGCTCTTTCACCCACTCTCTACAAATTTATTGTCTTGGGTTCATTGGGCTCACAATCCAAACCTTTTTGGGCTTGGGCTACAAAAGTTGACCCTACAAAACTTATCTAATACAATATTCTTTAAAATTGGATAGATTGGGTGGTTATAAAAAGTTTAAAGTTATTGTTAAATTTATTTTGGTAATAGGTGGGATAATAATAAGATGATCAAAAAAAAAAAAAAAAGTGGAGTAACATTGAAAGCAAATTTGTACATCGCAAATACTTTGAAGGGATAAGCATAAGTTTAAACGTGATAATTGATAAGCTTAAGTTAATTTTTTTTTTTTCAATTTCAAGTTGTAACCATGATGTAGGATAAGCATAAGTTTAGACATGATAACTGATAAACTTATGTTTTAATTTTTTTTTTTTCATTTCAAGTTGTAACCGTGATAGGCATCTTCTGGCTTCTGCCACTACTACCATCCACCATTTAGCAAACGAAAAATTGTGCCGTATATGATGTCTCCTCAGATATAAATATAGATATTATATAGTTATAATTGCACAGTTTTAGTCATGAATTTTGTATATTGTCTTATTTTGATATTTAAATCATCTGCTGTAGTGTTGATTTTATTCATACAGTTATAAGTTATATCACCCACTTAGCTATAAAACCGACATATGTAACATTCTAACTTACTAATAAATAAAAGTAATACCCTAACTTAATGTAACATTCTAACTTCCTAATAAATATAACACATTTATTAATATTACACATGAAAAAATAATGAATTTAATAATTAAAACATTTGAAAACAAAATTAAGCCAAAATCCCAATTCATTAATGAAAAACAATCTAAATTTCTAAACTTTTTTTTTTTAAGAAAAAAAATTGAAAACAGAGTTAAGTAAAGATAGATTTACATAGGAATTTGGACCGATGGATATAAGAACAATTTTAGATCCTTCTTTTTCTATTGTATCCAATTTCATGTTGACAGCAAATTCTAGTGAAAGTCCCGTGCAACGCATGGTTTTAGTCATGAATTTTGTATATTGTCTTATTTTGATATTTAGCGTTGCACAATCTTAGTCATGAATTTTGTATATTATCTTATTTTGATATTTAAATCATCTGTTGTATTGTTGATTTTATTCATATAGTTATAAGTTATATCACCCACTTAGCTATAAAACCGACATATGTAACATTCTAACTTACTAATAAGTAAAAGTAATACCCTAACTTAATGTAACCTTCTAACTTCCTAATAAATAAATATAACACATGAAAAAATAATGAATTTAATAATTAAAACTGTGGGGATAAAAGCCCAAATTTATATATTGGGCCTTGGGCCCTATTTGAAGATATGAGTACGTCCGAGGAGGAGCAAACGATTGGGAAAGACCCCGGACTGGAGAACCATGCAAGGAAGTGATAGAGGAGTATAGTCCGAGGAGTATATCCTTCTCGGATACGAAGAATACTAGTCAAGCAAATACCTGGGTGGCTTGGGCAATCTTCTGGGAGGTTCCAACGATAAGGATGAACTTCATACACGTATAAAGATGATAAGAACAGAGAAATATCTAAGGGAAAAGCTGCCACCACAGCATTAAATGTACTGCAGCAACTTTTCTGGCCGCATTTATGTGGAGAAGACCCCTGAACAGTGCAGCCTCAGCTACCACCACTCATGGAGAACTAAAGAAGATACCTGATGGGACGTATACTCAAGTGAATGCTTAGATGAAGAACAAGTGTACGATCAAGATGGACAAAAAGAAAACTATATAAATGTAAAGGACCGCTCATGAGGGGGGGATCGAAAAAGAGAGAAAGGAAGAGAGAAAAAAGGTTCACTGTAGCTCTAAAGATTATATAAACAAAAGTTTGTCTCCTCGGACAACAATTTATTCAAGTTTCGAGTTTGTTCTTGCACTTATTTATCTGTCGAACCTTTGTTAAACGTTGTTTAGTTCACTATCAGCCCAGCTCTTTTACCCACTCTCTACAAATTTATTGGATTGGGCTTGTTGGGCTCATATTCCATATCTCTTGGGTTTGGGCCACAAATATAGACCCTACAAAAACATTTGAAAACAAAATTAAGCCAAAATCCCAATTCATTAATGAAAAACAATCTAGATTTCTAAACTTTTTTTTAAGAAAAAAAATTGAAAATAGAGTTAAGTAAAGATAGATTTACATAGGAATTTGGACCGATGGATATAAGAACAATTTTAGATCTTTCTTTTTCTATTGTATCCAATTTCATGTTGACAGCAAATTTTGCTTTTAAATAAATTATACAAATATACTGCTTGCTATATTGACGTCTAAAAAAAAAACGCTAAAAGGTGCGATGACTATGAGATTAAGAGAGACATAAGTTTATGTTTTTAGCATAATTCGTAAACATATACATATAATTTCAGCCTATCTATAAAACTTGTAGATAAAACCGTATAGTATATAATGAAAAGGCAACAAATACACAAAATCAATTCAATTTGATGAAATGATAAAAAAAAAAATATATCTGCAGGGTTGTAGGTAGGGTAGAGAGAAGAATGGAAGAGTATAGAAAATAATTGTAAGGTTGGTAGTAGAAAGAATAATACACCAAAAAACTGTGTGTATATATAGAGAGAGAATTTTAGGTTGTGATGAAGATGATATGAACAAAAAGAAAGAGTTTAAGTGAAAATCAAATAATTTTTTTCTTTACTTTATTATTATTTATTAGGAAAAAGATGACATAAGATGCAAATTTATCCCAAAAAAAAAAAAAAAACGTAGTAAAAAAAATAACAAAAACGTACTTTGATACACAATAGTAATATTCAATTCTATCTAATTTTCCTATAAAAAAATTCTATATTATTTGCTTTTACGTATTTTTTATCTTTTTTTTTTAATTTAAATTCTATCCTTTTTTTTTATGTAGGTAATTCTATCCTATTAATTTTAGGTTTTGTTGATAACATTTTAGATAGACACAATTTGAGTTGTAGTTGTAAATCAAATGCTTTCTTTTGTTACTTGATTATTAGGAAAAAGCTGACATAACGTAGTAAAAAAAAACTAACAAAACAGGTAGTCACACGATAAAAATTAACCATGCATATTTATTATATTGATATTCTACCTTATTTGCTTTTATGTTTTTTTTTTTTTTTTTTGTTGAAATTCTATCCTTTTTTTATAGCTAATTCTATCCTATAGATTTTAGGCTTTGTTGATAATATTTTAGATAGACACAAATGTAGGTTGTTTATGGTACCAACCAACTAAATTTAATCTCTTTTTGAAATTTTAGAAAGCACTTATGGTAGGTTGCATGTTTTGTTAAAATACCTATTATTGTTATTTTATCCAAAGAAATTAATAAGAACAAATAAAATGTTATTTTTATCTAAAAATTACTGCAATTTGGTGCAGACACTTGGCGCAACCACGGTTTCTAAGCCCAACTTTTATTATATAGTATATAATACACTACGTTTTGGATATCAATTAAAGCATATCATATCGTAATGGTGTTCCAATAAAATTTATTAGAAATTTTATAATCTTCAATATAATTGATTAGTTGTAATACAATATTAGGCTTTTGTGTCTATCCAAATTGTTTTTTTCCCTTAAGAGAAGTCTATTTCTATCCAAAGAAGAGATTGATATACTATTAATTAAATTATTAAGTTTTTGTGTTCATCAAAATCTTTCATTCTTTTTAGCACTATGTGTCCAATACTGCTGGGTTTACTTGAGTGTCCAATATCTTTTGGCTTACTTCTCCAAGTGCTTGTTTCTCAGCAAAACACTGAACATACACGTGAAGCAACTATATTAGTTCTTTCACAAGTGTAATTCAACTGTAATCAAATTAAGATTTTTATCCACTTAGAAATTATAGGAGAAGAAAAATTATATATATTTTTTCTTAAAGTCTAAAAATCTAAAAAAATTTATGCAATTTGGCGAAGCCACTTGGCGTAACTACGGTTTCTAAGCCCAACTTTTATTATATAGTATATGATATATACTAGTCGTTAACCTGTGCGATGCATGGGAATAGCTACTAAATAAGTTTCAAGAAAAAAAAACCATTATTTTTTAGTTTGAGAAGTAAGCAAAAATGCATGAAAAAAAAAAAGATATTGAAAGAAATAGTACAAATTTTTATTAGTTAGGCATAAGAAAGCAATGTTGTTTTATTTATTAGTTTTTTGTGGGAAGAAATAAGAGATAGAATGTTGCGTTTCTAGTTTAATTTGTGTTGTATATATAGGTATATATAAGATAGGTTGTAAGATATATACCAAAAGAAACCTATTGAAATGTTATAATCCTTCAAATTAGATATATTAAAAGGTGCCTATTGAAAGGTCACAACCCTTCATGTTGAATATACCAAAAGGTGTCTATTGAAAGGTCATAACCATTCATATTGGATATATATTAAAGTTACTTAGCGAATGAAAACGTGTCTATTGGCCGAAATGTGCCTATTAACTGAAAATGTGTCTATTGAGTGAAAATGTTCTTATTGATCGAAAATGTGCCTATTGAATGAAAAAATGACTATTGACTAAAAAAGTGCATATTGAATGACAAAGTGTCTATTGAAGGGTCGTAATCCTTTAGGTATAAATAGTGATTCATATTTATTTAGTAACTTCTTTTCTTTCATCTTTCTTAGAAATACAAAAATCTGTGTTTTCTCCAAAATTGCTATTTGTAGAACGTAATAAATGTTGTTGTGTGTTTCTACTAATAAGGAGTTGTTAGGACATATGTGTTTCACTTGTTAAGAACATATGTCATTCTTTTATGTAATTGGCTAATCCTTTGACAAAACGCACTTTACTTGTAATTTGGTAGATCTAGGTGTTCTTAATACTTCAAGAAACAAGGTTTCAAGATCAAGTGTTAAAACAATTCAAGTCTGTCCAAGAAACAAGCTGAATAGTGCAAATTCATTAAAGCTCGACAGCTGCATCTATCGAGCTTAAGAAAACTGTTTCAGCCCCGTATGCTCGACACCTGCTCGACAGCTTCTCGACAGCTCCTATCTGTCGAGGTTTAAGAATTTCAGAATTCTGATATGATTTTCTTGAGATCCGTGAATGTGTCTTTGGGCCTTCTTTTCTCCTAACCCTAGACATATAAAAGGATTATTTTAAGGGCCGTCAAAGAATTCACAAGTTGCACAAGCATTGAGAAAAATTTGCTCAAGCAAATTGTGACCGGAGACAGAGTTTTGCCCTAGTTCATCTCTTCTGAAGAAGTTGCTGTGTTTGTACACCATAGGGTTTTGTGACCAAGCATCTTCTTGATCTTCATCGTGTGGATGAACTGAAGAACTTTGTAGCCAACAATTTTCTCTAGTTGGTGATTGAAGTCGCGTACTGGGATTCGCGCAATTGGTTAGTCACGTACTTGGGAGCCATGCATCAAAAGGAGAAATTGTCACTACAAAACAAGTCCAATTGGATATTGGGGTAAGGGTTCAACTGTACGTTGGTATAAGGTACTGGGATTCCTTTACTTATAACTGTTTGTTGTGATAACAGTGGAATTTCGGGAGTGGTGACCTTAAAATCACCCGGTGGGGTTTTTGCCGTGTAAGTTTTCCCCATTCGTAAACAAATTACCTTGTCAATTTATTTTCCACTGCATACTTTAGTTATTGGTGATTTGTTTGTACTACCACGCGCTTTGCATGTTAATTTAATTAATTAATAACTTGGCTAATTAATCAATTAATTTAATCACAAGGGGTCAATACGTTTTTGGCCTATCAAGTGGTATCAGAGCAGACACACTCTGATTTGGTTTAATCTTTGCTGTGTTGATCCATTAACCCCCGTTTGTTATGGATAAAGGACAGTCATTAATTATACCTCCTTTATTTGATGGCACTAACTATGCATACTGGAAAGTACGCACGAGAGTTTTCTTGCAGTTTTTAGATGAGAATGTGTGGTAAGCTGTAGAGATTGGCTAGACCAAGCCAAAGGAAGCGCCGGCCGATTGGGATGAAGCCAAGATCAAGGCGGTAAACTTCAACAGTAGGGCATTGAATGCTTTATTCAATGTGGTCACCAATGAGGAGTTCAAGAAGATATCCTCCACTGAAACTGCTAAGTAAGCATGGACCATTCTCCAGACAACTTATGAAGGAACTAAGGCTGTCAAGGATTCAAAGTTTCAGAGGCTCACTACAAGCTTTGAAGAGATAAAGATGGAGGAGGATGAGTCGTTTGATGAGTTCTATGCCAAGCTTAAGGACATAGTGAACTCAGCCTTCAATCTTGGGGAAACCATCCCTAAACCCAAGATTGTAAGAAAAAGTGCTCAGATCTCTGCCCGAGAGATTTCATGCCAAGATTACGGCGATCGAGGAATCAAAAGATATTGACAAGATTCCTTTGACTGAGCTGGTTGGAAACTTGCAGACCTACGAGCTAGGGTTAACAAGAATTGGCAAGTCGGGTAAGGGCAAGAGCATGGCTTTGAAGGCCAAGAGCAGTGACACTGATGAGTCTTCAGATGATGAGGATTCAAAGATTAAGTCCTACATTACAAGGCAATTCAAGAAGTTCATGAAGAATGCCAATGGGAAGGGCTTCGACAAGGACCGTAGGCAATCCAGTTCTTCTCAGTTCAAGAGCCAAGACAAAGGGAAGAAGGATGCTAGGGATGGCGGTCAGTACACTGTTCCCGCAGGACCTAAGTGCTTTGGGTGTCATGGCTTCGGTCACATGAAACAAGAGTGTCCTACATATCTCAAGAGCATTGGGAAGAGCAAGGCACTAGCTGCTACCTTGAGCGACACCGAGCCTGAGGATGATTCCGACAATGAGGATGACGAAATCTTGAATGCCTTTACTGCCACAGTCAATCCTACTGAAGGGATTGTTGAAGACGTGGACGAAGAAGAAGAATTGGTGGATTCTAAGTTTGAGAAGATGGATGATCAAGATGATATCCATACCGCCTATGAGAAACTATACAAGCTGTTTGAAAAACACGAGAAACTCTATAGGCTGGCCACCAAGAAACTCAGTGATGTGGAACTTGACCGTGAAGAGTTGTCCACAAAGTTTGATAAGGCTAATTAGACTATTGGAGCACTGAGATTTGAGAACAATTTCTTGGCTGAGAAGACCAAGAAGCTTGAAGCGGAGCTGTTTCAAGTCAGAGCTCAATTGGAGAGGACTTCAAGTGCGAAGCTTGACGAGATGCTCAGCATTCAGAAATCTGCTTCGGATCGAACATTTTTAGGGTATGGTCTTTCTTCCTCTAATATTGCTTCTACTAGTACTACTGTTTTTGTTCCTCCTGTTGATAATGTTGAAATTGAGAACAATGTTGTTAAAAATGAATTAGCTAGTGAGAACTTAGATAAGGGTAAATCTATCTTAGGAGCACCCCCTAAGCAAGATAAGAAAGATGTTAAAAACCCTAGGGCTAAGAAGGCTAACTCTCAAAGGCCTAAACAGAAGAAGCAGCATCTCTGTCATCATTGTGGTGTTGCCGGTCATACTTGACCAAATTGCTATAAGTGGTTAGCCACTCAACAGAGCAACGACATGATAGCATCTGGAAGCCAGAATCAGCTTTAATCCTCTCTTGCTCCTCTTGGATATCTTCTCAAAGCCCTCATATTCCTTTCGAACTTGAACGGTTTCAATTCTTCCCCCTCACCGCCGGTTCAAGGGTTTAATCAACGGAAAGGTTCTTCCAAGGTGTGGAAGGAAAAGGGCTCCAAGTGAAAATTTCTTCTTTTAATGCCCACAGATCCGTTGGAGGAAGGAAGCCAGGGAGACTTAGCATCCGATTATCGCAATATACTCTTTCTGGGAGGTGTGCATGAAGAGGAATTCCATGTAGGCAGCTTATAGCCTTTTTTCTTGTTGCACTTTCTTCTCTTTCTTTGTGTTTTTGTTTTTGCATAACTTGTGTGTTTTGCTTTTATTATGAGTCAGTCTAGTTTTTGCTTTGCTTTGTTTAACATGTTTTTGTTTTTTTATTTTTCAGTTTTGTTTATTTTGTTTTTCATATAAAAAAAATTTGAAAAATCAGAAAAATACAAAAACAGTGTGTTTTGTGTACATTGGTACTTGTGTACCTTGGATGGCCATTGAAACAAAGTTTTCTAAACTTTGTATCTTTTGTAGCTTAGATGAGCATCTCTATGCACAACTAAGCAAGTGAGCTTTGTGGCTCTTGTTTGTGATGAGTAAGATTAAGTGATCTCTTGTACTTAACACTCGTATCACTCTTTTTGACGGGAAGGACTAGAAAATCCTAAGAAAAAGGCATAAATAACCATCTCACCACTGTTGCCCGCCAATCATGAATGACATCTGTATGCTTCGGCATAGCAAAAGTGCAATGTCAATGACATTTGTGTGCTTCGGCATAGCAAAATTGGAATGTCAAATATCATTGGGTATTTCTTTTCTCTCTCTTATATGCCCATGCATGATATGCTTATTAAAAAGAAAAATATGTAAAGAAAAATAAAAAGCAAAAAGATCAAAAATACTTTAAATATGATTGCAAGCTTGTATTCTAGGAGATGTGAGAGTTATAGGATGTACCTCGAAGGTGATAGTCCCCATCAAACAGTTATGATTATGTGTGAGTTAAAGTGATTTTCTCATATCTCAAATCGTCATAACATGTATACACTTATGCAATCTTGCGATATTTTTCACACACAACACGCAATATTCTTTGCTACTCTTGATACATGTGCAGGTACAATGTGATTTGGCCATCACAAGGTTTTACATGTGTTTAATGTATGCTCACTAAACTGTCTTGACTTGTTTTTGAAATATAAAATTGGTTAGACTTGTTTAGTGTGTGTGTGTGTGTTTTTGGGATCCATGTGCTTAAAATTGTTGTTGAGAGATGATTTTGAGAGCTTAATATGTTGATTGGTTCATTGGTTGAGTTGCATGCTTGATTGCATTCATGTTTGTGTTTTTCTCTTCTCGAAAAACTGTTTTTAAAAGCTAGCTCGATAGCTTCTCGACACCTCCTCGACACCTGGCTATCTGTCGAGCTCCTCAGCTTTTTCTTATCGCAATCTCGACACTTCCTCGACAGCTAGGTGGATCGATCGAGAAAGTTCCTGTCCCCTCGATAACTTCTCAACAGCTGGTGGATCGATCGAGCTTCTGTTCTTGTGTCTTTGCTTTGTTCCTCGACACATTCTCGATAGCTTCATCTGTCGACGTTGTTTTTCTCGACACCTTCCTCGACAGATTTCTCGACACCTCTATCTATCGAGATTTACTAAATGCCTATATATTTGTTCAACGCGATCCATTCTTCATTTCTCTCGATCTCTCTCTCGATACCTCTATCTATTCTCCTCCCAAACCTCTCTCAATCACTTCAAACTTGTTCCTCAAGGTTTCTTCAAGCTTTTTCAAGTTTTCCTTCACTTGGTAAGCTTCTAATCTCTCATTTTCATGCATTTTCATGTTTTGAAACCTAGGTTTTGGGGGTTTTTTGAAATATTTTGGGGTTTTTCAAAATTGATGAGTTATTGTTGCAATTTTGAGATGGGTTTTTGTTTTAATGAGTTTAAAATCTCATGCATTGCATCACATTAGCATTATAACAGTATTATCATGCATTTAGATGTGTGCAAGTTGATTGTGTGCTAGTAGAATTGGATTGGGCTGAGCCCATGATGAATTTTCTATTGCATGTCACATGTTCATGCATTTTCCATGCATACGTACTCTCTTTTCAATATACTTGCTATATTTGAATTGTTTTGGAGCTTTTCTAATTGTCTCTCCTTCTCTCCCTCTCTTTCTGTTTACGTTAGTCGTGTTTATGGCACTTAAGCGTAAATCTGCTTCGTCCCGGAACCCTCTTCATTTCGAGGCATCGTCTTCGTCTGATCCTACTCCCTCTAATCTTTGGTTTCATGTTGAGGATGCTCGTAAGGCTTTCTCGGAGAACTTTTCCCGATGAGGCATTCATTTTGAACGCCAAGTCATTCTGGCGGACTTCGCCAACACCGACCTTCCCGATGTCATTCACAGTCGGGGATGGGAGTCATTGTGTGACGTTCCGGTCACCTGTCCTTCCATGCTTATACAGGAGTTTTACTCCAATATGCATGGAATTGATCGTTCAGTACCTCACTTTTTCACTCGCGTTCAAGGTACGCGTTTTCCTGTCACACCGCAACTTGTTGCGAATGTGCTTTGGGTTCCTAGGGTAGAGTTTCTTGTCTATCCTAGTTGTGAGCGTCTGAGGACTGTGTCCAAGGATGAGCTCATGTCTGCTTTTTGCGAGTGCCCTTTTGATTGGGGTGATCGTCAGTTTACACCATGTAGGCCTTTTGCTAAAGGTCCTAGATTCTTGAACATGATGATGACTTTTGTTTTGCACCCACTCTCTCATTATAACTCCATCACAGAGCCTCATGCTCGGTTTTTGTTATCCCTTCTTGAGCATCTTATTATAGACTTCCCTTTTCATTTTATTCTTTCCATTATAGATGTTCATCTAGATTCGGCATCCCATGATAAGCTAATCTTTCCTTCCGCTATCACTAGGATTTTACGCCATTTTTCCGTCCCTTTTCCGGTGTTCGACCATTTCACTTTTATGTGTGCCATAGATGCCGCTACCGTTAAACGTAGTGAGGCGTAGTTTAGGTCACGACAGTCGGATTCAGCAGCTCCTCCCTCCCGTTCGGCTCCTCTATCTCGATCTGCTCCATCCACATCCGCCCCCTCCTCTTCCATGGGTGATGTGTCATTCAGAGACATCATGGCACAGCTTCAGCGCATGGATGCTCGCCTTGATACACTCTCTACTGAGTTGTATCAGGTGAACGTTCATGTTGGCTGTATTGCACGGCGGCAGGCGACCATGGGTGGTTTCGCTTCTAAGGCTTCTCCTCCGCCTCCTCCAGTGGCTTCTGATGATGATGGCGATGATGATGATGCTTTTGATGATAATGATGGAGATGCTAGGTCTACCGATGAGATGTCTACTTGACACTCTACCATTTGTTACTCGTGACAAAAATGGGGAATAGTTTTGGGTTATATGAGAGTAGTCATATTTAAGGGGAGAGTTAGTATAGGACCATTTTGTTAGGGGGAGTGTTGATATGAGGATGTAGTGAGGATATTATGTATCTTTTCTTTTCTTTATTTTATAGATACATTGTTCTTGTACTTTGGGTCTTGTGACCATTTTTGACATACATTGTACTTATTTTCTTTATATGTTGGTGTATGTTTCTTTCACCTACCCTTACATGTGTTGTTTATTTTCTCTTTTTATGCACATGTTTCTTATTAATTGTATGCAATCTATTATTTCTGTTTCACACTAAGATGCCTTGATGAGTTTTGTTAAAGTGTTTCAGAAATACAGGTTGTCAAAGTCTACTTGCCATAAACTCTCTTCTTGCAAAGTTTTTCAAGAGTTTGTGTTAGGATAGATTTTATTGTATTCAACAAGTGAATATGAGTTGAGTGATTTATGACTTCTCTCATATGTTCATTTGTTTGTTGTGGTTTTGTCACGGATTGCCAAATGAGGAGATTGTTAGGACATATGTGTTTCACTTGTTAAGAACATATGTCATTCTTTTATGTAATTGACTAATCATTTGACAAAACGCATTTTACTTGTAATTTGGTAGATCTAGGTGTTCTTAATACTTCAAGAAACAAGGTTTCAAGATCAAATGTTAAAGCAATTCAAGTATGTCCAAGAAACAAGCTGAATAGTGCAAATTCATTAAAGCTTGACAGTTGCATCTATCGAGCTTAAGAAAGCTGTTTCAGCCTCGTGTGCTCGACAGCTTCTCAACAGCTCCTATTTGTCGAGGTTTAAGAATTTCATAATTCTGATCTGATTTTTTTGAGATCCGTGAATGTGTCTTTGGGCCTTCTTTTCTCCTAACCCTAGACATATAAAAGGATTATTTTAAGGGCCATCAAATTGCACAAGCATTGAGAAAAATTTGCTCAAGCAAATTGTGACCGGAGACAGAGTTTTGCCCTAGTTCATCTCTTCTGAAAAAGTTGTTGTGTTTGTACACCATAGGGTTTTGTGACCAAGCATCTTCTTGATCTTCATCGTGTGGATGAATTGAAGAACTTTGCAGCCAACAATCTTCTCTAGTTGGTGATTGAAGTCGCGTATTGGGATCCGTGCAATTGGTTAGTCACGTACTTGGGAGCCGTGCATTAAAAGGAGAAATTGTCACTACAGAACAAATCCAATTGGGTATTGGAGTAATGGTTCAACTGTAGGTTGGTATAAGGTACTAAGATTCCTTTACTTGTAACTGCTTGTTGTGATAATAGTGGAATTTCGGGGGTGGTGACCTTAAAATCACCCGGTGGGGTTTTTGCCGTGTAGGTTTTTCCTATTCGTAAACAAATCACTGTGTCAATTTATTTTCCGCTACATACTTTAGTTATTGGTGATTTGTTTGTGCTACCACATGCTTTGCACGTTAATTTGATTAATTAATAATTTGGTTAATTAATCAATTAATTTAATCACAAGGGGTCAATACGTTTTTGACCTATCAGGAGTGGTCATCAATATCTCCCACCAAGATAATCTATAGTGATTCACTCATAAACACAATAGGTATATAATAGCTTACAAGAGTATCCAAGCAGTTGAATACAATATAATATAACCATGGCCAAGAAACTCATCTATTCCTGAACATATTAAAACAAATATAATATACAATAATCAAAAGACAATCTGCTTGTATATTCATAACAATCAGAAAAACCAAATAGTTTTAAAAGTTCTTAATGGTTACTAACTAAGGAAATCTTCGAAGTGGTGCAAATTTCCAAAGCAGATCATCGTCGCAAACGGATATCATACACAAGAGCCAAACCAAAATCATAATACCATACAGAATTCACAAATCCTCTTGTAGAATCATACGCAAGAACCAGCGATTAATTCAAATGATTTAAATCACACACAAAAAAATTTCCAATCATCACAAAATTAAATTATGAAGAGGTGATATATACAAATCTTATGTGAAATGGTGAGTAGATACTGAAATTTAATGGGCAAAATGAAAAGGCACAACTGTTCGGTATTTTTAAATGTAAACGTGGCATTAATTTGTGTAGCCATGTGGCGCAATGAAAAATGGTTAGCAAAAAGTCAAACGTTTTGACTATTAGTTATTATATATATATATATTGTGAGTGGTCGGGATTTTCACCTCTTTGAGGCTTGACACCCTATACCTCACCTTAGAAGGCTTTGTCCTCTTTGGGGAGCCAAGCCCTCAATGATTTGTATTACGAAAGGGTGGGATTGTCTCACATCGCTTAAATAACCCTCCCACTAACACTTTATATGCCCTTGGAGCTTGTG
The DNA here is from genome assembly GCA_019022515.1 of Quercus aquifolioides. Taxonomy (NCBI): domain Eukaryota; kingdom Viridiplantae; phylum Streptophyta; class Magnoliopsida; order Fagales; family Fagaceae; genus Quercus; species Quercus aquifolioides. Next base: position 90,018,432 of record CM032327.1, read on the forward strand.
TTAGTGTACCACTACCAAAGAGGACAAAACCTTCTAAGGTGAGGTATAGGGTGTCAAGCCTCAAAGAGGTGAAAATTCCGACCACCCACATATATATATATATATATATATATAATTTTATTTAGCAAAAACTTTGCTATAATATGACATGCTTAATTTCATATCTTTTTAGTGATGTTACTTGTGAGATTTAGGGTTTGAATTATATTAGGTGACTTGTTTTTTAGACTTAATTTTAATTAATAATTTAAGCATGCTTATTTTTATCAATTTTCATATTTATTTTATGAACTCTTAAACTTATTTTTATATAACTATATGATTCGAGGAATGAACCAATGACCCAACAAAATAAACAAAATATGAAGAAGATGTATTATCTTTTTTTTTTTTGGGCGCAATCCTCCCCCTTTTCCTTCCCTTGCCAAAGGGGAATCAAAATAAAAATAGGGTAAAAGTCGTTCTAAAAAGCATTAATATTGTAAATGCTTGCGTTATCATGGGCCTGTTTGGTTGTGTTGTTTAAACAACACAACACGTATTTTCATAATACTTTTTCACCCATATGTATTTTCATAACACTTAAACAACGTTACTAAAACAACATTATCAAACTAACCCTATATCATTAATACCAAAAGCATTTGTTAAGGCGAGAACTTTCGGGTTTTTGACCTTACAAGTGACAAACACATCGCCACTAAAATTACTTCAAAAAAAGAAGGCACGGGATTTAGTAACACAAAACGACGTCGGGCCCAATCGAGCTCCTGATGTTGCAAATTACAAGTTTACAACTACAGTGGACGCCCTCACACGCGGTCCACACGAGACTCTCTCACTGCGGCACTGGGAACAAAACCCACTCACACTCGCACTCCAAAATTGTGTTTTTACTTTCTATCACTGAAAAAAAAAACACACACACACGCCTCTACTTCCCATTTTCAACCCACATTGGGGCCAAAACAGGAGCAAATTACTGACCACATTCCGTCATTGTAAACCAAATGCTTATCATCATTCCGTTCTCTCCACAATAGATACGGTAAACTTAAGCCCACGCTTACACTTTCAATTTTAATGCCACCTTTTTTAGGTGTTTTAATATTTACATTACAGTGAAATTTTTTTTTTTTTTGGTAGTAATTACTGTTGAATTCGTGTTAAAACTGTGTTCACTGTTCTAAAGTTTTGAAATTGGCCTTTGTTCTAAAATGTTTACCAATATTACTGTTTAATACGGTCGGGTCCGGTTGTGGGGCAAGGGAGTGAGAATGAGGGTCTAGAAAATATTAAATGCCTAGCTTAGGACCACAGTTTCATGGGTAAAGTTGATGGCAAATAAAATCTGAAAGTGCATGTATTGTTTTTAGTCTTGACTGACTAGGGCTTTTGATGTTCTACTGGGTGATGAAAAGAGGAGGACACACACACACACACACTCACCGTATACACACTGTCGCATGACTGAAATCGTGTTTTTAAAACATGATTTCACAGTTTGAACTAAAATCATGTTTCACAGTGTGTACGGAGTATGCATGCAATAGAGAGATTGTGCAATAAGATTTTCTGAAGATATATGAAAATGTTTTTATGTTTTGTTTTCGATCAATAAATAGGCTAAATATTCTTTCACACTTGTTTACATCTATTAGGAAAAAAAAGTACACATTTAAAACATAAAAGTGGATGTGAAAAAATGGATGTAAAAATGTGGATTTACTATTTAGAGAATAAAAGCCCCAATAAATATATGAGAATGTTGGTATAGCACCAAGTAAGATATAAGAGAATTTTCCTATATTGTCTATTTTTGTTTGAAGAATTAAGAAACATATGTACTTGTTTAAACTCTATAAAGCAGAATTAACTCATCTGAAAGACTAAAATTTGGATATTAGTGGTCTACAAAGCAAGGGAAAATATGTGTATGTGTGTGTGAATATATGTATTTTTGTATTCATTTATGGCTTCATAGAGTTCTATAGTTCATAGGTAAACCAACTTAGACCCATTTTTTAAATGAAGCTGCCCTTTTACTTGGTTGAACATATTCCATTTCTTCATTCATTAAAATATTGCATTCAATGAGCCCTGAGGAGTGATTTTTAGATAGCCTAGTTGCATTTTGCTGCATTTTGATTATTATTAATCATGATAGTAATCAAAGTCAATAAAACATTAAAAACTATAGAAGATATTTGTAATGTGATGCTTCTAGACAGGAAAAAATAATAGTTTAATTTTACTTATTTTTAGGTGTTTTAGCAGGCTTTTGTGACTTTTAACGAAGTTGATGCAAGGCATGGGCTCAGAAGGTGAAAATGGAACTCCTGGAAGCTCAGTCCAAGCACCATTTGATAACCAGCATTTTTTGCTCAATTTCATCATGAGCACTTACTTTGGTCCTGATGTCAAGTCTGATAACCCAAGGTGCTCAGCACTTCAAAAATTAAATGAAGGTTTAGCAACATATACGTTGAGTGATCTCGGCCCTTCATATGTCAGCATTTCTCTATTGGAGAGCTTATATTACTATGTCCTGAGGAAAGCTAGTCCTAGCCTCGTCTTAAAACCAAATATGTTGCATATGTACCTAAAAGGAACCCTTCCTTCCCCAAGCTCAGGGTTGATAGAAGAAAGTAAGCAGTTCACTAGTCTTTTCCCTTTGAATCTTCATAAACAGATATGGTTTCCTGCAAGCTTCAGGATTGTGAAGGGAATTGTTCTTATTTGTGATCCTATTACATCATATATGAAAGAGGAGGATCTGGAAAGGTTCAGATCTTTAGCTGGTATTGATAATTTGAAAATAGACATAAATGAAGCCCTATGTTACAAGCACGAGTACCAAGCTGGCAACGATGGTGAGCAGAATTGCATGAATGGTAGTGTTGAGAAAGCTGCAAAATACACTGCCAATGGAAATGGTAATTCATCAACAAGATTTCGACAAAAATACATGAGAAGGCACCGCAATGATCCTCTGTCAATGCCAGCATTTCCCCATGTAGTTCCTGTGTCAAAACATCAAAGTAAAAGAGGAACTTACGAGAGGACTTGTAAATTAGATGGACCTGTCATGATGCCTCTTCTCTCTATTCCAAATGTAGAAGATTGTAACTCGCATGCTTCTATTGTTTTGAGTGGGACTGCTAGAAAGGGGAAAATTGGACCACCTATTGGTGCTGTGGACATTGGTATCAGCAAAGCTGCATATTTATTCCGAGTTGCTCTACCGGGAGTTAAGAAGGATTTTTGTATGATTGTTTCCTTTCCCTATTTCCCTTCAATTCTTCATGCTAATATTTGATATTTAGTACGTTGGTAATTGATTAGTCTTACACTTATGGACATGCTCACTATATAACATATATCAGTTGGCTGCTCTCTGTTGCTGCATGCTTCCATTTGCATATGGTTGCTCTGTTAAATTACAAACCCTTGTGTTCATATTGGTGAGCACCTCTATAATGGGCCATAGAGATGTCCTGTGAAAGACCTCAGAAGCTGAGGATTGGCCTTTTTGGTTCAAGGCCATAAATGTTTGCAGAGGCTGCATTCTAAATTAGTCATAGACTCGTAGTGTATTCTGGTCAGTGATGCTTATAATCTGTTCTGATGTGTGTTGTAAAGTGTCTCTCCATATTAGTGAATAGAAAATATTTTCTGGTAAGCTGTATTGCTTTTAGTTCATCTATCATGTTGTTGGCTTCATCTGCTTGTGTGGCCCCTGTCAATTCCTTTGAGTTTTTCTGACACAGAAATTGGTATTTAGTCTCGTAGTTTGTGACAATGCCCCAAGGGTTTAAGTCTCTTCTTGTGCGTTGAGCATAGACTCACTTGTCTCTCATCCTCACACTTGCCTAAAAAAAGAGAGTTGAAAATCTATTGCTGACATCCATTCATGGGATAGATCTGTATGTCCCTCCTGTTTCTCAGCAAGGTTAGGTATTATTAAACATAATAAAAATACTTTTTTCCCGATTTGGATTATTGATCATAGTGACATGTTTACTGCTGTATCAATACAGAGATATGCTTACCTGATGAATCTTAATTTCAAATTTTTTCTTTCCTTTCCTTCGCAGAATTTCTCAGATTTGCTAATAAAAAACAAAGTATTGCACATAAGATGACATTAGATCCTAGATAAGTAAAGACTTCCTGCTTGCTAGACAGATAATTTAGATCCATAAAAGTGGTTTTTGGAGTATGTCCATGTGCAAAAGACTGCACATTCTAGAATAAGCAGCAGACCATGTTCCTATCTCTGCATATGTGCACATGATGTACTACCCTTATTCCCAGGTAAATTACGGTAGAAAGGAATCCACTTGGAGGATATACAATTTTCTTTTCTGCTTGAACCCTCTAATTATGCGCTGTGAGCATGCCTCGTGTATATCATTCATAGAGCTTAGTTTGGCCCTATAAGTTATGTTTCAGCAATTAGTAATTTATTAAGAAAATAAAAAGTCATATGGGCATCATTCAAGTATACAGGAACAGTTCAATAATCTGACAATATTTTACAAATTCAAGTCACTTCATGGTTCTTGAGAATGGAACTATATCTATTGGTCTTGTGAACAATGTCATGCATGCTTTTGTAACACATGCTTGCCTCAGTGTCTCAGCAAATCCAACTATCTTGCTTCAACTTGTTGCTCTTCTTTCCTGGTTTCATGCTATTCTTCAAAAGTGGCGTGCTCTTTTCTGAACTTCCTCAAGTTGATATCATTTATTGTTGCAGGCCCGTTCAGCTGTGAGATTGAATCTAACGGCAAGGTTCATCTCCGAGGGTCAACAGCTGGTGGAAGAACTATAAAGAAACGGTCGCGTGTTTTTGAGATGGAATTCCAGCAATTATGCCCACCTGGACCATTCACGCTCTCTTTCAGTCTTCCAGGACCTGTTGATCCGAGGCTGTTTGCTCCTAACTTCAGATCTGATGGCATTTTCGAAGCTGTTGTTCTAAAACATGAGTGATGCCTTGGCTTTTTAAGTAGATGGTCAGTTCTGGAATCATAAACAATGGAGTACAGCCCTTGTTGTAGCATGTTCTGGAGTAGAATTGGCTCATGTGGTTCCTATGCTATTTAACTGTCCATAGTGCGATAAAGCGTAATGGAGGAAGGAGTAAGGACTAACCCTGGTGCTCGGATTTTGAATGTCATGTCTGATTACTGATGGTCTGCTAATAGCTGGCAAAGATGCAGAGAAACATTTGCATGTAAGTAAAGCAAAATATGGAGATTAACTGCAGAAAATGTGTACAATGCCTACTGTAGCTAATTTGCAATTTATGTGCTGCAACTTTGCAATTTTGCATACTACTATTTGTGTGTTGACTGTTGACTGTTTTATGCGGGTTGTTAGGGGAGAGCTATACATCTGCTGCTAATTGGAAGAACTATATTTCACTATTGTTTGGATGTGGCTTTATTCCAGTTCAGGCTTGATAGACAGGAGCTTTTCCTGTGACACCTCGTACCTTAAAAAAAAAAAATGATATTCAATTTGAAGATTTAATTTTTCAGAAAATTTAAAAGTGTACATGGTGTTATGTTAAGTAAAATTAATTATCATACTTAATATGACTGGGGACTTTAAATCATATGAGACTATGTAGTAAGTATACCAGGGATTTCATGGAAATTAAATTTTTCCCAGGAAATGACCATATATCAATTTCAAAACAAATGAGGATGATTTTGATTCGCATACTGTGACCACTGTTAATTCACAATTATCTAATTAAACAATCTTCTTGTTGCACTTAGCTAAATGGTAGTCTTTAAGTCGAGTCAACAACTATCATAAAATTCCAAAAAAGAAGAAGAAGAAGATTATCTTGGAAATGGGCAGACTGTTTTGAATCAAAATAGTCCTTGCCCTATGTGAGTTTTCTTCCTCTGAAGAGGAAATGGGGTGGGGACAGGTGAGTTCTTTGCCTCGAAGTACCGGGTTGGTTAAGAACAGATTTTGTTTTTCCCTCCCAGCCTCCCTCTAGTGTGTGTGTAAAATGCCATGATGCAGACTATTTCTAAGGCTAGGTTTGGTTGTATGAAGCCTAGCCTTTACCCTCTCACACCTCTCAAGAACTTGTACTTGTAGAGTGACTATCACGTTAAGAATGCATGGTGATAAAAAGAGATAGGTTGATGGCTCTAAATTGTGTTAAAGGGAATGAAAGAATATCAATTCCTCAAGAATACTTTCTTGGAAACAAAGCTCTTAGGCTTATTCAAAAGGTTATTATTCCAAAAACTACTATACTTTACTATAGTGAGGCTATTTATAAATGCATAGCCTTCGTTTGGTTTAGTCTCTATGAGTTCTAACTAACTTAGACTGTTCATAAAATAAATTGTGAATCAGATTACAACAATGTCTCTAACTAACTTGGCTCCTATCTTATCCAATTCAGCTTGTTACAAAAAGACTAATTGTTACAATTACAAGCGGTAAGCTAAAAGCTACTACATCACATTGATTTGTATTATTGCTCACTAAAAATAATGAATTATATATTTAAGTATAATTGTTTTAATTTGACCTACAATGAGGGGCAAGACAATAAACGATAAGATAATCCCTATGGGACAATCATAATCCGACCCTATTCCGACCGTCCCGTCTCGTTGTCATCCTAATTTTAATTTGGTTACATGCCATAATTTAAAAGTTTTAAGTGCTCTTTAGTGTTTCCTTATGAAAACGTCATGCCATAGATTATGCCGTGTCTAAACGGTAGTCGTTTAAGCAAAATAGAACCTTTTTTTAAAGTTTTTACACACAACAATGAATCAAATCAAGCCGTTACATAAAAGAAAATCAAAATCCTAACCAGTCATTGCCATAAAAGGGAGTCCTCGAGAAACTCACATATTTGGACTCACTCGCTCACTCTCTTCCCGCCCAAATGGCAGAGGAGAGACGAACGATGACGTGGCACTCTCCGATTTGCGAATGACTGTTCTTCACTAACCCCCTGCATTTTTTCTCTCCTCTAAAAAGAACCAAACACACTCCCCTCACAGTGTGAAAGAAAGAAAGAAAGAAAGAGAGGCACTGCTCCGAAACGCCGTCGTTTCCCTCCCGGCAAATTTTCCGGTAATTTATTTTCCGTTTATTACAATCCTTCATATCTGGTTTTTCGATCTTACTATTTACTTATGTATCATGTCCTGCTTTATATTTTGATATTGATTTTTGATTTTTTAAATTAAACTTAGGGTTTCTGTTAAAGCAAGCTAACTCTAAAATATTTTTGCTAAACCAAGCTAACTCTAAAATATTTGGGGGTAATTGTGGTGTGTTTGGATGGTAAGATTTGGGCACATGGATTTGGATTTGGATTTGGATTTGGATTTAGGTGATTAAAATCTAAATACCTTGTTTGGATAGTTTGCAAACGGTCAAGGATTTGTATATGACTTGAATTTGAAATAACTTCTTAACCCATAGAATTTTAGAAATCCAATACGATGTACTTAAATATTTGGATTTAGAATTAAGACATTTAAAAAATCAATCACTTTAAAAATCAAATCCAAATTCAAGTATCCAAATGCAACCTTAATAATTGCAAGGGCTATTGTGTCAGTGTTGTTAAAACCGTTAACTGCCCGATCTTGAAGGATATGGTGTTGATATTTTTGACATTGATTCATTATACAAACACTATTCTTAACTTGTATCACACAAACAATTTTTTTGTTTACATAACATTGAATTAGGATAATTTAATATTCCCTGTACTTTTGGACCTCTGCCTTTTGGATATATTTTAATTGAAGCATATACTTGGTTATGCATTTTTATAAAACACTGAATAATTACGTAAAAATGATATGTTTAAACTTTTATGTCGACTTATAAAAAAAAAAATTTCTGTGACTAGATTATTACCATATTTTCCAATAATAATTGTTTTCAAACTTACTATTTTAAAACTTTTAAGAAATCGAAACAACTTAGTTAAAATTTGAACTTACAAACTTTGTGCAATTGCATATTCATTTTAGCTAATAGGCCAAAAAAATATATATTACTAACTTTTTTTTCCCTTATATGTTGTGTTACTGACACCGAAATTTTCACATAAAATTTCACTTGCTCTCTCACACACTCTCACTTTGGGCCCACCACAAAACAAAGGGTGAAAGAAATTATGTGAAGAAGTTGGTGACAATTTTATTGGTTATAGAATTATATTTTGAGAATGTGCACTTCAATCAAGCACGTGCTTGGGCTTCGCGCTTTGCACCTAGACTTTAAAAGACTTTCACGCTTAAGTGCACTTGATGCTTTTACCAAAGCTGTAATGAATTCTACCTCAAAATCACTCCCCCTCCTTTTTAAGAAAGAAATGGGTACATGTGTAACTTATTGATTTAAGCAAAAAAAGGTTTAAATTATTAATTTAGCTAAAGTTCTTTTTGGTATCTTAATTATTAATTCTGTCAATTTGGTAGCTTAACTATTGAGATGTCAATTTTGTCTTTCAACTTTTAGAGGTAATTAGAGAAGATCTTAACATTACATATGTAACTAGAGAAGAGCTTAATTAGGATTTCTTGGGCCTTTTTAGAGTTATAAGAAGTGATCATGTTAGTAATGACATAAAAATGATTGTTACTTTCTGTCCGTTTAATGCTGAACCGAACCTCCTTGTCATGCAATCCAATGAGTAAATTGGCTTGATTTCTTTTTATCTTATTTGGTAAATAAGGAAGCAATTATGGATGTACCTTTTGCTCTATGCATCCACATGTCAGTAGAAGAATGACATGATATTTATGTAATTTAAGTTCGGCACTGCCTGAATGATGTGAGATTTGGTCATTGGGACTCATTCTGTACCCCTCTCCTCTCAATGCTGCTCTCTTTGGCCCAATTCAGGGAAATAAGAGAGAGAGAGAGAGAGAGAGAGAGAGAGAGCTATAAGACAATTAACTTGGGATGTTTGTATCTGTGGGATGTCTATAGCTTATCAATCAAGCCTAATAGCTAGAATACTCTTGACCTCACTTTTGGTGATATATCACAGTGCTTTATGTATCTGATAGCTGGAATCCTCTTGACCTCACCAGAGTTGGTAAAAGTGTCAAGCACACTTGAGTGTACAGGCCTCTTGGAGGCTAGCACCAAGTGCATCCGCACATCTAATTGAAGTAAAGCGCACATTTTTCAAATATAATATAGAGTAACCTCTAATTTATTTATATATATATATATATATATATATATATATATAAAACTCTAATAAAAAGATACATAGAGAAGATGGACCCCTATTGTAGGGACATCTTTCAAATTGACATTGATATGGAACCCTATTATAGAGAGGATGGTGCGTTGGTTAGTTGGTTGGAAGAGACTTTACTTGTCGTAAGGGGGGAGGATGATGCTTTTGGAATAGCACTTTGCTGACTTTACGTACTTATTATTTATCCTTCCTTATTATCCCAAATAGGGTGGCAAAAAGGATTGCAAGATTATAGAGGAACTTCTTGTTTGGAGATGTGGCAGAGGAGTTAAAACATCATTTGGTAGGATGGGATACAGTGTGTACTCCTGTTGCTCAGGGAAGGTTGATTATTAGGAAGCTTGCAACTTTTAACCAAGCTTTGATGGGGAAGTGGCTTTGGTGCCCTGGGGGTGGAGGAAACAAGTTTATGGAGGTGTGTGGTTGAGTGGGTTGGTTGGAGTTCAAAACCTGTTTGAGGAACTCATGGATGTGGTTTTTGGAAGAGCACTAGAGTGGGGTGGGATAAGTTTATACAGTACATATATTTTGATGTAGGCATTGGTAGTCGGATTCAGTCTTAGCATGACTGTTGATGGGGCGTTAACACTGCAGATAGGGATCATTTGTTGTTGATGTAGTGAAGAGATGGTGGATCATCTAACTTATCCAAAAAAGAAAAAGAAAAAGAGAGATGGTGGATCATCTGTTATTACATTGCACTGCCACGTTTGAGTTGTGGAATTTTGTTGTTTGATCATTTGGGATTCAATAGGTGTTACCGAAAGAGGTCATTGATTTGCTGTTTGGATGGAGAAACTAGCTAGTAAGTGTTCATCAAAGATTTGGAACTTAGTTCCATTATGCTTGATGTGGGTTATTTGATGTGGATGTAATTGGCATATATTTGAGGATGCAGAAAGTACTGGGACCTTTATTAGAGGTTTTACTACTTCTTTATGTCCATTGTTTATGAACTAGTATTTTTCATTAAATTATCACTATCACTTATATATATATATTAAAAACAAAAAGATACATAACCTATAATAATAAAGTTTATAAACTCAATATAGTAATAACAGTCGTTAATGGACGATAGTATAATAATCTAGTCAGAGAAAATATAAACATAAAATTTCTATATAATCCTCTTTTGTTTTATAATAATATATGACCTTGATAGATATGATCAAATAAAGTATTTGATTTGATCAAAATATATTCAAAAGGGAAAGACCAAAAAGCATAAGAATAGTAAATTATCCATGTTCATGTCTCTTGATATGTAAACAACAAATTGTTTGTGTAATATAACACCAAGAATAGTTTTTGTATATTACATCAATGTCCATGTCATATCCTTCAAGATTGAGCAGTTATTTTAAGGGTCCATATATTTTTCAGCAAAAAAATAGAAAAATACACGTAGGTGTGACTTTTGGCTTCTTCAAAAAGTTTCGGAAAAGCATGCTTGAGGTCTTGAATTTTGAGCTTTTACAACACTGGAACTTACTGCTGGTGAATTTTATATCTGAAATGTTTAGGTGCTTTCTGTATTAGCTATTTATCAAGATGCAGGCATGCAGAGTTTCTAAAACTGGATTTTCCTCCCTAATATTCCAATATTTCATATATTTGGAACGTCTATGGTTGAGCTGTCTCTGGCACCCATACACGATGGGTAAAATAGTGAAATTTTATACATGTTAAATTTGTCAAATTATTTAGCATCTTGTGGCTTGTCTAAGGCTAGTTATTTCTTTACATGGTATCTTCTTCAAGTTACTTATGAAATGAATTGCAAAGCTGTACTCTCTATTTGTTTGTTTTTTTTAATGAGCTAGTACTTTTCATTAACAAATAACATAATTACAAGTGCCAAGAGTCTTATAGCTCAGTGGCATTACTTGGTTTCCTTTATAAGGAGACAAGGGTTCGAATTCAACACCACACCCCCCCCCCCCCCCCCCCCCCCCCCCCCAAACAAAAAAAACCTGTTGTAACAATTGGATTGAAAAAAATAAAAAAAGAACACAATTACATGCAAGTCATGCAGCTTAATTAGCTACTAACACAAGCACTGAAAAGACATCAGACAGACCTGCACTACTCAGAACAAAAGAAAAAACCCTCTCAACGTGAGCAACTAAAGAAAAAACTAAATTACTTTTTTCCAGAGGCTTTTTTGCTAAGGACTGACAAAGGACTATCCCTCTAACAACATAAGGCTCAATTCGAAGTTCTCTCTTGTTTTTACTTGAGCTTTGACTTCCAACTTGAGAGCAGAATTTGGGCATGTGGAAATGGATTTGAATGATTAAATTTCAAATACTTTGTTTGGATAGTTTTGAAAGATCAAGGAGTTGGATTTGATCAAATCCGCCAAGGATTTTAAACCTTTAAAATCCTTGGATTTGAAATGACATCTAAAATCAATGGATTTGAAATCAAGGCATTCCAAATCTTTTGATTTAAAATCCAAATCCAAATCCAAATCCAAATTCAAGTTTCTGAACGCAACCTAACCTAAGATCAACTATGATTTTACTTGACCACCAGAGTCCTTGCATTTTTTTGATACCGAACAGGATACAGAGTAGCTCCTCAAGCAAGCTTGTAAAGAACAGCTTTTAGGCTTTTCCCTTTCAAGATCTTTAAAAACCATTCAACAAATTTCTCCCATCCAGTTTCAAGCCTGCTTATCAGACAGCATCTCATAGCCTCCTTCCATAATCTTTTTGTGAATGCACATTCAAAATACAGATGATTCCTGCTTTCCAGCCTTCTACAATAAGCACATGCTGTATAACCATTGTACCCCCATTGGAGTAATCTGTCTTTAGTAGTCAATGCATCATCATTGTACACATGCTGTCTAGGAAATGCAGTATTTCCAAATGATCTTCCACCATTTGTCCTCTGGAAGTTGGAATCTGATAGCATATCCATTGTCTGCACTAGAATAATTACCTGACTTGGAAGGGATCCAAATGGGCTTATCTTTTTCATCAATTTTAACTATAGGAAGCTTGCTTTGGATGGATACCAGAACTTCTAATCTTGCAGGCTTCCAGTGCCAGTCCTTACCTTGCAGAACACTCAAGACAATGGTCTCCAAACTATTCGCTACATCATGAACAGCCCTGTAACCTGTTCTCTCTATTTGTTAGTGTTTATTATGGGCACGTCTTTTGGACTTTGCAAGTGTTTACTAGAATAACTCATCCTTGTAAAAAAGGAAAACAGTATTCTTTTTATCCTTACGTGTTTTAATAGTCTGGAAATTTTAGAATTTTCTATTTTCGTCATTGAAAATTTTAGATGTTACCCATTTTGCTAAATTTTTTTGTCAACATGTAAGAATATATATATTTTAGGGACGAAAATAAAACCTAAACTATATTTCAGGGATGAAAAAGATATAGTTTAGGTTGTATTTTTATCCATAGAATATCATCTAGGTTTTATTTTTATCCCTGAAACTTAAACAAGAGTAAACGGAAGAGTAGAATGTGGAACATTTTTATATTATGTTTATTGAAAGGGCAGTGATACAAAACAAAACAAGCCCACAACAGACTAGGTTTCTTCTTCCTCCAAAACCACCAACAACTTAGGGAGAGGAGAGGGTGGGTTTTTTGTTCATGTCATATTTTTTATTGGCGAATAATTTCTTGTACATATATTTGTCAAAATTAATATGTATTCACAAAGTTCCCTCTGGACTTGTTTTATTAAGCGCATAGTAACCTGTGATTGGAAGCAGAAGCAACTTCTTGCCATTTAACATATATCACACTCTTATCTCTTCTTGTTTTTTTCATCGTGATTGTGCACATAATTCACTATAAGTTTCGTCGGTTGCTTTTGTATTGTCTGAAGGTGGGCCTTGAGAAGAGCTCAAAACAGAGCAGCTACAATAGGCAGCATGGATGGGCAAGATTTTGCAGATCGTTCACAACTGAAGCCAGCTGTTGTTTTAACTGGAACAGCAAAGGAAGGTAGTGCTGCACCTCCTATTGGTCTTGTTGACATTGGTGTTAGTGATGGTGCCTACCTATTTCGAGTTGCACTTCCTGGTGTCCGAAAGGATCAATGTAAGTTTACTCCATTTTCATTATTTATGCATGGAATTAGTGCTTGTTTTTTTGCAATGGAAGTGAGCCAGGTGCACAAATGACATTTGTAGATTTCATCCCTCATCAATTTTCTTTTTTCTTTTCTTTTTTATTATTTTTTTTTTTGGGGGGGGGTGGTGTTGTAAGTTCCTCAGCAAAAACAAAATTAAAACTCACTGGTGTCTATTATAACTGCTGCATGGCATGAACTTGGGTTTCCTTTTAAAATAGTGAAAAGATAGAGATGACAAACTGGATTATGTTTACTCTAGCAGGTAAGGTAAAATGTGAGATCCAACGTGATGGGAAGGTTCACATAGAAGGAGTGATAACAGGTGTAGGAGTTCCGAAAGACTCATCAGCTGTATTCCAGATGAAAGTCCAGCAACTATGCCCACCTGGACCATTTTCTATTTCCTTTAATCTGCCTGGACCTGTAGACCCCCGATTGTCTTCTCCAACTTTTCGGCCTGATGGCATCCTAGAAGTGGTAGTTATGAAACGCAGAACTCCTCCAACAGATGGTGGGTTACCTCCTCAATGAGCTTTATGCAAAGAGCTTTTTTCTAAGAATGCCAGAGGAAGATATATAATATTGTTTTTTTGTGTGTACAATATCAAATATTGAAGAATTGCAAATGTAGACACCTAATTTTGTATTGATTAATTGTCCTTAAATCCTCAAATTCATTATGATGATTATTGAGAAATTTGGTCTGCAAATATTGCAAATTTTGGTAATAATGCATTCTCTAATCCAACATAATTGTAGTTTGGTTTTTAAGAAAGATGGCAAAAATGGAATTTGCTCTAAGAAAGCAGTTTTTTTTTGGGATAGAAATTGGCCTATGTTTTCTTTTCTTTTCATCAGAAATTGTGGAATTTTGAGATGAAACTAATATAGTAGTATAATTTTGAAGCAGACATAGGAGTATTTGTATGGATACTAAGTTGTAGTATTTTATACGTAAAATATGTGCTAAGCTGACATAAGTGTAGTTTCGTTTTTAAGTAAGATGCCAGAAATGAAATTTGCTCTAAGAAGGCGATTTTTGTAGAGAATGACCTATGTGTTTTCTTTTCATCGTGTACTCAGAAAGTGTGGAATTTATCTTTTCATCATCTTTCGTTTCTAAGAAAGATTCCGCACTTTTTTTAAGTGGAATTTTGAGATAAAACTAATATATTATCATTTTAAAACATGCATACGAGGCTTTGTATGGGTACTAATTTGACCTGTTTTACAAATAAAATATGTGAAATATGAACCTTTGAAAGTTCTTTTGCACATTAAGAGTTTTATAGTTGATCATACAGTTTCTGATATTTTCAACCAATATTTTTAGGATTCAAATCTCTTATTTTTTTTTTTTTTTATTGTTGCAAGAATTGAATTCTAAAAAAAAAAAAAAAAGCTACTATACACAAAAATAGACAGATGTTCAACCCATGAAATTATAGTATTTAACTTTAGCACAAGCCCATATTTGTAGACTTTTCTACCCAAATTGAATTATATCACTTGATTCATTAAATCTTTTAAATAAGTCACATAACTATTAGAGTAGATCATAATCATATAACTACAAGTATGCTTAGATCGAGTTGTCACATAAAAGGTTGGAAGAACTTTTCTCTAAATCGATTCAAAGGAAAACTTCGTCATTTTTATAGCTACCCATCAAAAAATAGTTTTTAATTTTTTTTTTATAGTTGTATTATTTTTGGAAAATAATTTAGGCCATTATATAACATATTATTCTCAAATAATCTAAACCATCTATTTTATGATTTTTTGTGAGCAAGGAGAAACCTTAAAATTATTTGTTGAAAGTTGGATAATGTATGATTGTATTTAAAGAAAAGTGAGATTTTAAAAAATTGTACATAAGCAAATAAGCCAAAAATACTTAAAAAAAAAAAAAAAAAAAACCTGGTGTCAAACAAGTGCTTTGGGGGCAAGGGTTAATGAACTAAGTTATTATGGTAATACAACGGTGGAATTCTTAAAATTTAAAATTTATATATCGTATCGTATTAGAGAAAATTTTTGATTTAATTTGAGGATGAAATATCTGTACAAATTAGTGTCAACATCTTGTTTCAAAGTTAGTTTACTTATAAAAAAAAAAAAAAAAAATCTTGTTTCAAAGTTAGTGCTTAATTTAACACATTATATGTGTGTGTATATAAAAGAATTTTAAATAATTCCATTTAAATCATTATTATATAAAATTAGATTCATAAAATCTTATTCAGAAGATTTTATTCTTCAATATTAAAAAACAATACAAAAATACGTATTGTGGGGAATGAATTAAGTACAAGAGGCCCATGCCATAAGAATAAGAATAAGGAAAGGGAAGCAATAGGTCTAGCCTAGGATAGTTGCAGAAGGAACAATCCAAGCACCGAAGGAGAGGGAGGAGAAAGCAAAGGACCTTTATGGGTAATAAGGTCCGATCTACTAAAGGATCCCTCTCTCATTAGGCATATGGCTGAGGAGAATCTTATTCTCAGCCCGTGATCAAGAATACTATCTAATTGAGGGATAACTAAGTACTTGAAAACCATTAGAGAAATACAGCTGATGAACTAGGGAAGGTCGTGCCTAAAAACCCAACTTTTACATTTGCATTAAATGATTATTGTTACCATTCAGATTACATTTTACATCAAATGACCCGTTAGAGTAGTGTTCTCTACTCACTTACTTCCTCAAAAGAAGGGAAGATACCTTTGATTGGATAAGTATCATCCTCCCCATTCCCAATCACACAAATGATTGGAGAGAGAAAGTTCCAATTAGTATAAATAGAAATATTAGAAAGAGAAAAAAGTCTAAACTGTAAATCTTAACTTATAAGAATCTTCATTAGCCAGGCCGAAGAGAATATAAGGATATTTGCACAATCTTATTAGTCTTTAATTTAATCTTTTGTGTGGTTCTTACATTGTGAATTCCCCTTCTCATAACTTAGAAATTAATTGTAACAATCATTTTACTTTTCTTTCATATTTTGACTCATATACACATGATTTTGTTTTGGCTGAATCAATCTGAAAGCCTTAAAGCATAGCAGGGTCAAAACAACCTGATATTTTAACTAATATGTTTTAAGGGGTCAAGTGGTATTGAATTATTGACCGATGGGAAATTTTTTGGCCGGTTTGGTAAGCAAAAATATTTGATGCTCAAAAAACCTCGATTTGAGTCTTTGTTTTCTTGTAGTTGAAAGCCAAAAATGTCAGCTTGATCACGTTGACAACGGCTTTTGCTCTCGATATTGATGAAAAGTTGCATTTGGTATAGCACGACAACAGTGAAAGTTTTGGTAGTCCCACACTGAAGAATGAGAGAAGCGAGGAGTGAAGGCTGAGATATAAAATAAGAACAGTGACTCTAAACAACTCATACCTTTCTCGGCCTTTTGGCTAAGATCAAGTGTAGTATCTGTTCTTATCAGTTTAATATCTGATATGTGGCCCATTGGGTCACACGATATTAAATTTATTTCTTGAGGGGGAAGGCCCACCACAGTAGCTTGCTACTGGGGTCCTCAAGCGTCGCCCATGCGTTGCACTACTGCACGGGCCTGGCGCACCCCACCAAGTCTAACTCAAAATTTGTTCTTGTCTTTTCTTGTTGTCTTATGGAGCGTTTTAAGTAGGGGAGGGAGATTCTGAAAGTTGGGCAATGAAAAATAAGAATAAAAAAAAAAAATCTTGGGGTACCACTGACGAAATCACATGTTTGTGTCGAAATCATAATTCATTATTAGTTATTTATTAGTCGCTAATTCATGTGATGCAAAGAATAGTTAAATAAAAAATTAAAAGTACTTATTTTCCTTAAAGATTTATGACTTAACTTTAAAAAATGTATAATTTGAAAATGAATGAAAATAAGTAATTTTTTGTTCAATGTTTAGAAAAATTCTTTTTCTTTCATATTATTGGTTCCATCTAACACATTTTGGTATGGGCTATTCTATGATGACGATTTCACATACTCAACTGTAATTAAATTTACTATCCACCACCGATCTAATTTATGTTATCTTGATAGTAGATCTACAAAATACATTCGCATATCCTTAGAACTTGCCACATCATTATTAATATCTATATATAATATAAAATCAAAAATTTTGACTTTTTGAGAGACTTATGTTAGAATTAGGATTAAAAAAATTGTGGGGGTAAAAGCCCAACATTATATATTGGGCCTAGGGCCCTCCTTGAAGATTACGGCGTGTCCGAAGAGAGGAAGATGATTGAGAAAGATTCCGTGTGGGAGAGATACCTGAAAATGGTCGAGGAATATTGTTTGAAGAGATTATCAATAGTCCGAAGAGTGTATTCTCCTCGGATATGAAGAGTCTCGGTCAAGCAGATACCTAGGAGGGTCGAGTGATCTTCCCAGCGGTCCCAGTGATAAGGATAAGCTCCGGGCATGCATGGAGATTATAAGAACAGAGAAATATCTAAAAGAAAAAGCTGCTATCACCATATTTAATGCACTGCAGCAACTTTCCTGGCCGCATTTATGTGGAGAAGACCCCTGAACAGTGCAACCTCAGCTACCACCACTCATGGGGGAACAAAAGAAGATACCTGATGTGACATGCACTCAAGTGAATGCTTAGATGAAGAACAAGTGTACGATGAAGATGAGGGAGAAGACGACTATATAAATGAAAGAAGCCTCTGATGAAAGGGGATCGGAAAAAAGAGAAGAAGATGAGGAGAAAGATATTACTGTAGCTCTAAGAATTGTATTCATTGTTCAATCAATAATAAACCTTTTCGGACATCAATTTATTTAGCTTTTAAATGTGTTTTTACGTTGGTTCACTCCTGGATATCATAGTTAACAGTTGCTAAATTCACAACTAACCCAGCTCTTTCACCCACTCTTTACAAATTCATTATTTTGGGCTTGGGCTACAAATCCTGACCCTACAATTGGCGCCGTTTGTGGGAAGAGCTTGAGTGAAAGTGGAAGCAACAGTTGATAATGGCTGAACCAGGGCAACAACCAGCAGAATCTAGGGCATCCCAACACGTTGACCCTTTTCTTAATTTGGAGCGGAGACAAGATCGTGAGGGTAGTGTGCATACTGCGTATATTGATCGAAGTCAGCCACATGGTGGAAGTCACATGTCTCATGCAGAGAAGAACCAGAATATGCAACAAGAAATTGAAAGGCTAAAAAGGGAGTTGCGCCTTGCAAAGAGGAAACGGATTTCTTCGTATTCTGATGAAGATACTGATGACGAACAGGACGTCACTTACAAACAGAGATCTCGAACACCAGTCAATGAATCCTTTTCCTATGAAGAAGAGCATCATCGTAAGAGGCAACCTCGAAGCCCATCACGTGGAGGCGTAGGGAACGATGCTATGAGCAAGGCTTTGAATCAAATCTCTAGGTCACCTTTTACACGCAGGATTGAAGAAGCGAGACTTCCTCGGCGTTTTAACCAGCCAACGTTCACCATCTATAATGGTAAAACGGACCCTATGGAACATGTGAGTCACTTTAATCAAAGGATGGTTGTCTACTCCGGAGATGAAGCTCTGATGTGCAAGGTTTTCCCCTCCAGTCTTGGACTGGTTGCAATGAGATGGTTTGACAGCCTAGAAGCAGACTCCATCGATTCCTTCAGAGAGCTCACTCAAGCATTTGGTTCCCGTTTTGTCACATGCCGAAGAGTGGCCAGGCCCTTGTCTTCACTGTTATCCTTGAGCATGCAAGAGGGCGAGACCTTGAAAACGTATTCAGATAGGTACTGGGAGATGTTTAATGATATGGAGGGAAATTTTAATGGAATGACCCTTAGCACGTTTAAGCTCGGCCTCCCCACTGACCATGGTTTAAGGAAGTCCTTAACTGGTAAGCCAGTTACTAACATGCGTCAGCTCATAGACCGTATTGAAAAATATAAAAGAGTTGAAAAAGATCAACAGCAAGGGAAGGGAAAGGATAAGGTTATCCCCCAGGAGAGGAGGGATTTCAGGTCAGACCGTTACAATAACAGTAAACCACGGAGAGATTTTGCTGGGCAATCAGGGTCAACAAATCTTCAAGCAGTCAACGCTGTATTCAAAGAGCCAGTACACCAAGTTTTGGAAAAGATTAAGAATGAACCATTCTTTAAGTGGCCGAATAAGATGGTGGGGAACCTTGAGAGGCGTAATCATAATCTCTATTGCCAGTACCATCAAGACCATGGGCATACCATAGAGGATTGCAGGAGCCTGTGGGATCATTTGGACCAATTGGTCTGCGAAGGTAAATTGAGACACCTCTTGCACCACTCCAGTGGCCGAGGAAGTCAAATGAACTCAGAGCCCCGAAGGGATGACTCTTCAAAGCCTCCATTGGGAACTATCAATGTCATCTTTGCCGTACCGGGGAGAACAGGATCCTGGCCATCCAAGGTTATGTCGGTAGCCCGGTTACCCGCAGGGGACTTTGGCCAAGGTCCGAAGAGAGCTAGACCGGATACTTAACTGGTTTTAGGGTTCTCGGACGAAGACAAGATTGGAACTATCCAACCCCATGATGATGCTTTAGTAATCACCCTCAAAATTGGAGGGTATGATGTGAAGAGGGTAATGATGGACCAGGGTAGCGCGGTAGAGATAATGTACCCTGATCTCTATAAGGGGCTAAACCTAAAATCTGATGACTTAACACCATACAATTCTCCCCTGGTTAGTTTTGAAGGAAGAGTCGTCACCTCAAAGGGCCAAATACGGTTACCCGTATAGACTGGCTCAGAGGTAGTAGAGGTGGATTTCATTGTTGTAGATGTGTATTCACCCTATACGGCAATTGTAGCCAGACCTTGGCTTCATACGCTAGGGGTTGTTTCCTCTACTTTGCATCAGAAATTTAAATATCCATCCGAAGGACAAGTTTGTGAAATCCGGGGAGATCAGTCCGCAGCCAGACAGTGCTTAGTGGCTGCCATCCAGCATAAGCCCGAAACTGAGTCCTTGGCCAAGGCCGAAAGGGGTTTATAGCAGTTAAAACACCGGGTATCGCCCGCTGAAGAGCCAGACGAGGGCGCTAGATGCGAAGATTTAATAAAAGTTGTTATTGGAGACAATCCCGAAAAGTTCTTTCAAGTCGGATCTCAGCTGCCTCTGCAGGAGAAGGAAGAGCTAATAGAGTTCCTTAGAAGAAACCTTGATGTATTTGCCTGGAAAGCTTACGAGGCCCCAGGGGTGGATCCAGAATTCATCTGTCATCATCTGAAGGTCAACCCATTGATTACACCTAAGAAGCAGCCTCCTCGACGCCCATCCAAGGAACACGCTGATGCCGTAAGAGAAGAGGTAACAAAGCTCAAACAAGCTGGAGCTATTAAAGAAGTTTTTTATCCTGAGTGGCTAGCAAATACTGTGGTGGTGAAGAAGAAGAATGGGAAATGACGAGTATGTGTAGACTTCACTGACTTAAATAGGGCTTGTCCTAAGGATCCATTCCCTATGCCAAAAATTGATCAGCTAGTAAATGCCATTGTCGGCCACCATCGGATGAGTTTCCTGGATGCTTTCCAAGGTTACCACTAGATACCACTAGCCCTGGATGATCAGGAGAAGACTACTTTTGTCACCCCTATCGGTAACTACCACTATAAAGTGATGCCATTTGGTTTGAAAAACGCGGGATCTACCTATCAAAGAATGATGACGAGGATGTTTGAGCCACAGTTGGGTAAAAATATCGAGATTTACATAAATGACATGGTGGTGAAAAGCAAGATTGTTGCTGAACATGTGAAAAACCTTGAAAGTACCTTTGAAGTTCTAAGAAGGTACAAGTTGAGCCTAAACGCTTCCAAATGCTCATTTGGTGTGGGGTCAGGCAAATTCTTGGGGTACATGGTGACTCACAGGGGAATTGAAGTTAACCCCGATCAAATAAAGGCCATCAACAATTTACAAGCTCCTCGAAATCCCAAGGAAGTTCAGAAACTGACTGGAATGACTGCTGCCCTGAACCGATTCATCTCCCGATCAGTAGATAGGTGTAGACCTTTCTTCTCGTTGATCAACAAATGGAAGAAATTTGAGTGGATTGAAGAATGTGCTGTGGCCTTTTAGCAACTTAAGGACTATCTAGCTCGGCCACCAATCATGTCCAGTCCTGAGCCAGATGAAGTCCTGTTTGCCTACATTGCTGTAGCTCCCTATGCTGTAAGCTTGGTGTTAATACGAGCAGATTGTGGTGTGCAAAGGCCAGTTTATTATGTAAGTAAGTCGCTGCATGAAGCCGAGATCCGTTATTTGCCACTAGAGAAGGCTATCCTAGTAGTGGTGCTTGGTACACGGAAGCTACCTCATTATTTTCAAGCCCATACAGTCATTGTTCTCACCCAGCTCCCACTCAAGGCTATACTCCAAAGTGTTGACTACACCAGAAGGATTGTTAAATGGGGCACGATCTTAGGGGCTTTTGATATCAAATACATGCCTCGCACATCGGTCAAGGGCCAGGTCCTTGCGGATTTGGTGGCCGAATTCACGAAGCCCCAGTTAGAAGAAGTAACGCTAACACTGGACATGGATGAAAAATCAGTTGACATGATTTCTCAACAAAGCCCCTCACATTGGGAAGTATACGTGGATGGCGCAGTGAACCAGAAAGGTTCTGGAGTGGGGCTGGTGCTGATATCCCCTGAAAGAATCATCATTGAAAAGTCATTAAGGCTGGACTTCTCGACAACAAATAATGAGGCGGAGTATGAAGCTCTACTGATGGGAATGGCTATGGTTCGAAGAATGGGAGGAAAGTCAATGGAAGTGTTCTCGGACTCGAGGTTAGTCGTTGGTCAAGTACAAGGTGAGTTTGAGGCGAAGGATGAAAGAATGCAGGGATACTTGAGCTGAGTTAAATGTCTGCAATCGGAGTTCGAATCTTTCAATTTGCTGTACATCCCCAGAAATGGTAATGCACATGATGATTCTTTGGCCATGCTCACTACCTCTTCGGCCCAAGATTTGCCGAGAGTTATCATCGTCGAGGACCTGCATGGGCCTGTAGAGGCAAGAAGAGAGGTAGTCCAAGTTCACCAAATCAGGGCCGAACTCAGCTGGATGGATCCTATAATTAAATTCTTGAAGGAGGATATTTTGCCTGACGAAAGGGGGGAAGCTGACAAAGTTCGGAGGAAGGCGACCAGATTCTGGCTATCCGAGGACCAGAAACTACATAAACGCTCCTATTCAGGACCGTACTTATTATGCATGCATCTTGAAGCGGCTGAGTTACTACTAGAAGAGCTACATGAAAGAATCTGTGGGAGCCACACTAGAGGTAGGTCCTTGGCTCACCAAGCCATTACCCAAGGTTATTGGTGGCCGAATATGCAAAAAGAAGCCCATGAGTATGTTAAGAAGTGCGATCAATGTCAACGGTTTGCCCCAAACATTCATCAACCAGGGGGAATCCTCAATCCACTATCCAGCCCATGGCCTTTCACTCAATGGGGCTTAGATATTATGGGTCCATTCCCTAAAGCTGCAGGAAACAGAAAATACCTTCTGGTCGGCACAGACTATTTCACCAAATGGGTCGAAGCTGAACCTCTGGCCAACATCAGAGACGTAGATGTGCAGAAATTTGTGTGGAAGAATATTGTCACTCGGTTTGGGGTTCCTCATAATCTCATCTCGGACAATGGCCTACAATTCGATAGCAAAACATTCAGTAATTATTGTAGAGAACTGGGAATTATAAACAGATACTCCACCCCTGCCTATCCCCAGGGGAATGGGCAAGCAAAAGCGGTTAACAAGGTCATAGTAAATGGATTAAAAAAGAGACTAGACGATGCAAAGGGCAAATGGGTAGAAGAATTGCCACAAGTACTTTGGGCATACAGAACTACACCTCGTAGGTCTACTAGAGAGACCCCATTTTCAATGACCTATGGAGCTGAAACTGTCATACCTCTGAAAACTGGGTTCCCAACCATGAGAACTAGTTCATTCAGTCCGACCGGCAACAATGAGCAACTAGAAAAGAGTTTGGATCTGATTGAGGAAAGGAGAGAAAATGCAATGGTCTGATTAGCATATTACCAACAAAAGCTCAGGCAGGGCTATGATGCCAACGTCAAGCTAAGGCCTCTAGAGCCTGGTGATTTGGTACTCAGGAAAGTTGTGGACATTGCAAAGAACCCAGCTTGGGGAAAGTTAGGACCCAATTGGGAAGGGCCATATTGTATTACTTCAGGGGCTAGCATTGGGGCGTATTTCTTGGAAGACTTGGATAGTCATGTAATACCACGCCACTGGAATGTAAACAACCTTAAAAGGTACTATTATTAATCAAATCTTTACTCTAATCAATATGCCAGTTTATTATGTAAAGTTTTTGGGTTTCTCCTAAGTGTTTAAACTTAAATCCAATCATGCCTGAAGTCCTTGGATCAGTTGATTTGGGTTAGTTAACACTCGTTTACAGTTCTCCTAAGTTCCCCTGAAGGCTTAAAATTAAATCCACTTACGCCTGAAGTCCTCAGACCGAACGATATGGGTTAGTTAGTATCGTCTTATAGTTATTATTAATGTTTAAATTTAACAAATCATGCCTAAATAACCTTATCTTATAGTCGTAAGTATTTGGATAATCTGAAATCAGTGCTGAACAATGTTCCTTGTGGGTATTCAAGAAAACCTGTAATACCTTCACATCATTCATTGCATTCAATGTTTGTTAATAATTCTTGTATGACCTATTTCTTCCAGTATTTGAATAAGGTGTTTGCATCATTGGCACGATATCATTGTTAAGTCTGCCTATATTACCGTAATTACAAGTTATAGTTATTTGCAATAATAATAAGTCTCATAAGACGTGCAACGAAGACACTAAAAATAAAAGAGAAACGATTTCATTGATCAAAAGAAAGTAGTTCACAATCCCTTACATAAAAGAAAAACTAATACAAGTATGAAATAAAAACTCCTAAACGTCTAAGCCTTCATCTGAGGGGCCAAAGGGTCAGCAGCCTGACTGGACTGAGGAGCAGCAGCTTCTGGGGCTTGGTCCTTAGATTCTGAAAGGGTTTTCTTTTTTCCCAAGTCTTTGCCCTTATCTTGGGGAGCCTTAGCTTGCTTACCCTGATCACCAGGCTGACCAGACTCCTTAGGATCCTCAGCTGGCTTGCCCTAATCATCAGGTTAACCAGACTCCTTGGGGGCCTCAGGGTTGATAGGAGGGACTTGGCCGATCAGGGATTGCTCCGAAGCCTCTTGGAGTTGTATGGGGGGAGAGGAATTAGACCCAGGGAATTCGCGAATATCAGGGTTGTAGTATACACTCCCAGGTTACCTCAAATCAGATTCCGCAGAGACCCCAGCAGCATCAAGTGCTTTTCCCCAAGTTACATCGCAGTACTCTCGGCAGACCATGGCAAACTGCTCGGTAAGACCGGCTTGGGTCTCTTCTACCCCCAGTTTATAGGCTGCCTGTCTTTCAGCCTCGACCGCCTCCTTGGCCAACTGAGCATTCTTCTCGGCCAATTTGGCAGTCTCCTTGGCTTTTTGAAGCTCAATCCAAAGATCCTTTACCAGCGCTCTCTTTGTTTCCAGATTGATCTCGGTCAAATTCAACAGCTGGCGTTGGTCTTCGGCCTGCTTCTCGGCATTTTTGAGACTAGCATCTAGACTATTCCTCTGCTTGGTCATCTCTTTCAATTGCTCGGACAGACGAGCATAGTCTTCCTTCAAACTACCTAGCGATTTTTCTACCTCAGACCGGGAGTGGGCCTCTGCTTGAGCTTCAGTATAGACCTTTTTGTTCCACTCCTCGGCCACATAAACTTGCTGGGTAATCTACACAGTAAAAGGAAAAATTTCAATATAAAAAAAAAAAAAATCATCAGTATCCTAGCTGAAGAAGTGGATTAATTTACTTACCATGGCTAAATCCCTTTTTAGGGATAAAAAGAGGTCATACTGGCTGAAACGCCTGTAAGAATCCATGTCACGTGGGAGGAGCAGTGGTTGCTCCAAAACCTCAGCAACGAGACCTGCTCTCCCCCCATCATAATTTTTGAGGGAAGTCGCCCAGGGGATTGGAGCACCATCCAATTCAAGCCTTGGGGACCAAGTGCGAGGTCCTCGGCGCACATCAGCTACGAGGGCGTCATTTCGGCTCTCTGTAGACGAAGCCCTTTTGCTCCGGCGGTCTTTGACCACCTTCTGTTGTTTGGCTCCTTTCGGAGGCGCCACCTCCCTTTCTTCATTGTCAGCGAGGGGCCTCTTCTTCTTCGGATCTGGCAATTGCTTTGCGCCAAGATCCAAAGGAACATGGGGAGGTGGTGGAGGAAGACTAACAGCTGGTTGAGATGTACCGGTCTCTTTGGGCCCAACTTTTTTATTCCTATTTTTCATTAAGTCCCTCAAGCTTGCCATGCCTTCTTCTTCTGAAGAATCTTCTGAAGGAGCAGTTATCAAAACAGGAGGGCGAACACTAGACTGCCTGTCAATCTCCTCCTCGGCGTCCGAAACTTGTATCACTTGAACTCCTCCCGAAGCCTCTCCTTCAAATTTAAACTTATCAATTTGTTCCTTAAGTGAGGAGGCCGAAGATGCGACTCTTTCCTCTGCTGCAACTGGTTCAAAAGGGACCTGTTGAACTGGTTGGACGAGTAGAGGCACGCCCTGTGGATTTGGATGTGGCACGGGGGCAAGATCAAATGGAGCTAGAAAATCTTTTCGAGCAACGTCTATGCGGTTGATGTGACGGTCTCCTTGTCTTATCGCATTGCCGACCGGCTGAAAATCTTTCGATTTTGGCGTGAAACCAAGAATAAGAGGAACGGACCGGAGTTGCCTGTCTTCACTTACAAAAATCTCCGATCGTAATAAGTAATTGAGCGCGGCGACGTTTGTGAGGCTGAGCCGAGGAGTAACGTGTTCCTTATCTGTTAACACCGCAACAGAATCTAGTTAGAAACTTGAAAATATTGATACAAAGAGAAGAAAAATTGTTAAAAAAGCGAAGACTCTAAATCTATTGTTAGGAAACCTAAATCTAGGATATCCCACCTAGCTCTCCTGGTTGAGTTGGGCAATGGAGACCGTCATGCCACGCGCTCGAGATGATCAGATAGTCGTCTTTCATCCCTTTGTTGGACTTGGGAAGGCAGGAGACAAGCCGAACAGTGTCAGATCGGGATTTAAGATAATATCCCGCTCCCTTTTGGCTATGACATTCGTACATGTGTACTACGTCAAGCCAGGAGAGTCTGAGTCCTAAATGACGATTCAAGGCGTCAATTGCTCCTAAGATCCTAAAGACATTGGGTGCGCACTGATCAGGAGAAAGCCTATGGTTACGAAGATAACTTTGGGTAATAGAACCCATAAGGAGGGTCATTCCTCCTTCTATTAAGGCTATCATAGGGATTACAACTTCTCCCACTCTTCGGTCGGTTAATATCCTTTCTGGAGGACAGTACCTCAGGTTTATTCCCTGCGATATATCGTATGTTTCCTTAAATGTCTCTATTAAGGCAGGGCTATCCATCATATACTGAAATCTACCCATCTCAGTTAAACAAAAAAGAGGAAACACTAAACGCAGTGACTGGGGAGTGGCTATTCGAAGGCTGAGGAAGCTGGCCGAGGAGAAGATGAAAGGTTTGAATAAGGGAGAACTTACACTAACTAAATCGGAGAATGATCTTTAAACTCGTAGAGAGATTTTTACAGATTCTGGGAAGAACTAGGATTGATGATTGGAAGAGCTTGGTGGATTTGAGCGCTCGAGTTCGCTGGAGAATTTGAGAATTTGCAAAGTAAAAGAGAGAAAATCTTCTTTGAGGCTTTATATAGGGGCCAGAAGGTGGGTGGGAGTTATCCCGCTCAAATCTCGAGGGAAGACATCATCCGTTGGATCGATGGTCAATCGTTGGATGCAAGAGACAGAACGCCGCCTGGAGTAATTAGTAACGCTTCGTGAATACCGAAACGTCAGCAGCAATGACGAAGCACCTACGTCTACGCCCACACACGTGTAAATTCAGGTATTTTTGTGTTCTAAGCTTTTATTTCGTGACAAATCAAAATCCTATTTTTTCTCCTCGGATGCGAGGGAAAAATTAAAATTTTGAGGGTCTATTGTGGGGGTAAAAGCCCAACATTATATATTGGGCCTAGGGCCCTCCTTGAAGATTACGGCGTGTCCGAAGAGAGGAAGATGATTGAGAAAGATTCCGTCTGGGAGAGATACCTGAAAATGGTCGAGGAATATTGTCCGAAGAGATTATCAATAGTCCGAAGAGTGTATTCTCCTCGGATATGAAGAGTCTCGGTCAAGCAGATACCTGGGAGGGTTGAGTGATCTTCCGAGCGGTCCCAGTGATAAGGATAAGCTCCGGGCATGCATGGAGATGATAAGAACAGAGAAATATCTAAAAAAAAAAGCTGCTACCACCGTGTTTAATGCACTGCAGCAACTTTCCTGGTTGCATTTATGTGGAGAAGACCCCTGAACAGTGCAACCTCAGCTACCACCACTCATGGGGAATAAAAGAAGATACCTGATGTGACATGCACTCAAGTAAATGCTTAGATGAAGAACAAGTGTACGATGAAGATGAGGGAGAAGACGACTATATAAATGAAAGAAGCCTCTGATGAAAGGGGATCGGACAAAAGAGAAGAAGAGGAAAAGAAAGATATTATTGTAGCTCTAAGAACTGTATTCACTGTTCAATCAATAATAAACCTCTTCGGACATCAATTTATTTAGCTTTTAAATGTGTTTTTACGTTGGTTCACTCCTGGATATCATAGTTAACAGTT
This sequence comes from Quercus aquifolioides, assembly GCA_019022515.1. Lineage (NCBI taxonomy): Eukaryota > Viridiplantae > Streptophyta > Magnoliopsida > Fagales > Fagaceae > Quercus > Quercus aquifolioides. The sequence continues at coordinate 90,046,654 of CM032327.1, forward strand.
GCTAAATTCACAACTGACCCAGCTCTTTCACCCACTTTTTACAAATTCATTGTTTTGGGCTTAGGCTACAAATCCTGACCCCACAAAAATAATTATAATTTTTTTTAATTAGACCTCACGTTAGAATTTTTATTTTTAAAAGGACTCACTTTAGGTTTCAAAAAAAGAAAAAGAAAGACTCATGTTAAAAAAAAAAAAAACTTTAGGATTAAGGAAAAAAGAGAAAGAGACTTCTATTAGGACTCTCTCACTATTTAGTTTTAAAAAAGACCATATGTTAGATTTTTTTTTTTCACTTTAGGTTTCAAAAAAAGAAAAGAAAAGAAAGACTCACATAAAAAAAAAAAAAAAAAAAAAAAACTTTAGGATTAAGAAAAAGAGAGAGAGAGAGAGACTCCTGTAAGGACTCTCTCACTATTTAGTTATAAAAAGTAAAAAAAAAAAAAAAAAATTAGTTTAGAAAAAGACCACACGTTAGAAATTTTTTTTTTTTCACTTTAGGTTTCAAAAAAAAGAAAAAAAAAAAAAAAAGACTCACGTAAAAAAAAAAAGATTAAGGAAAAGAGAGAGAGAGAGACTCTTGTTAGGACTCTCTTACTATTTATTTTAAAAAATTAAAAAAAATTAATTTAAAAAAAGACCACCACGTTAGAGTTTTTTTTTTTTTAATTTTACTTTAGGTTTCAAAAAAAGAAAGACTCACATAAAAAAAAAAAAAACTTTAGGATTAAGCAAAAAAGAGAGAGACTCCTGTTAGGACTCTCACTATTTAGTTTAAAAAATTAATTAATTTTTTTATAAATTAAAATGATGATATAAAAAATTGTGAGAGTTTCAGAGGTTTCAGTTATATATATATATATATACACACACAGATGAGTGACATATGATGTATATGGCTGGGTACTTGGGACTAATGCATGTCACTTGTAGGTTGAAAAGATTCAGAAATAATATTGTACATATTCATGATGCTTTTCCCAAAAAAAAAAAAAAAAAAAAAGACCTGATTTTATAATAATTATTTGGCTCCAAACCTTTTCCAAATTATTTTACATGATTTTGTTGCGTGTCTGATATTGATAGACTCGAATTCTAAATTGTTTAATGGGCTATTTGCATGGGATAACTTTGTAGTTTTGATCATATTTAAAAAAATAATAATAATAATAAGATTTGATTGGTACACAATCATTAAAAACAATATAAATGTTTCCCCCTTATAGAAGTTAGTTTGTTTCTAAAAAAAAAAAGCAGTCAGTTTCTACCCAAAAAAAAAAAAAAAAAAGCTATCAAATTATTTAGAAAGAATTCATAAAAAAATATTAAAAAAAAAAAAAGATTGCTTGTGATATATAATAGTATCCATTAACAAAGTCAGAATTTTGTTTGGGCCGGGACAAGACTAAATGCGAATTCAAAACATAAATTGATTTTAGAAACCTTAATCAATGTGTAAAAAAAATAAATATAAGGGAAAATTATTAAAAGATGTTGATTTTTGACAAAATGTTAGTGTACACTAACACGTTAGCATATGTTTAATGGAAAATTGGAAATCACAAATTACGCTCAATAGGAACGATTTGAAATTTGAAAGCAAATAATGGACTGTAAAACAAGTAATTAATAGTCAGTCGGCCGAAAGAAAGGCCATTCTTTTTTTGATAATCAAAAGAAAGGCCATTCAACACTTGATATTCCATTCCTTACCATTCATCCATTTTCATATAGCAATGGTTCCGGCAGGGCTCACGATGGCGTAGTGATCCAGTGGAAGGATTTGGAAATGGGTTAATGGTAGTTTAGACTGTGTATTTCAGCTAAGACTAGGGTTACCAAAACGCCCGCAGGCCAGCTCTCTAGCCCACTAGGCTAATTTGTGGCCCATTTCAATATTGTTGAGGCTTGTGCGTAGCTCAGAAACTTAATGGGGCTGGCCATGAGTTATTTATTTCTTTATTTTTTTGTCCATGATCACCCACTGGGCGGGCATATTAGCCTAACCCGTTAATTAAAAAAAAAAAAAAAAAAAAATTGTGTGAGGGCATATAATAAAACAATAAAAATGATCTTTATTTGATTTACAGATGATGAGAAAACCAACTATAATATTTGACCTTTTCAAATATGAATATTGTTCAAATTAGGTTTCACAATAGAATGAAAGGAGATTTTTATTTTTTTAATGGGATAATTCTGCAAAACCGGGTGACAAATTCTTTTCTTCCATAATCCTTGAAGTTTAGGACCCATCTATGGACTTATTCTTAATTTTAGTTTTTTTAAAGAATCAAATACGATGAACCTAATCGGGATGACTTTTACCCTTTTTTTCTTCTCTCTTTTTTTGAGAATGAATGTTCACGACATTTTAATTTTTTAAATATGCATATAGTTTTCGTTGGATTTTCAATTATTAACTATTAAGAGCTAAGTGGACATCATTATCAGGCTTGTGGTTACGAAGTCAAAGACAATCATTACGTTAACTTAGTAAATTACAATGTCATTTTGATCAATTTTTTTTACACAGATGAGATTATATTAATTACACCCATTCAGGTACTAGTTGCACAAAATTAACATCCACTATCATTTCATTTGCATATCTTTCAAAACGTCATTGAAAATTTTACTATTTTTATAAAGAAGTTGGAAATTGTTTTATATATTAACACACACTTGAGAAAGTTTAGTCAACTTGGAGTTAAAAATTGGGCAGTTGAAGACAGCGTCAAGGCCGCAAGCTCCACATGACTTCAAAGAATAGGAAATTTTCAGGCATGTGGCATCAGACGAATTGGTCCGTTGACTGCAGACATGGTTCTCTCTTGCAGTCAAATCTCATTGTTTCATGATCATCTAGGAAAATACCTCATTGACGATTCAACAAAGACGGCACACATAAGGATCACGTTGCCTTAGAAAAATAGAAAAAAAGAAGAAGATAAAATACTATAAATTAACAACCGTCTACTTTCCTCCTTCATATATCTTTTAGATACTACAGACTATTGTCCACTTTCTTCTTTCGTCCTTTAGATAAATAAAAAAAAAAAATTGTTAAATAAATAGTATTAGTATAAATGTACATGATTACTGTAATAAACTTGTAAATTTACATAGTAATACACTCACTGATGTGGGTCATTTTTAGGTAAAAATGTGTAAAATTTACGCATTTTTCTATTATACACTAACAGATATGAGTACTCTTAGTCCCCTAAATTTTAAAGTGCTCATTTTTTATCCTTAAATTTTGTAAAGAGTTTTAAAAAAAAAATTTAAAGACAAAAATAAGGATGAAAAAAGATTTTTTTTATTCAATATTTTAGGAATAAAAAAAATTAAAATTTAAGGATAGAAAGTAAAATATTTTCAATAATTTAGAGATGAAAGACGAATTTTTAAATAATTTAGGAATTTTTTTTTTTTTTTATAAAAAATTTAAGGACAAAAAGTAAAATATTTCTAATAGTTTAGGGATGAAAGACGAATTTTTCAGAAGTTTAGGGGTGAAAAACAATACTTTTAAAGTTTAGGAATGAAAAATAAACATTCGGTAAAGTTTAGAAACCAAAATAGTATTTTATCAAAAATAAAATTACACATAAAAATCACATTGTCGAGAAGTAGGTTTTTTTTTTTTTTTTGAGAATGAACAAGAAGTAGGTTGGTATCAACATTTTTCAATTTTGAAATAGAAGTAGACAAATTAATAACACTTATTACAAGCAGACAATCATAGTCAATAATATGCACAGCCTGATATTTAACCAAATTCACATTCATCGCAGGAGCTCATCCATGATAGTTAGCAACAAACATTGAAATTTTTATCAGTGGCCCCGATCCTTCAACCTAATTTTTCCAATGTCTCCAATGTGGATCTTTTCTTTTGGGCCACACCCTAAGTAGGTTGCATAAAGGTTTACATGGATGACAATTCCTTAGGTAACCTTGGGCTGATAGAAGTGGAGATCTTTTGAGGGACTTCCATGGGAATGGGAATTGATTGTGGGGGGTTTTGTGATGTAATCAAGTAAAATATGGTGACCAGAGGGGAATCACCACGATGATTAAAACTCATGGTTTTATACCCATGTTTGCTTTTTAGGCAAATTCTTTCGATTAGGCTTCTATTTAGTGTGGGTTTGGATACACGTCTGGCGTCTGGCGTTTTGAGTTTTGCGTTTTCCCTCTTTTTTTTTTTTTTTTTTTGGCATGCGGTTTCAGAGACAAACGTCTACTGTTCATGCACTGTTTATGAACAGTAGCCGCACTATTTGACTTTTCAACCCTTTTCAGTACATCAGTGAGTCCCGTGCACTGTTCATGAGACCCACAAATCTCACTTTTCATCAACTTTTTTCATTAAAAATGGGTCCCACGGTACTATTCACACATTTAAAAATTATTTTGCTACAGTATTTTCAGTTTTCAGTTTTCATTTTCAGCAAAATAAGTTCTATCCAAACTGACCTTTAGAGTTTAGTCAATTTTTTTAGTTATGGTAATTAACATTTTTGTTATAATTTTCAATTTAAGAGTCACAATAAGGTTTCTTCTATTCTAAGACATTTCTTAGAGTTCACAAGATTTAATTTTGTAATTTTCTCAAAATTTTCTTTTAAAGATTTTCTAGGGTTTTCTAACCGACGATTTCTTTAGTATTTATATTGTGTTTTTAGCCTCCTTGAAAATTCAAAATTTAATTAATGAAATTTCAAAGAGATTTCTGTTTTTCTTTTTTGTGGATTCTAAGATTCTTCTTATCAATTTAATAGTTATATATTTTCTTGAAATATATGTAATATATTTCTTGTGACTTTTTGTCTGTCATTTCATCATTCGGTTAGGGAATATAAAATTATTGCTAGTTTAATGGTAGGGTTATGAGCTGCTCGTGAAGGGCTAATATTGGGTAATTCTATATTTCAAACTTCATTTTTATTAGTAGATTCTTCCGTTGGAGGGCTATCGATATACCCTTTGAGGGTTTTTTTTTTTTTTTGTTAGGATTTTTCTTCCTAACCATATTGATGTGTCTTTTATATTTTTACACTTTATTTGCATTCCATATTTGTTATGTGTATTGATGCTAATCAAATATCCATCCAAATCATAATTGGTTAAATAATTAAATCAGATTAATTTGATTAAAAGTAATCAACACCGGTCTAAAACGGTAAACCTCTCTCTCTCTCTCTCTCTCTCTCTCTTTGTTTAATAAGTGTTTAAAATATCAATTTTTTTTGAAGTGAGTAAACTAACACCATATAAATATTCTTGATTCAATATTCTCTTTTGAACTTCTTAATTTTATATTCTTTTATTATTAATAATTTCTTAACATTATGAGTTTTAATTAGATAGATTCTTTCATATAAGATTACACAAAACTTAATACGAAAATTGTTATAGAATAAACTTTTTTTTTTTGAGAAAGTGTTATAGAATAAACTTGAATGACTTAAATTTTATACTAAAATGTGAACGAAAATGAGACATTTGTATTGTCTTTTATAATCTCATAATTTTTTTCTTATTTATTTATGAGACTAGTTTTGCTTCATTAAAAATTTGAATCTTTTCAACATTAGAATTTAATATATCTAACACAATTTTTTGGAGGAACAAGAAAAAGAATAATTATTTTTCTTAAGAGAGAGATTCATTTTTTCAAAACTTTGGACACATCTGGACCGAATAATATTAGTCTTCAACTCCACATAAATGATATAGCTTTCTGTTTAGGTGGAAAAAAGAAAGAAAGACCTGTGTCACTGAGTCAATGTAGGGAAATCTCCAGTCTCCTACTACCCCCAAAAAAAACAAGGGCTGCATTATGAAATTAACTATTAACTTTTGCCCGTAGACCACGTCGCTGACTTAACTGTAGGGTTGTCTCTACTGGTACTACCAAAAAGAGATGGCTCCACCGTACAAAGCGATCGCATATACTAAAATGATGGTTTTGTCAAATTTAAAAAGGTGAGGTGAATTGGTGATGTTATAATATGTTACGCAGACTGCAGGGCACGTTATTGCCATGTGCCTATCTCCAACATGTTCTGTAGGGGTGTGCAAAAATCCGGAGAACCGAAAAAACCGGCCGAAACCGACCAAACAGTGTCCAAAATTTCGGTTTGGTTTCGGTACGGTTCGGTTTCAGTTTGCAGAAATGAAAACCGAAATCTTCGGTTTCGGTTTTGGTTTAGAAAATAAAAGTCCCAACTGAACCGAAATCGACCGATATGTATTATATATAACTATGTACAATATATTTCAGGATGTGTACCGCAATCTAGTGGTAAGACATGCGTGTGATTATACTTGGCCTAGGTTCGAACCTTGCTAAAAACATTTTAATTTTTTCTTCCTTATAACACAAAACTACGTCGTTTTATACCAACTTAAAACATAAAAAAAAAAAAAACCCTACTTTCTACATTTCACTTCAGCCGCCTCAGCCCTTAGTGCCTCACGCCCTCACCCTCACCCTAATTCTTTTCTTTTCTTCTCTCTAATTTCCATCTTCCATGCCTCTCTCTGTGCCGACGCTCTCTCTCTCTCTCTCTCTCTCTCACAGTTTGTGGCTCCGTAATGTGCAAAGTTGAAGTAGAAAAAGCATGGTGAACCCATAGACAGATAGAGCTTCTCAAATGTGTTGGCCCGACGACATCCACGAATGTGAGAATTTCATGAGCCACGTTGACTCTCTCTCTTTTCTATATTTTGGGTTTGTTTAATATTGAATCAATCCTGTTTTTTCAATTTTTATGTGCAAATAAAGTTAGGGTTTTGAAAAAACCCATGTGCTTGGTTGTTTATATTATGGGTTTGTTTATTTTTTCAATTTCCTCTCTTTTTAATATTCTGGGTTTGTTTGTTTGTTTTGTTTTGTTTTTTTTTTTCCTTAGAAAATAAATGATAAGGAAACCGAAAAAACCCACCGAAACCAAAATCCAACCGAAACCGATTTGATTCCAATTACTTATGTTGGTTTCGGTTGAGAATTTCACAAACTGAAAATTTCGGTTTTAGTTGACCATAGAAAATCGACAGAAACCGAACCGACACACCCCTATTGTATACATCTTGTTTTTGGTTGTGGTGTCTTCAAGAATTTTCATATACAAATATATGAAATTTTACAATTTTTTTTTTATTTTTTACGAATTTTCATATTTCGAATTTGTTACATGGTAATTCATTATCAGTATATAGCTATACTCATCCACACATTATAACTCACTGGCTTTACTATTTTTTTTTTCTTGAACCACTAACTTTATAACAAAATAAACATGATAACAATAGTATACACATACATGTAACAAAACCTTTTGTATTTCCTAAGTATTAAATTATATAAAGTTATACATGTACACATTAACACAAACAACATTATATTTTAATAATAATAATAATAATAATAACAATATAACACACACAATCAATATATAACACACTCGCACACATTAATATAATTTTATAATAAAGAGAGAGATACTCATAGCTCACAAATACTCACTCTTTACTTTTAAAGTCAGAGATACCGAGATAGTTAGATAGAGAAGAGAGATGAGATGAGATTTATAAAAATAAGATAATATATTAGATTAGAGAGAGATATGTGATCTTAGTTGTTGTTTGGTTTTGGGATGGGCTAATTTGTGTTGTCATTTGGTTTTGTGTTGGGCTAATATGTGATCATGATGTGCAAAAATATTTTAAAGGTAAATTAAACTAGTAAAAAGATTTTATATATATATATATATATATATATATATATATATATATATTAAGTAAGGGGATTCATTTGAACCCCTAGAGCAACATGTGGAGCCTTCCTTGCTTGTTGGATAGATAAAGCCTATAGAGTATAGACACAAAAAATTTGATAAGTTTTTTTACAACTAATTTAGCATATTGTCAATGATAGGTAAGAAAATAATATTAGTGGTAGACCCAGATGAGAACTAGCAAAAACTTATCAACTCAATTGTTATGAAAAATATTGTGAAATCTTTTATATATGTCACATTTGTTTGTGTGAATATTAATGTGGCAATCATCATATTACGTGTCAAGCAATTTCATCGAACGTGAATACATGATATTTATGAATTGACTAAGCCTAAGATATACCCAAATAGTTTTATCATTCGTTTTGATAAGAGTTAACCCTCAATTGTACGATTATTTAATAGGTTGGTCACTATCATCAATTTTCATCCATTAATCATAAGTTACGAAAAGTTTTATTAGGGCTGTCTGCGGGTTGGGTCGGATCGGGTTTTGGCTTGACCCGCACCCGACCCGATCGGATCAGGTGAACAAAGAATATACCCGCAACCACCCGAACATTTGGTCGGACCCAGTGGCTCAGGTCGTCGGATGAGCGGGTCGGAGTCATCGGGTGATTTCAGGTCTGAAGCACAAAGAGAACAACAACACAGAAAATCTAAAGAACACAGTTACACAGAAATCAAAACCCAGACCCAATAGAAATCAACCCAAAGAACATAGAGATTTTTCAAAAAAAAAAAAAAAAAAAACCTGAAGAACTTAGAGAGAAATAAAAAACCCAAAGGACAAAAATCACAATCCAAACATATAGAAATCAAATAACACACCACAAAACCCAGATCTATAAAACTCAGAAATCAAATAACACACCACAAAACCCAGATCTATGAAACTCAGAAATCAAATAACACACCACAAAACCCAGATCTATGAAATTGAAACAAAGAGAAAGAAAACACCAAACCGGTACCACCACCACTCCATCGCCCACCAACACCACATCCATCATAAGATCAGTGCAATTTTTTTTAAAAAAAAAAAACAATATTTTGACCCACCATCAGATGCACAAGATCAGAACCTCAAATTGTAGTTTAGAGGAGGCTTTAAGAGAGAGAGGTTTGAGCGAGACCAAACCTAGGACGGCGGTGAGTCAACGGTAGTGGCAGAACAATCAACTTGGCAACGGCGACGGAAATAAGGGGGCTAGGGTTAAGGATTTGAGAGAGAAAGGAACGTGAAATAGAAAAAAAAAAATACAGAAAGTCCTTTGGATTTCTAATGGTGAGTGAGAGAGATTGAGATGTGAAAACCCATTCTTTTTCTTTTTAAGTTTCTAACGGGTCGGGTTGGTTTCTACGGGTTAGTAAATGTGGAATCTAAACCCGAACCGAAAACCGAATTTTTAACACTGATAGACCCGCACCCGACCTGTCTGGGTATTCATATCCGCCCGTGGGCCTTTGGGTCGGATCAGGTCAGATGGGTTGATGGACAACCCTAAGTTTTATGTAGAGAGGGTTACTTAAGTACAAACAAACCTTTGATAATTCCTTTCATATTTCATATTATAACTTCTAATGTTTTATAAGTTTTGAGAACCCAACCTTGTTCTATTAATTAGAATACGTATCTCTAATATTAATATTTTAATCCATATTTTTTTGAAAAATCTTTTATAATATATGAATGATATCAATGTTGCATAATCTAACCGGATATAAATATATATACCCACAATAACAAATATGATAATATATACAATTTGCATATCAACATAGTTTTTTTTACTTATGAAATGATATTTTCTTATAGATAATAATACCTTGCAATTAATATTTTTCTTCTACCAATTATTTGTGGGGGGCAGCGCCCTCAGCCAAGCATGCCCGAGGAGTAATTAGACTTAATTCACCGTAAAACTAGGCCCAATCTAGCCAAGATGACGTGCTCAAACTAGCCTGACAACCCGAGGAGGCCCCATAAAGTGCACCTTGCGTGAAACGGGGAGGAAGCAACTCAGGTTGAGAGATAGAGAACCACAGAAAGGCATGGTGACAGGTGTAGGCAAAAGGGAGATGAAACTTCCAAATAAAGCAACCATCACATCTGCATTAAATACACCATAACAACCTAGCTTGTTGCATTAATGGTCGAATGACCCCTGAACAGTGTCAAGCACAGCCTGTATTAGGGGTGTAATCAGTTCGGTTTGGTCGGTTTTCTTAAGTTTGGCCAACCGAAACCGAAAATTTCGGTTTGTGAAATTCTCAACCAAAATCGACTGAAATAATTGAGAATCAATCGGTTTCAGTTTATTTTGGTTGTGGTAAGTTTCGGTCGGTTTTTGGTTAAGAGAAAGACTGCTGGAAACGAAGCAAGAACGAAGTTGATATATATCTGTGGTGGGCCTTTTGGTAATGTTGGGTTGGGCTATCTCCTATTGTACTTGGCCTAAGTGTTCTGGATAAAGGAGTTGAGACTGGTCCAATTGTAACCCACCTTGGTTCGACTTGTGCACAAACTACACCCCGTTTGCTAAAACTTGGTCACATGCCCATGATAGGCGAAGCTGCTATGGGAAAGTTACAGCAGATAGATGTAATAAAGATAACCAAAAAAAAAAAAAAAAATGCATTCACTACTTAGACAGAATAAATAAAGGGGAGCGACAAGAAGCGCCCTGTACATAAAATAGTAGAAATAAGTGGGGAAGAAATAGTAATGAGTTTGTTGAATCAAAGAGGGAAATATCAGTTTGCCGTGCCAAATTATATTACAGGGTCGAAACCAAGAAGGGAGCCATTTCCATAATGCGAATAATCTCCCCCAGAAAGAAATTAATTGCTTTGAGGGAACGAGCCTAAATGACCTGTGCCCAGAAGAATCATTTGCCTTTTGACAGAGAACAGGGCTTTAGAGGGAGAGAGGGGATTAATCTATTGGTGCATGCTTGCCATTTTATGCTCTCTGTTTTTTTGTTCCTTCTAATTCTTCTTTTCTTTTTCCCTTTTCCTTTCTCAGTGCTTGCTTATATGTTGTGATTCTCTCCTAGAGGTTACTATTACTGTGATCGTGATCCCCCCGCTGTGCACGGCAAGGGTCCTTTATATAATGCCTGCCGTGACTGGCTTTTACTATTTTAGCCTTTAACTACCTTTGTCTGGTTTGGGTGTCCTTACCGACCACCACTGGTTTGTCAGTCGCCCAACCACCATCACTTACCTGTGTTGGCTGTGCCACTACCCATCACTTGACAAAGAAGAATATTTAGTTTGTTTGTTTGCCGTGGCATTCTTACCTGCTACGGTGTGGGTGCTCTCTCTCTCCCTATCCCTCATGACATGCGTGTAGTGGTTCCAATTCATCCTTACTTCTTTTGGGCGGTATGTCATCCCAGCAGGACATTTCCCCCAAAAGAGCCTGAGCAAGAACCCCAGAATAGGTTTTCCCCTTTCCCAACTGCCAGACCATGCCCTCTCTTACCTCTGACCTATGACCCACCACTTCCTGTATTGGCTGGGTACATGCTGGTGATGTCTGGGCCTTGCGCGTGCTCCACTTCTGTGTATGTCCAAAACCTGCCCGCTGTCCATGCGTTGGCTGTGGTTTGGAGGCTTGTCTGCACATTCTGCCGCCCATCCTTGACTTCTTATAGCGTGAGCTATTTTCTGATTTCCCATTCTTTATGGCCTGCTCCCTTTAGGGATTGGGCTTTGCTTAATTGTGGGTTTTTCTTCCTTCAGCCTACTCTTTTTTCTCTTTTCTGCAGTGTTGCTATCATTTCCTGCCGTACCACTTTGCCATTCCTGCTGTGATGTTATTTGACCTAAGCCTGCTGGGCCTACTGCTTATTCTTCTCTCAATGACTCAGTATGGTCATTGGGCTTTTTATTACATTGCTTGCAGGCTCATGTGTCCCATTTATTTCCTTTTGGGCCCATTTGCTTTCCTTGGGCATCCTCGGCCATTTTTCTAATTCTGCGTTCCCCTGGGCTTTTACTAACTCCTTTGGGCTTCCCTGACCCAATTACCTTATCCTTCATCATTGGGGCTCATGGACTTTCCATCAGCCCCTTACTTTCTTTGCTTGCATTACTTTGGGCTTGCTGTGGCCCATTCTCATTTTTCTACAACACATACTGCCCATGGGTTTGCTACTTCTCTCTCTCTGGGCTCCTTTAGGCCCGTTTGCTTCCTCAAGGCCCATTTGTTTATTTTATGGGCCTATGATCCATTATTCTAGCCACTTGGGCTTAATGGTTTTTCTATTCACTTACTAACTCTTTTCTACCCATGTTGCTGGGCTTTTTCCTTCTACTGGGCTCCCAAAATGAGTATCAACATTTAGTCCCCTGAGCATATGAAGCGTTCCTGTGGTTCATATATGAATAAAAGACTTCCCGGTCCTTTTTGTCTTTCCTTATTCTTTTTCTTTGCGGGCTTTTTTGAACAGTGGACCCTAACTTATACATATGTATATATATTTTCTTGCCATGAACAATGTTGTCTCTTCGAATTTCCCAGTTTAGCAGTTATTCTGAATTGCAGCCGCTGCTTCATTAATTCCATCCCTCATCTGATGGCTGACCCATCTTATCTTTTCGTGTCAACATTAATGACGTTGGTATTTAAGAGAAATTCCCTTCATATTCCAAACACAAACACTTTCTCCCTTTCTAACACAAACACTTTCTCCATTTCCCTTTCTTCACTGTGTTCTCCTTCTCAAACACTTTCATTCGTTTACTTTGATCAATCGCTACACCATGACGCTGGCGAAAGACCAAAATTCTTCCCACCGCAAAGGAAAAGAGATTGTCTCCGATGCTCCTGCTGTGCACGATGTAGGCAAAGATGCCATGTATTCCGAATTGGACCATTTCGACGAGAAGGAAGCGCAGCGTGCCCCTGATAGTGAGTGCGCTCCCCTTATAGATCCTTGGTACGATACCCATGCCCATTTCCTAAAAGTTCCCGGTGATTACACGCCGCCGCCGTCGGGCCGTGTGTGGCTTGCTTTTTGCCGTCGCAATACAGACGTTTCTTAGGCTCTGTTGGCTTCCTCGATTCCTGACCTTGTCATCTGCCAAGGCACTTCACTCCCTGTACCCATTCTCTTCAAGTTTGGATCGGGCATTGCTTTGGGTCGAAAGGAATAGGTGGATAGGGAGTTGTCCAACACAAGTTTTATGGGGTTGCTACAATGTGCCAGTGTATTGAAGGCTATTGTTTCATCCCACTGCTTATCTAACTATAGGGACCTCTTCAACCTTAGCCATTTGGTCCGCCGGTGGTGTACCACCGCTCACACTTTCTTTCTCTCCTGTGGTGAGATCACCGTGACTTAGGAAGATGTGGCAAATCAGTTGCTTTTGCCTATCCTTGGTGGTGTTGATCCTGGCACTTTAGAGCTTTCTTCGGAAGAAGAGGCCGTAGAGGCCGAGTTGAAGAAGAGGATGAGTGGCAATGCGAAGTTGTCACATTGGGTTGGTTCTTCCTCTAAGATCTCCGTTGCTGCTTGCCGTGCAACCTTTATCACGTTTTGGCTTTGTAAGTTTATCTTTGGCTCTCATCCCCACTATACTGTGAAGCCTTTATATTTTCGATTAGCTATTAAGATATCTACCGGGGTAAGTCTGCTATTGGCTCCTATCTTCTTGGGACATTTGTATGTTTAGTTAGACATTTTGCGGAGCGATGAGGATCAAGCAGGCTTTTGCCATATAGTCATTTCTTCTGTTCACAGTACTATTTTACAACACTTGTTGTATGAGCGTTGTGCGTGGCACTTGGTGAAGTGTAGGCTCGTCTGTTTTGCTAAGGAGAAATATCAATCGTGCCCAAGAGTTATTGCCGATTTCTGTGGTAGATTTGAGTTTGACATTCCGTTGGCTTTTCGTTAGGTTGGTTTAAAGCCAATTAGTCATCCTACTATTGAGTTTTTTGATAAAGGAGTTGGGTTTTCTTAGAGAGCATACAGGAACTTAGGTACAGGTTACATATGCGCTGATTCTGTTATGGGTCCATTTGTTGATATTGTTGGGACCACCACCCCATTGATCGGTTTCGAAGAGAGGGGGATTACTTACTTGGCAGCCACCAACGTTGGGTGGTTGCCTTATCTGGCTGACGAGGGCATTAGGTTTGTTCACTATCCTGCTAACAGGGTGAGAAGACAGTTTGGGCTAGATTAGGATATTCCTGATGATCTTTTTTCCTTTATGGAGTCTCCTACTTCCGTTCAACCATTCTCGCGGCATACTGCCTTTGAGTTCTATAGCAAGCGTTTCACTGCGGTTACTATTCTAGGCTCACAGAGGGCATTTGTACTCCTACTATGCACGGATACTGGCAGGCTGTGATGACTTCATTTGAGCAGGAATTGATGGGTAGCCATGGTTTTTCTCTTATTCCTCCTGACTGGTTTAGTGCGGTCATTTTAGCCAACCCTTGGTTGTTTCTGCCCTCTAAATCTGTGTTGGCATATGCTAGGAAGCAGAGTCGGTCTAACATTTTTAAGTGGGTTGAGGAGGATAGAGGGTGGTTTTGGCATGCTAGTGACTATCCCACGGGTTGGGAGAAGAAAGTAAAGTTGATAAACATTCCTGTGCTAGGTAAGAAGGGTTCTGCCAAGCCTAAGTTCGTCAAAAAGGGTGATGATTCTTCTGAGACTTGCTCAGATGTTGTACCTTTTGAGAGTGGCCTCCCTCCCATAGGCAATATAGTTTTAGAGAGCTCTCCTCCTCCTTCCGCCCGTACTCGTTCTAGCATGCACCCCACTGCTAGCAAGTCTAAGTTTATTGCTCTATGACTATCTACCGATGCTCCCCTTTCCAGTAGGACACGGGGCTGTAAGAGAAAGACATCTCCTCCTCCTGCGTCCACCACGACTGAGAGGAGAGTATGTTATCTCTAATTTTGCTTTGTCTTCTTTTATGTTTTTTTATTTTTATTTTTATTTTTTTATAGGGCTTTCTTGTGGCTAACCTTATACACTTGTTGACTCATATCTTCATCTTTGTCTTATGTTTTCTTTTCTTTTGTAGTCTAAGCATAAGGAGGATGCATCTGCCACCCGTCTTATATTACTTGATGAGCCTGAGTTTGAGGTATGTCTCCTTCCTTTCTTCCTTCTTTTTTCTTCTCTTTTGCACATATTTCCTCTGCCATGTGCCATTGGTTGTCTCATCTCTCTTTTAGCATCATCACCAGTTACGGATTCCTTTGTTCCTCATATCTTTTTTTTTGGTCTTCTAGGATGAGCCCAAGCCTATCTCCGTATATCACCCCACGGCTGAGGAGATTTCTGCCTCTATGGGCACACCCATGGAAGGTTTCTTTGATGGGGCTGATGTGGTGTTTGAGGCCGCAACTCCTGCCCTTCTTGCAGCTGCACAGGGAGTTCTTGTTGAGGCTCCTATCCCTTCCACTGAGCCGGTACCCATAGGTGAGGGTACTTATACGGAGAGGGTTAGTGAGGCTGCTCCCATTCCTGCTGAGACACTTACTCCCCAAGAGGGAGCCATTCCTCCTGTTGTTGCTAAGACCGAGGTTGCTTCTCTTTCCACACCTCTTGTTATCTCTACCAGTGATCCCTTCGTGGCTCTATCTCAGGTCGTGAAGGATGGCTCCTCTTTGGTGGTTACCCATTCTTCCATCCCAAGCTCCGTTACATGTGGACCTGATGCAGACTTATCCTCTGAAGGATCTGAGGATGTTCTTGAGGACCTTAATGACGAACCCACCATGAAGAAGAGGGTTTCTAATTCTGAGGAAGAGGAAAGTGCTGAGTATGAGGCCGAATTCATGGGTATGTGTCTCCTTATCTTGTTAAGTTCCCTCCTCCCTCCTTTTTTTTTTCTTCTTTTGTTATCTCCTCTTTATACATATATATTTGTGTCATCCCTTTGCTGTGGTCTCCCTTTATTTTGCATGTCCATTCCTCTGATTGCAAAGACCTTTGAGGAGCCAGGAGTTGTAGCAGACACAAAGATGTCTACAGCCACTTCTCCTGCTGCACCTGTAGCACTTGTTTCTGCCATATATTCAGCACCAGTTTCTGCCGTACCTACGGTATCAATTTTTGTCATTCCCACAACACCAGTTCCTGCTATCTCCACAGCCCCTATTCTTACGGGTCCTGGCGTGTTTCTTTTCCTTATCTCTTTCTTCACTTCTTCATTGTGAGTTCATTCTTCTTAACTCATGGTTTCTCACACCATGCTTCATGTTTTCTTGATAGGTCCATTCCCTACTGTTTCTTCTCAGTTTGAGGTAGGCAGTAGTTCTGCCACAGTTTCGGACCCTGTGAGTGAGGCCGCAACCTTCTTTACTCGTTTTGATTAGCTTAAGGTTAATGACCTCGATCTTGCAGACTTCTGGGGTTTTGGGCCTCCCAATGTAGACTTCCATGACTTCAGAGTTCCCGAGAATTGTGCTTCTCATTTGGAGGCGGTCTACAGTAGCCGTGGTGACTTCATGCAAGGATTTCGCCTTGGCCGTTCTACCAGAGAGCACTTTTTGAAGATGCTAGGGAGCGTGATGAATGACATTGAGCATAACTTTGTTGACACTATTTCTTTCGAGAGGATCTTGCAGTGGAAGGCTACGGTTTAGGAGCTTGTTAGCGTGGGCTTTGCTGTGGAGTTCATTCTGGACCATCTTCGTGAGATTGCCCTAGCCTTCTTCATGAGGAGGGTTCAGCCTGTAGTTGATGCCATTGATACACGCATTGAGGCTTTGAGGAAGGAGGTAGCAGACTTGGAGGGTCGTCGTGAGCACCTTCTTTCCAGTGTTGGTGGATCCAGCTGTTTTAGAGACCAGCCTCTTATTTCTGGGCTTCGTTGATGATGATGTGGTTCCTTTTTTTTTTTTTTTTCCTTCTCTTACTACTCCATCTAGTACACTTTATTTTTCCTATAACACTTATTTGGCAAGATTGATATGTCTGCCACAATCTGAGTTTGTAACTATAAGATGCTACACTTTGTTACTGCTTTTGCTATTGCTATGACATAGAATGCTTTTATAATACTTTTTACCTTTTCATTACATACTCATGAAAGCACGTTACAATCTTGTCTTGTGACATAGTCATTTGAAGGAAAAAAAAGGGAACATAAAACTCATTAAACAAAAGGGATAACTACATAACCTTTTTTTTTTTTTTTAAGCATAATAACGCATTAGCCACTTACCATTGATGGGATCCATCAGGTCCTTGTCATCCATCTGGGCCAGACGGTAATACCCATTTGGATGTGTCTCTTTTATCACAAAGGGTCCCCCCTATTTTGGTGCAAACTTAGATGGTCTTGCCATGCCTTGCCTGACGTAGTTCACTACCTTTAATACGAGTTGCCCTTCCGCGAACACCCTTTCTTTAGTCATTCTGCCATAGGCTTCAGTCATTCTTTGTCTATATCTGCGGCTGCGCTCTTGGGCCTCTTCCCTTCTTTCATCAAGCTCTTCTAGGTCTTCATACCTTTCTGTCCCAAAAACCTCCTTTTTTTTTTCCCGCATCTGCATAACTCTCAAAGATGAAGTCATTACTTCTGCCAGGCTCATTACCTCTATCTCGTGGACTAAGGAAAAGGGTGAAAACCCTGTGGCCGACTTTGACGAATTTCTATAGGCTCAGAGAGCGTCTGGTAAATGCACTGCCCATTCTCCTGTATACTCTTGGCTCATTTTGCTGATGATCTTTATGAGGGTCTTGTTTGTCGCCTCTGCTTGCCCATTTCCTTGAAGGTAATAGGGTGATGAACGATGGTGCTTGATTTGGTAGAATTCCAGCATCTCCCTTACTTCACTGTTGACAAAGGGTGTGCCATTGTCACTGATAATCCTATGGGGTACCTCAAACCTCACAATTATGTTTTCTTTGATGAAGTTTGCTACTGCTTCTCCTGTGGCTTTACGGAGTGGCACTGCCTTTGTCCATTTGGTGAAGTATTCCGTAGCCACCAGGATCTATATGTATCCACGCGATGGGGGGTTAACTGGTCCCACCAAATCAAGCCCCCAAGTGTGGAAGAGCCATGGGGTGACCATGCTACGTAAGTTCTACAGATGAGTATGAATCAGGTTGGCCTGTACTTGGCAGCTATGACATTTTTTTACAAATTCTACCGTGTCTTTCTTCATGGTGGGCTAGTAGTAACCCATTTGTAGCAGGCATTTGTACAACTTTTTCTTCCCCTAGTGTTTCTCACACTCTTCTAAGTGCACTTCTTTTATCATCCCTTTTGCTTCCTCGGGACCCAGACATCTTAAGGGATCCCCATCATACCCTTTTTTGAAAAGGACTGCGTTATGCAAAAAGTAACGTGTTGCCAACCTCTTAAGCTTGTATCTTTCGCTATGCTTTTGTGGCAGGATACCTTCGGTTAAGTACTGCGTGAATGGACTTCTCCAGTCTTCGCTGACGAACACAACGTAACTTTCCTCTCTGTCTGCTGCAAGCTAGCAGGTCTCGCATTGGGTTTGGACTTGATCTGCGTCTTTACCCATACTTGGCCAATAGAAGCATACCCTTTGAAGTCTGCAGTAAAGGTTGACCTCTTCGCAGGGTTTGTAAGTCTTGTCATGCACTTCCTTTAACTTTCTTTAGGCCTCTTCCTGCCCTACACATCTAGACAAGACCCCACCTGGCATCCTGCGGTACAATTCTCCTCTTATTAGGGTGTAGTCTTTTAGTACCTTTAGTTCTGCAACGTCTTCTTCCTTCATCAAGGCCTCCCTTATGGGAATCCGCCAATGTCCTTCACATTGTTCCTCCTGTAACCTTTCCTTCAACATCTCAATAATAGACTCTTTCCTCTTCCTGACTTCTATCCTGGAGCTATCCTTTTCGAAAATTATTTGTGAGCCTAATGCGGCCAGTGCATCCGTAAACTAGTTTTCGTTCCTTGGAGTAGGCTCTATTTTAAAGGTTGAAAACTTTTCCTCTATCTTCTAGGCCATTGCTCTGTACGGGGTTAGGCTGGGTTCCTTTAAGGAGAAGCTCCCTTTGGTCTAGCAGACCACTAGGTTCGAATCACCCATTACTCTTAAATGCTTGATTCCCATTTCAAGGGTCGTGGCTAGCTCGGTTAGATAGGCTTCATATTCTGCTGTGTTGTTCGAACAGGGGAATTCTAATTTGAATGATAGTGCCATAGCCTTGTCTTCTTCATGATACAAAACTACTCCCACTTCTCCTGATTAGGTGGTAGAAGACCCATCAAATTTCATTACCCATTGCTGTCTGACTTCTTCTGCATGGCTACTTCTCCTGGGACTTCATCATCCAGCGAGAATTATTCTTCTCCTGGAAACTGTGCCAACAAATCTGCTATAGCCTGGCTCTTTACTGCCTTGGGCGATCCCGCTTTCAGGTCATACTGTGACAATTGTAATAACCACTGGGATATTCTGCGAGAGAGAATCAATTGCCGCAACAAAGCTTTGATTACGTGAGACTTAGTCATCAATCACACCTCTTAAGCTAAGAAATAATGGCGTAGCCTTTGTGAAGCATACACAATAGCCAGACATGCCTTTTCTGCCCTTGGATAACAAGTTTCTGTATCTTTTAGAGCAAGATTGATGTAGTAAATTGGTTGCTCAATGCCATCTTCATCCTTTTGGGCGATCAATGCACTTATGGCATACTGGTTGGTGGCTAGGTAGAGCAATAATGGCTTCTTGCGGATTGGGGCTTGCACAGTAGGGAGGTTCATCATAATCTGTTGTAGCTTTTTGAAGGCCGTTTGCTGTGCTTCTCCCCACTCAAAGCTTTGCCCCTTCTTAAGTAATTTGCCAAAAGCATAAATAATTGATGCCAATCTAGGGATGAATCTTCGGATATATGAGACATTTCCTAAGAAACTTTTCAACTCCTTTACTGTGGCTGGAGGTTTCATGGTTGCTATGGCCGTAACTTTGGCCGGGTCCACGTCTATTCCTCTGCTGTGAACTAGGAAACCCAAGAATTTCCTCGAGGACACTCCAAACGCGCACTTGAAAGGGTTCATCCTTAGTTTGAAAGTTCTACACCTCTCAAATACCTTCTTCAACACTTGGACGTGTTCTTCTTGCTTCTTTGATTTTACCACTATGTCATCCACATAGTCCTCTAGTTCCTGATGCATCATGTTGTGAAATATAGCCGTCATTGTCCGTTGATAAGTTGCACTTGCATTTTTCAACCCAAACGGCATCACTGTATAGTAGAAGTTGCCTATGGGTGTTCTGAAGGCAGTTTTCTCTGCATCCTTTGGCGTTATTCTGATCTGATTGTACCCACTGAATCCGTCCATGAATGAAAACATGGCGCTCCCTGCCACTGAATCTATCAGTAAATCCATGTTTGGTAGTGGGAATTCGTCTTTCAGACAGACCTTGTTGAGATTTCTGAAATGTACGCAACACCTTATCTGCCCGTTCTTCTTCTTTACAAGCACTATATTGGACAACCAGCGCGGGTACTGAATGGGCTTAATGAATCCTGCGACTAGTAATTTCTGTACCTTCTTGACTATTTGTCCTTCTATCTCGGTGTGAAATATCCTGGCAGGCTGGGCCACTGGCTTAGCCTCGGGATTCACATTCAGCGTATGCACTACTAGCCCCGGATCCAACCCTGGCATTTCACTATAATCCCATGCGAAGACATCTTTGTATTCCTTCAGCAACAGTATCAATTCTGACTTTTCCTTTTTCGACAACCTTGAGCTGATTAAGATGGACCTTAGTTCCTGCAAGTCGGACCCCAGGTTAATCTCTTCCAACTTTTCTTTTGCCACAACTTGTACATCATTTTCTACCTCGACTTCCTCATCTTTCTCTTCATTACTTTCTTCCTCTGAGCTTTCTTGAGCCACGCAACACACCAGGCTCTTGTGCTGTCACTCTTGTCTAGGGCCCGCTTGTATTTCACTCGTAGGCCTTGCGCACATTCATAATTTGTATACAATCCTTCCATCAGGGCACCAGCCTCTGACACATTGTGGTGTGTCATCTGACTCTGCGGCGGGTGCTTCCTTCCTTTTCTTCTTTCGTGATAGCAACTCCCTTAGATCAGGTTCTAGATCACTTTGGATGTCTTCCCACTTAGGTACGAAGGTGCCTCGTGGCTTTAATATTGAGCTTTTCCCAGATAGTGCCCATTGGTCGTAGAACATAGTTTCTACTAAATGAGGCTCCGCTTGCTCAAATGGCGAGGGATTTGCTGCTATGCATATCATTCTACCAACTTCCCTCACACATTGGTGATAGGTGGATGGGACTAATCGGTGTTTGTGCAAACCATGGCCTCTCCAAAAACACATGATATGAGACCTCCGTCTTTACCACGTGGAACCGAGTTAAGGAAGCTATGGGCCCACCTTTAACCACTGTTGGATGTGGCCTGCGGTGTATTCGCCCCTTCCTTCGAATCTTGTCACTTCCATTAGGCACCCATGAATCTTTCTTTCTGAAATTCCTGTCGCTTGTAGAGTGTTTAATGAAATGAGATTTACTGAAGCACCTATATCCACCAAGACTCTCTTAATGAGGATTTGATTTATGGATGCTGCTAAGTAAAGGGGCCTCCTATGGTTTGGGTACCCCACCTCCATATCCTCATTACTAAAAGTGATTTCTCTCGATTCCTGTAAGAGGGCTCTATCATCTGTGACTTCCACCGATAAACATTCTATTCCTGCCTTGGAGGCAATGCTCACCAGGGTCTCTGTGGCTATCTTTCGTTCTTTTGCCGTAAGCCCTAATTGGTTAAATTTTTTTTTTTGAATTTGGAGCTTTTCTGTAAGGTGGTAATTGTTGAGGCAGGCAGGGCTGGATTCTCCTCCTTGTCCTCCTCTGGATCTGCACAAATTACTACCGCTGCTACACCCTTCCCTTTGTGGTTTGGGAGTGGGTTTCTTTGAACTTCCTGCTGAGATAGTTCTAGAGTCCCTTCTTTGATCCTGCGGTGTACCAGCCTGCGGAGCGCCCAACATTCTGCAGTAGGATGTTGCATGTGGTTATGCAAATGGCAGAAGCATGGGTCCCTCCGCTCTTCTTCTGTGGGCTCTCTAGAAACTTGATTAGGCTTAAAGGCTTCGTCTACTATCCACTTGTTTAGGAGCACATCTAACTCCTTTGGGGTACATGGTATTGGTGGGGGAGTATCGTATTCCCTTCCATCAGTTTTCCTTCTTTGTTCACCAGTGGATACTGCCACAGCCTGTGGAGCGTTTCTTTTTTCGGAACTTGGCTTCACCGACTGGGCAGTCTTCTTGGCTTTTTGCAATAACTACACAAACTGGGAGATTTCTAAGTTTTCCAAGACTGCCTTGTACTCCCTGATCATATTTGTCATACACATTTCCACCAATGTTCTTTCTTCACAATGATCATAGCAGTCAAGTGCTATGTCCCTGAACCTTTTGATATATTTCATTAAATTCTCACCATTTCTTTGCTTGGTTGCTTGCAAGGTTGCAAGTGTTACTGTTTCTTCTTCATAGAAGTATTTAGTGCAAAATACATCCACCATGTCATCCTAAGTTGGGATTGATCCTGGCTTTAGGCCGATGTACTAGGTGTATGCCCGGTCACATAGTGATTTGGAAAACTCCCGAAAACATAAGTCCTCGTCTACTGCATAAGGGCAAAGAATATCAATAAACTTGCTCACGTGCTCAACGACACTTCCCTTACTGCCATCGTATTGCGTAAAGGCCCGTGGTTCATATCTCTCGGGGTATGGTTTGCTAAGTACCTTTAGTGGGTAAGGAGGTCTTCGTGTATAGAATCTCTTCTTAGGTGCTCTGGCCCTCTCTTGCTCTAGGAGGGCCGTTACTTTGGCCATAGTGATGAAACGTTGTTCCGCATTCTGTGGGACACCTTTTGCTGGTGTCTCCTCTTTGTCTGCTGCATGCTTCGGGTCATGCTGGCTCCCTTTCTCCTTCATTTTGTCTATTTTCAGCTGACGGATTTCTTCCATCATTTGCTGCTGTGAGTGCTGCAGGGACTGTAACACCTCAATGAAGAGGTTGGCATTGTCAGCGGGGATTCTTGGCTGTGGTTGGGGTTCAGCCCCCATTTTGTTAACACCTTCTGTTTGGTTAGGCTACTGTTGGTGAGGTGTTGTTGGCCTAGACTCTGCCTGCGAGGGCATGGTGCTCATGTTTTGCATCATTCTAGATTTTGGGGGCATTTGTTTGCGAGGGTTTCTGTCCCTATCTGCTTCCCAACTCCCCAGCGGAGTCGCCAATTTAAATGTGGTGGGTCTTTTGGTAATGTTGGGCTGGGCTACCTCCTGCTGTACTGGGCCTAAGTGTTCTGGATAAGGGAGTTGGGACCTTGGTCCGGCTTGTGCACAAACTACGCCCTGTTTGCCAAAATTTTGGTCACATGCCCATGACAGGCGGAGTTGCTATGAGAAAGTTATGGTAGGCAGATGTAATAAAGATAACAAAAAAAATGTGTTCACTACTTAGACAGAATAAATAAAGGAGAGCGATAGCAGAAATAAGTGGGGAAGAAATAGTAATGAGTTTGTTGAATCAAAGAGGGAAATATCAGTCTGCCGTGCCAAATTATATTACAGGGCCAAAACCAAGAAGAGAGCCATTTCCTCAATGCGAATAATCTCCCTCAGAAAGAAATTAATTGCTTTGAGGGAACGGGCCTAAATGACCTATGCCCAAAAGAATCCTTTGCCTTTTGACAGAGAATAGGGCTTTAGAGGGAGAGAGGGGATTAACCTATTGGTGCATGCCTGCCATTCTATGCTCTCTGTTTTTTCGTTCCTTCTAATTCTTCTTTTCTTTTTCCCTTTTTCTTTCTTAGTGCTTGCTTATATGTTGTGATTCTCTCCTAGAGGCTGCTATTATTGTGATCGTGATCCCCCCGCTGTGCACGGCAAGGGTCCTTTATATAATGCCTGCTGTGACTGGCTTTTACTATTTTAGCCTTTAACTACCTTTGTCTGGTTTGGGTGTCCTTGCCGACCACCACTGGTTTGTCAGTCGCCCAGCCACCACCACTTACTTGTGCTGGCTGTGCCACTCCCCATCACCAGACAAAGAAGACTACTTTGTTTGTTTGTTTGTCGTGGCATTCTTATCTGTTATGGTGTGGGTGCTCTCTTTCTCCCTATCCCTCATGGCATGCACCTAGTGGTTCCAACTCATCATTATTTCTTTTGGGCAGTATGTCATCCCAGCAGGACATTTCCCCCAAAAGAGCCTGAGCAGGAACCCCAGAATAGGTTTTTCCCTCTCCCCACCGCCAGACCATGCCCTCTCTTATGTTTGACCCATGACCCACCACTTCCTATATTGGCTGGGTACAGTCTGGTGATGTCTGGGTATTGCGCGTGCTCCACTTCTGTGTATGTCGAAAACCTGCCTGCTGCCCATGCGTTGGCCATGGTCTGGAGGCTTGTCTGCACATTCTGCCGCCCATCCTTGACTTCTTATGGCATGAGTTATTTTCTGATTTCCCATTCTTTATGGCCTGCTTCCTTTAGGGACTAGGCTTTGCTTGATTGTGGGCTTTTCTTCCTTTAGCCTACTCGTTTTGCTCATTTCTGCAGTCTTGCTACCATTTTCTGCCGTACCACTCTGCCATTCCTACTGTGATGTTATTTGATCCAAGCCTGCTGGGTCTCTTTGGGCATGCTGCTTATTCTTTTCTCAATGACTCAGTATGATTATTGGGCTTTTTATTACATTGCTTGCGGGCTCTTGTGTTCCATTTATTTTCTCTTGGGCATCCTTGGCCCATTTGCTTTCCTTGGACATCCTCGGCTATTTTTCTAATTCTGCGTTCCCATGGGCTTTTACTAACTCCTTTAGGCTTCCCTGGCCCAATTACCTTATCCTTCATCCTTAGGACTCATGGACTTTCCATCAGCCCCTTACTTTCTTTGTTTGCATTACTTCAGGCTTGTTGTGACCCATTCTCACTTTTCTACATCACATACCGCCCATGGGTTTGCTACTTCTCTCTCCGGACTCCTTTAGGCCCGTTTGCTTCCTCAAGGCCCATTTGTTTATTTTACGGGCCTATGATCCATTATTCCTGCCACTTGGGCTTAATGATTTTCCTATCCACTTACTAACTCTTTTTTTCCCATGTTGCTGGGTTTCTTCCTTCTACTAGGCTCCCAAAATGAGCATCAACAATATCAGAATCAAAGACAGAGAAAGAAAAGAGAGAAAAATAAAAGAAAAGAATCATTCTGTGAGAAACGAAGAGGCCGGCGCGTGGAGGGTGGCGGCAAATGTGGACTAATGGAGGCCGGTGTGTGTGAGACGAAGTGATGGAGGCGTGTGAGTGTGAGAGACAATGAGAGGGACTGAATGTGGGGTAGGTAGGGTTATTTATTTCTTTTTTGTTTTTTTTTTTTTTTCGATTAGTTTATGTTTAATGTAATTAGTTTAAGTTTTAGTTTAATGTATGTTAGTTAATCTAATGGGTTAATGGGTTTTAAATAGCCTAAGGCCCAATGTTTATGAAAATAAAAAAGGCCTAACGTTAGCATTGCAAAGCCCAATACGTATTTTATATTTTATATAATATAAAATATATTATAAATTATAATATATTATAATTCGGATCGGTTTTGGCCGGTTCGGTGCGTACAAACCTGCCACCGAAACCGAAACTGAAAATTACAGTTTGTAAGAAATGAAAACCGAAACCGAGCCACTTCGAAACTGAACTGAAATTTTGGCAATGATTCGGTCGGTTTCAGATGGTTTTTTAAGTTTCTCGGTTTTGCGCACACCTTTAGCCTATACCCTACTTTACCACTGCCAGCCATGCAAGGATGGGACAAGTATCAAGGAGAACATTAGCAGCCCTTCAAGTGGAAGGCTGAGATGTAAATCAAAGGACTATAAGAGGGGGAAGATCCCACATGAATAGGGATCAGAGAAAAAAGAAAGAAAGAGGTTTAGGATAGAAATTATAGTTCACTATTGTATAAAAAAGATCCTTGGCCTGCCTGAGGAGGAAGATAAATAAGAACTTCGCTTCATTTAATTCTCATTATTGTTAACCAAGTCTTGGACTCAATCTTTTCTCTTTACTCATCAAGTTGGTAATCCTAGGAACCAAAGTGTTAACCTGCACATCCATCTCTAAGAAATTAATTGTATTGGGGTTAAGATCTAGCCCAAGCCCGCTACCGAAGGACACATCTCGACTTTTTGCCCCCTACAATATTTATTAGGAGACCAATGGTAATGCTATCAGTTAAGATACTTCTTTCCGGATTTTTTTATTTATTATTATAAACCTTTTTTTTATATGGTGTCAAAATGTTAGGAAATGTAAACCTACTCATCTTCTTTAACATCTGAGACTCTTGTACAATGTTTGGAAGTTTATAAAATACGAAATGGAATGAAAAGAGATGTGACTTTATTTTCTCTTAGGGTTTATAAAAGAAGGAAAATTGAAAAAAATTCTTGTTTATTAAATATGCATGAAATTATTAATAAATTATCGATTTGCCTCAATTACATGATCCGCAAGATTAGTATTATATACCGCAATTCAACAATTCACAAAATAATATAAAATAAGAAATATAAATAAACAAACATATGAGTTGGCGTAGAAATGGAAAACAAATGAATAATTTATTCAAAAGAAAAACTACTATGCCGTAATTTACCCCAAGGCAAACCCACTAGAAAAGAGTTTCTAAACTACTTGCAAAAGAGAGTTTTTGGCTTATTCTAAACCCACTAACTTATTCTCGTACACTACATTACGCTCCACTGCCCTCTTGCAAAGAATTTTTGGCTTACGTTTTATTACGTCACGTCATTTTTCCCCCTTCTCGAGTCGTACCTCATTCACTTATCAGTTTTTTTTTTTTTTTTTGGTTGAGAATTAAGTTACCTCACATCTTTTATGTTTTAATGTGAACCACAAGTTGGGCGTGATTATGAAATGAACCCATTTTAAATAAGAGATTCATTTGTTTAAGTACGAAAGTTGACCCCGTAGGCACAAGCAAAGAAATAACCTATTTTACAATATTTTTATAATTAAATAATAAGTTCTAATTATCTAAAACATAGGATCGTTACGATCATCACTTTTTATCCATTAATCACAAATTATGAAAAGTTTTATGAAGGATTACTCTCAAGTCCGTACACAACTTTGATAATGCCTTTCATATTTCATATTATAATTTCTAATCTTTTATAAGTTTTGACGACCCAGCCTTATTCTAGTAATGAGATTACATATCTCTATTATTAATATGTTAATCCATAATTTTTTGAAAAATATATTGACCCCCATAACGAATATAATAATATATAAAATTTACATAGTAACAGTTTTATGCTTATGATCAAATGATACTTTGTTATAGATAATACTAACTAGTAGTTAATATTTTTCTTCAACCAGTTATATTTATTAGGATACCAATGGTAATCATTCTCAAAAAAAAGAAAAAGAAAAAAGGATACCAATGGGAATGTTAAATTATTGCACAGTTAAGATACTTCTTTATATTAGTCCAAGTAGTCAAGGCCCAAGCCTAGACATAATTGGTGTGCAAGCCAAGACATATACTTGTATTACAAGTCCATTAACTATAGTTAATGTAGGGTTAAGCCTATTATAAATACTTATATTGGGTTCACTATAATATATGAATTATACTTCACTCATATATTAAATATGTAGCCCTTAAGGGTTTCATCTGTGGACATAAGCTGTTAGACCGAATGCATATTTAAAGATTTCAGTCGAGTGAAAATACAAGATCAGTAATAGAAATTGAGTGCTTAGAGCATCCACATCAGTGGATGCAAAGTCTTGCATAATAGAAAAAACATAACATTTTACACATTTTGACCCAAAAAACACTCACATCAATGTGTGTAAAATTGTGCATTTATGCACAAGTGCTACAGTAACTATGCATATATGCATGATTATTGTAGCTCTTGTATTTATTATTTTACATTTTTTTTTTCTCTCCTTCACCTCACTCTCTCTCTCACTCTCACCTCTCTCTCGTTTTATCTCTCCCTCAGTCCATCGATCAGTCCAGCCTCACTCTCACCGATCATCGATCACCAATCAATCCAGCTGTTGGAAAAATACATGTTTGTATCGTATACAAAACATACGTAGCGAAAAATTAATGGATCTACTTCATTTGCAATAGATAACATGTACTATGTAAATTTTAGAATATAAGAACAAGAGAGTGTACCTTGGTGCGGTGAAATTCAAAACCAAAGATTAGAAGTACTCGAAAACACTTTTAATCTTCACTCCAATTCCACTTGATACCCAAGAAGTGTGGTTTCTCAATCAGTTTATATGTATGTGTTTAAGGGAGAATAAGAGAGTGTCCTACACTCACATACAAACCATTTCATTCTAATAATAAAATTCTGTATGTTTCTCTTTTTATAACTGATTATCTATTTGGGCTAGCCTCTTGGGCCATTCTAGTTGGGCTTTAGTATGTAGCTTGGAGTAGGACAGAAAGGGAACAAATAAGAAACTAGCTTCAATGGGCCTTGAGCTTTTTTGTCAACTCTTGACAAGTCCAAAGTTACCATTAATTATATATAATACCACTATATAAATATAATTGCACTCTAGGCCTTATTAATAAATTATATCCCAAGACTTTATTATACATACAACCCTTTCATAAAATATTCGTAGTAATACAAAGTCATAAAGATAGACTGTCATTTTGAAGATTACTATATCTTAATCCTTGAGTACCTGGTTTAATCTTTTGAGTTATTCATCATATATTTATGAAATCTAATTTCATAAATATATACTTTAGTAACTCCTTACTAAAGTAGTTAGGCCTAACATTCTGAATAACCAAACCCATTAAACTTATTTCAATGGAATATTTTATATCTCCGTTAAGAGACTATGAATTCCACCTTGAGAATATATGTTCCATTAACACTAAATGTGGCTGCCCAACATACTGAGGTTTTGATCGTTACTTTAGATCTCACTCCTGATATATCAAAGCGACCTACACTTCATGATCAGGTTCATTATTCTCTTAGGATTAAGAGTTCATGTAAATAGAAGTCGTGAGATTTATTATTTATTTGACAGTCGTTAGGAGAATAATAAATCTCACAGCGGTCCAATTCAATATGTCTTAACTCTTAAAACATATCAACTAGAAGTCTCCACTTCCATGATCAAGACAAATCATCTTAGTTGATGTGTTATAGTCTTTGCAGACGAAATACCCAATTTTATTACCAACTACGAACTAGAATTCTGAGTTTACAAAGAACTTGTGATTTATATCTTCTGTGACTAAATCACATACTATGCATTTCATGGATTATATGATAATGTCCAAATATTCATGTTACCACTATTTTAGATAATAATAAAACAACTTTATTAATCACAACATTAAGTCATACATAGCATCATACAATAGGATTTAAGGGCACTAATCTTAACACCAGCCTCACGCTCACCGATCAGTCCAGCACCGCCGATACGATCCGAAGCTCACCGATACGATCTCACCTCCGATACGATCTTACTCACCTTTGATCCTTTTTAATTTTTTTGTTTGATTAGTTTTGGATTTTCTGTTTGATCAGTGGGTTGATGATGGTGGTTGTGTGGGTTGATGATGGAGGGTTGGGTATTGATCGTTGATAGTGGCTGGGTATTGATCGGGTTGATGGTGGCTTGGTTTTGATGATTTTGATGAGTGAGTTTTGATGGGTATTGATCCGTGGGTATTGATCGGGTTGATGGTGGCTAGGTATTGATCGAGTTGATGGTGGCTGGGTTTAGAATATTTTATTGAATAAATGTATAGAATAGACAAACTGATGTGAGTGTTTTGTAAAAATAGGTGTGTAAAATATGGACATAAATTATGCATCAACTGATGCGGATGCTCTTAGATAGAGACTTTTGGCAAACATTCACGATTTGTTTAGTTGAGCCAAAGTTTGGGGATAATAATGGGGTGTGGCAGGGTTGAAGGATGGGGTCTTCACCCCTATTTGCATGATTTTTTTCTTACCTTGTCCTGCATGACAGGCAAATTACCTTGCCCCATTTTCGCCCATTGTGGCTCAGCAGACCTCGCCCTATAAAACTTTACTTCGTGTTAATCACCCAGCCCCACACATCTTACAATTTATAAATTTTTTTATTAATATAAATATATTTGAAATTATAATGAAATTAATCACATAGAATCAAACTAATTTTTATCTTGAACTGGATAAATTTGATGTTAATGTGATCTTGGCAATTGGTTTGAAGCTCTCTTAATACTTATTTGGGAAAATGAATGTTTAACTGCTAAAGAGAAAAGAAGATAAGAAAAAATATAATAATTAAATGAAATATTAAAGAATAAAAATAATCTTGGGATGTGTATTTGAAAATATGGATATATAAATTAAAATAAAAAATGGTTTTTAGTGGGAAAAAAAGGCAAAAAAAGAAGGATTGTACTAGTAGAGACTCTCAAAATAGAAGAGAACTCACTCGAAAAAGGTGTTTTTTGGGAAAAAAGTTATTACACACATGCTCTTATGCACACTTACACACTAACAAAATAAAAAATAAATAAAATTGTGAAGTGTAATAAACACTGTTCATTTTGTTACAGATACATGTCTCTCACAACCCACTTGTATGAAACCCATTGACCGTGAAACATCTCGCTGCTTATATGATTATGGAAAATTCTTAGTTTAATTATATTGTACTAGAAACATAAACTTATATTATAAACAAACAAAAAATGGTAAATATTGTACACATTTGAAGAAAGTGTACAATAATATATATAAGTCCTACGATAATTATTCCACCCAAAGATCTCTCTTTCCCAGATTGTTATATTTTTTGTTAGGCTTAGATATTGGGCCTATAAGAGCATTTACAGCAGTGAAGACAAAATTTTAGCTATTTAGCTACACAAAAAGTCACTTTATCTATTTTACCTACACACATGTTGCAGCAGTGAATCTATTTTAGCTTTTAACACAATAAAATAATATATATCACAACCCAAAAAACATCCCAGCACCGACACAACCACCTCTACCATCAGCCACGGCCACAACCACAACCACACATACCCACCAAGGTAGCAACCACCACCACCACCACCACACACCCCAGCAAGGTAGCAACCACCACCACCCCACCATCACACACACCCCACCAAGGCAGAAAACACCAACAAAACAGGGAAAAAAAAAAAAAAAACCCACCGATCACCAACAAACACCAAACCAAGCACAACACCGATTGGAGAAACCACCAACAAATACCGATTGCAGAAACCACCAATTGCTGAAACCACCGATTGCAGAAACCACCAACAAACTAGCAATCCACAGCCCATCCCATGCCCACCAAACACCAAAACCACTAATCTGGCCACCTAATCACCATACCAACACCGATTCGGCCACCTAAACACCAACCCACAGCCCATCCCATGCCCACCAAGATCCACCAAAACCCATAGCCCATCCGACCCATAATCCCCACGCCGCCACCATTGCATCACCCACGACCACCAGAAACCCACAGATCTTGTCTGGGTCGGTAAGATGGGCGGTGGGAGTTGAGAAAGATGGGCGGATTTGAGATCAGAGTTGAGAGAGATGGGCGGTGGATTTGAGACTTGAGACTGGATTTGAGAGAGATGGGTAGTGGATTTGAGATCGGAGTTGACCGGAGTTGAGAGAGATGGGCGGTGGATTTGAGACTGGAGTTGAGAGAGATGGGCTGTCCGAGAGAGATGAGCTTCAGAGTATGAGAGTGAACGAGAGAGAAGAATGAAAAAGAAATGGTGTTGTGGATTATTTTAATCAAGCCGGTGAATAAAATAATAGTTTTTTTTTTGCTCTCATGAACAGTGCACATCTAAGGATAGATGTGCATTGTAGTAGTGGAGCTAAAAAAAAAAAGATTTAGCTCCACTGCTGTGTGCTGATTTTGGGGGTTTGAGGAGCTAGATTATTGTTGTATAGCAATATACCTACATTGCTGTGAATGCTCTAAGAAATCCATAGTTATAACAAGGTCCCTTATTTTGTATTCAAAACTGACATTTTGAAAGAACACCTCTCCCCAGCGCGCCGGCCGAAAAAAGAAAAAGCCACATTCTATGTACATCTATCAAAAGCGGAAATGCATTTGGGAAAAAAAAAATTTCAGAACCTGGTATTGTTGTTTTTTAAGGACATAGTGACCAATAAGACCATAAATATATTCATATGCCATCATAATCATAGTCATATACAATGTATTTTTTTTTTTTTTAATGGGGCTAACATTGTTAAGGTAGAAAATCCAACGAATCAAATAGGAAACCATAACCTTAAAGTTCTCTCAGGAAAACAAAACAAGAAAACTCACAGCAATGTAATTAGCGTGAGTTTGGATAGCGGCCACTGCTACGTTTCCAGTGTTTGCGTTTTTGGTTGGGTCTTACGGCACTGTTCACGACCCAGCTAAAAACACAAAAATGCGCATACCAATGCATTTTTGGGTCCCACGACACTATTCACACAATTAAAAATTATTTTCCTACAGTGTTTTCAGCAATAAGTTTTCAGTTTTCAGCAAATAAACGGTATCCAAATACACCCTTAGTATTAGAAATTCATGACTGAGAATACAATACCATGTAATTACCTGATGATTCCAATATTGTCAGTTGATTAGGTTCGTCCATATAGGTTAGCACGGGCTTTGTCTTTGTACCTGCAAGGTTAAGAACAGAGTCCTCTCTGAGTGGTCACCAGTGTGGTGCCGGTCATAGAGTCTCTGATGATAAAGTCAGTGAATGAAATTGGCAAAGAGGGCTTGTGAGAGTTAGAATGAATAGTAAAAGTATCAGTACTTTTGTGTGTATGTACATTGTTTAGTTTTGAAATGCATATATATATATATATACCTCTTTTTCTTCTAGCCGTTGTACCCTATTTATGGTGGCATAAGTGCCTCTTTTGTAATGCCTTTGGGCTCATTCAATGTGGGCTTTGATGGGTCTCCCAACGGTCTTCTGGCTGATTCATAATCGTCTGAGATATTGAATGCTCTCTTTATGGCTTCTCTTCCATCGTTCATGCTGGGTCTGGGTGGACGATGGTACTTAATGAGTTCGTTTGGACAATGGCATTTATTGGGCCTATCAGTTGCCCCCCCCCCCCCCCCCAATTCTGTGGTCGTCCTTACGTGTAACAACGACCACAAGAAGGTGGAAGGTTTTTTGTTCAGACATGACCCTTGAAATTCTGTTCCAATCTCATTTAATGCGTAGTGGTAGCGCCGTACGTGTTGTGGCCACATGGCACATTCTGACTGGTGGAATTCAATGCTCCACTCATGTGTCCTTTGGGTTTCCTGCCATTTTTTAGTTTTTCATGCCCAGCTTTTTAAATTGTTGCTCTGTGTTTCCCTTCTTCGAGTTCTATGATTTCTATCACGTTTTTCCTTTTTGGGACTGTTCTTTCCCCTGCTTTACTCTTTGTAGCGAAAATTATTGGTTTTTCCTTTTTTGTTTTGGGATTGGAGTTTTATCCCTTTTTTTTTTTTGGGTTCCATGGTTGAGAGCTCTGAGGTTAGGAGACTCTGTCCTTCCATTTCGTTTTTCTTTGCACGCTTAGGGGCTTCTCTAGGTTCTTCCCGTACCTTTTGCCCTTTAATTGAAAGTTTTGTATTTGGGGGCAATGGCTTAGGTTTAGTGTTGGCTGATCTGCTTCCCTTGCTTCGTCAATCAGTGAATTGGTTCGAGGAATTGGTGGGTGACTGGAGGGCTATGTCGAAAGTAAGATCTAGCGAGTTAGAAACGGGGTTGTCTTCTAGCGATGACCCTATTGAGGCGGAGGTTGATATCGCTGTCTCTAGTCGGGGGGAGGTTAAGGCTTTTCATGCCCTTAGTGAAGAGTGTGTGCTGGACGTTGACACTCTTTTTAGGTTTAAGGATAGGTTCCAGTTTCCTGAGCAGGTCAGGATTCGTCTTCCTCATGAAGGAGAGAGGGCTTGCCACTTCTCGCCTGGGGAAGTGTGCTTCTATAAGGCAGCTTTCCAGTGTGGCCTTAGGTTTCTCATCCATCCTTTCATCATAGAGCTCCTAAACCATTAAAACATCGCTCCTGGGCAACTTATGCTGAACTCGTGGAGAATAGTAATAAGCTGTATGGAAATATGGATGATCGTCATTGAGGGTGACATGATTAGGGTGGACGAGTTCGTTTACTTGTATCGTTTGAAGGAGTCAAAGGAGTACGGGTACTACGAACTTGTGCCCTGGGTTAGGAAGGTTAGGATCATTACTAATCTACCGTCATCCTTCCAATATTGGAAATCAAGGTTCTTTTTCGTGTCTGGGGACGGATAGGAGACCCTCTTTGGCGATTTTTGGGGTGACATCCCTAGGTTGCTTCATTGTTGGAGAGCCCCGAGTCTAGGTGCGCTGTCTTTCTGCCAGTCCTTTCTTCTTCTTCTTTTTCCTTGATTTGTTACTAACTATTAGGACATATGTGATTCACTTGTTAGGAACATATGTCACTATTTTATGTAATTGGATAATCCTTTGACAAAACGCACTTTACTTGTATTTGGGTAGATCTAGGATGTGTTTTATACTTCAAGAAACTTTGTTTCAAAATCAAGTGTTAAAGTCATTCAAGTCTGTCCAAGAAACAAGTTGAATAGTGCAAATTCATTAAAGCTCGATAGCTGGCTTGACAGCTGCATCTATCGAGCTTAAGAAAGCTGTCTCAGCCCGTGTGCTCGACACCTTCTATCTGTTGAGATTTGAGAAAAACAGATTTTCAGTTCTGTTTTGACTCCAATCCGTGTTTATGTGTTTGGGCTTTCTTTCTTACAACCCTAGACATATAAAATGATTATTTTAAGAGCCGTCAAAGGGGACACAAGTTGCACAAGTGTTGAGAAAAATTTGTTCAAGTAAATTGTGACCGGAGACAGAGTTTTGCCCTAGTTCATCATTCTTGAAGAAGTTGCTATGTATGTGCACCTTAGGGTTTTGTAACCAAGCATCTTCTTGATCTTCATTGTGGATGAACTGAAGAACTTTGCAGCCAATAACCTTCTCTTGTTGGTGATTGAAGTCGCGTACTGGGATCCGCGTAAATTGGTTAGTCACGTACTTGGGAGTCATGCATCAAAAGGAGAAATTGTCACTACAGAACAAGTTCAATTGGGTATTGGGGTAAGGGTTCAACTGTAGGTTGGTATAAGGTACTGGGATTCCTTTACTTGTAACCACTTGTTGTGATAATAGTGGAATTTCGGGAGTGGTGACCTTAAAATCACCCCGTGGGGTTTTTGCCGTGTAGGTTTTCCCCATTCGTAAACAAATCAACGTGTCAATTTATTTTTCGCTGCATAATTAGTTTAATTGGTGATTTGTTTGTGCTACCACGTGTTTGCATGTTAATTTGATTAATTAATTAAACTTGGCTAATTAATTAATTAATTCATCACAAGGGGTCAATACGTTTTTGGCCTATCACTAAACTCTCATTTGTTGTGTCTGTGCAGTTAAGAAGCGTTAAAAGCTTAAGAGCAGGTACAAGGAGCGCGTCAAAGCTACTACTAAATATGCTAAGGTGATTGGCGATTTCGATGACCTAGTCGATCCGAGAACTTTGGCTCATCACTGCCTTGGTCCAGAGCCTTCCTCTTTTGTTTTGCACGCTATTGAAATTGAAGAAAAGAGTAAGCGTTCGTTTGGTTCATCCAGAGAATTGTCCAAGTAATGTACTTGTATCACTCATTTTTCCTTTTCTGATTTTGTGCATGGATCTGAAGGTTTGGTGTTTTACATAATCTTCTTTTTAGGTGCTGGGAGAGACGATCCACATCACGTCAGAGTACTTGAGACACGAGGCGAAGGCAACGTCAGTGGGGTCCAAAGTGGAGGCTTTGGAGGTGGAGAATGCTAAACTAAGGAGGGAACTTATTTCCGCCATGGACGAAGCTAACACCGCAATGGACAAAGCTAACTTCGCCAAGGAGAAGGCTAAGGCTTTGGCCAACAACCTGAGAGCTGAGAAGCAGCTAACCGTGGAGAAGGACAAGCAACTCCAAGCTACGAATCAAAGGGTCAAGACTGTTGTTGCTAAGGCCTTAGAAGCCTTTCAACAAACTGAGGAGTACAACACTGTTCTCTTCAGTTGGTATTACAAAGGTTTTGAACTCTTCCGACAGTATCTCGTCAAGCACCCTACTGGCGTGGACTTGGAGGGTCTGGACCTTGAGGAGGTGGATAAAGAGATGGAGACAAATGAGGCTTCTTAGTTTGCTACTACTGCTCTTGAAGGGAATGCTCCAGAGAACACTCTTGCTGACGTGGCTGGTAGTGAAAAGGTTGCTGCTGAAAAAAAAAAAATATGTCTAGTATATTTTCTTGTTTTCGTTTTTGGGTGCCCAGTGTGTTTTTTGGGCTTTACATTCTACTTTCAAGACAATGCTTTTTGCCTAGTGTTTTTTGGGCTTTAATTACTGCTTTCAAGACAATGTCCTTTGCCCAGTTTTTTTGGGCTCTAACTGCTGATCATGGAAAAAATATGTTTATGCTATGGTTTATTTTCATACCTTCGATGGTTCTTCTTCTATTCTTTTTATGGTCGTCATGTGGATATTCTTGGTGATCTACATGTGACTTGAGTTTTTGCGAGAATCCTTATCTGCTTACACTTTTCGTTCATGACTTGTATCCGTCTAAGGAATTTTAGCACTTATTCCTTTTTGGGTGATTTACACCCATTTGAGGGATCTTATCACTTAGGCTTCGTTAGTGATTTACATCCGTCTAAGGGAATTTTATCACTTAGCCATTTTAGGTGATTTACATCCATTTAAGGAATCTTATCACTTAGCCATTTTTAGGTGATTTACATCCACTTAAGGAATCTTATCACTTAGCTGTTTTAGATGATTTACATCCATGTAAGGAATCTTATCACTTTGGCTTCGTCAGTGATTTACCTCCATCTAAGGGAATTTTATCTGTTAGCCATTTTTAGGTTATTTACATCCATTTAAGGAATCTTATCACTTAGCTATTTTAGGTGATTTACATCCATTTAAGGAATCTTATCACTTTGGCTTCATCAGTGATTTACATCCATTTAAGAAATCTTATCACTTTGGCTACTTTCGGTGTTCTGTACTTGCATACAATTTGTTAGAATATTGGCTGAATAATACTTTTATTGCTTTATTTCAGATGAAGATGTTATTTTCATGAATACAATGGTACTTTACATCTATTGATGATATTTCTTAAAATGCTCAATGTTCCATTGCCAGGGCAACTTCTTCCCGTCTATCGTCTCCAGGTGGTAGCTGCCTTGTCTTGAGTAATGGATGACCTTGTAGGGCCCTTCTCAGGTAGGTCCAAGCTTTCCCTGGGTTGGATCCTTTGTTGTTGGAGTGACTCTGCATAGAACGAGGTCTCCTATGTTAAGTCTTTTGAGCTTCACCCTCTGGTTGTAATACTCGGCCATCTTCTGTTGATATCTCGTCATCTTTTGGGATGCTTCATCTCTTACTTCGTCCAGATAGTCCAGGTTGACTCTTAATTGATTATCGTTATTGTCTTCATTGAAGGCCTTTCTTCTCATGCTGGTGACTCCTACTTTGACTGGAATTACTACCTCGGTGCCATAGGTAAGCTTGAAGGGTGTCTCTCCTGTCGAGGTCCTCGCTGTAGTTCTGTATGCCCACAAGACATTAGGCAATTCTTTCGGCTATGCGCCCTTTGCCTTCTCCAGTTGAACTTTGATGATCTTCAGTAGTGTTTGGTTCGTCATTTCCATTTGTCCATTGGCTTGCAGATGTCCCAGAGATGAAAATTGGTTCTTGATCCCTAGTCCCGAGAAAAAGTTCTTGAAGTCTTGGCTGTCGAACTGTCATCCGTTGTCTGATATTATCATTCGTGCTATCCCGAATATGCAAACTATATTTTTCCACACGAAGTTTTGGATCTTTGCCTCCGTGATAGTTGGTCGTGCTTTTACTTCAACCCATTTTGTAAAGTAGTCAATTGCGACTAGTAGGAATTTTACTTGTCTCTTACCTTGGGGTAATGGGCCCACGATGTCAATCCCCTACTAGGCGAATGGCCACATGGAGGTTATGGGCGTCAACTTCTCTCCTGGGATGTGCTGAACATTCCCCAACCTCTAACACTTGTTGCATCGTTCAACGAACTCCTTTGCATCTCTCTGCATAGTAGGCCAGAAATAACCTGTTCTGACAATCTTACTTACCAGGGATCTTGGGTCTGTGTGGTCCCTGCATACTCCTTTGTGAATCTCCTCCAGGATGTACTTAGCTTCACTTTCTTCGACACACTTTAAGTAGGGCACAGAGAACCCCCTTTTGTACAAGGCGTCGTTTAGGATGGTGAACCTGGCTACTTTCTTCCTGACTTTCCTAGCCTCCTCGACGTCTGCCGGAAGTCGTCCGTCTCGGAGAAAAGACAGGATTGGGGTCATCTAGCTGTTTTCGCTTTGAACTGCAAAAGTGTGAAATTCGTCAATGCTGGGACGCTTCTGGACTTCCATCTTCAAGTCTGTGATCGTCGACTCCACTTCTGACAACGCCTGCTTCGCTATCTCGTTTGCTTCTGTATTCTGGCTCCTAGGGACTTGTACGAACTCTACCCAATCAAATTCTTGGGTTAGATGCTTCGTCAGCCTAAGGTATTTCTACATCTTCTCCTCCTTTGCCTCATATTCTTCTTTTATCTACCCTACAACTAGCTTAGAGTCATTCTGGAGGAGCAGGTTTCAGGCGTCCAACGCCTTTCTGACCCTTAATCCCATTAGTATTGCCTCGTTGTTGGTGGCGGGTAACTGAAGTTGAACTCCATATCTAAGCATATCTCCTTCGGGAATAATGATGATAACCCCTACTCCGCCTCTTTTGGTCGTCAACCCGGATCGTCCATCTTTCCGCCTCGTCTTGTGCTCCTTTTTCGTCAGGGGTCGTGAACTCGGCAACAAAGTCAGCTAACACTTGTGCCTTGATCGCTGTTCTGGGGTGGTACTCGATGTCGAACTGGCTAAGTTTGATTGCCTATTGCACCGTTCTTCTTGCAACTTCGGGCTTGTTCATCGACTTCCTTATGGGCTGATTCGTCATTACCAGAATAGGATTTTCCTGGAAGTAAGGGCGCAACTTACGAGTGGCTACAATTAGAGCGAATGCAACCTTTTCGATCTGTGGGTATTTTGCCTCAGCTCCTTGGAATGCTTGACTGACATAATAGAATAGGAGTTGTGTTCCATTCTCTTCTCAAATCAAGGCTGCACTCACGGCTGTAGCTGATATTGCTAAATACAAATATAGGTTTTCTCCTTCTTTTGTTGGGCTCAGGAGTGGTGGATTGCTCAGGTAGTGTTTCAGCTCCTGGAAAGCCTTCTCGCATTCCTCTGTTTAAGTGAAAGCTTGCTTTAGAGTCTTGAAGAAGGGTAAGCACTTGTTTGTCGCTTTAGAGACGAATTTGTTGAGTGCTGCAATCCTCCCTATTAATTTTTGAACTTCTTTCACCGTTTTTGGCGATGTCATCTCCAATATGGCTCGTACCTTTTCTGGGTTAGTTTTTATTCCCTTCTGGGACATCATGAACCTTAGGAACTTCCTAGAAGCAACCCCTAAGGAGCACTTGCTGGGATTCAGCTTCATCTGGTATTGTCTGAGGGTTGTGAAGGTCTCCTTAAAGTCGTCCAAGTGTGTGGATTCCTCCTTGCTCTTGACGAGCATGTCGTCCACGTATACCTCCATGTTTTTTTCGATCTGCTTACTGAAAATTTTGTTGACTAACCTCTGGTAGGTTGCTTCTGCGTTTTTCAGTCTGAAGGGCATTACCTTGTAGCAGTAGAGCCCCTGGCTAGTGATGAAGGCAATCTTCTCCTGGCCTTCTTCTGACATCTTGATATGGTTGTATCTCGAGAATGCATCCATAAATGTGAGGAGCTTCTGTCCTGCCGTGGAATCCACAAGTTGATCTATTCTTGATAGGGGAAATTGTCTTTCGGGTAGGCCTTATTCAGATTTGTGAAGTCTACACACATCCTCCATTTCTCATTTGCTTTCTTTACCAGGACGACATTGGCCAGCCAGTTTGGATGGTATACCTCAGGAATAAAATCTGCTACCAGCAATTTGTTTACCTCGTTCATGATTGCTTTATTTCGTTCAGGGGCAAAGGCTCGTCGTCTTTGCTGGACGGGTTTCCTCTCCGAATCTACATTCAGGCGGTGTTGAATGACCTCAGTTGCTATGCCTGGAATATCCTCATGACTTCATGCAAAAACGTCCAAATTGCCTTTAAGGAATTGGACTAGCCCTCTCTTCATCTAATTGCTCGAAGTCATCCCTATCCTCGTGGTCTTCATTGGTTCTCCGTCTACCAGTTCCATAGTTTCCAGGGCTTCCATTTTCTCTTCCTCATTCTCCTCGATCATCCATGTATGGTTCTCCTTTGCAGCTAACACCGCTTGGTAGCATTCCCTGGCAAGCACTTGATCTCCCTTTACTTCGCCCATGCCATTCTCCGTTGGGAATTTTACCTTCAAGTAGTAGGTGGACGTTGTTGCCTTCCAGCGGTTGAGTGTGGGCCTTCCAATTATCACGTTGTACGAGGAGGGGCAATCTACTACCAAGAAGTTGAGTTGATGAGTTAACTGTTGGGGGTAAGACCCCACTGTGACCATCAATGCCACTATACTTTTGGGGTACACTCGATCTCCACTGAAGCTGACGAAGGAGGACTCAAAAGGCCGTAACCTTTCGGGGTCTACCTTCAGCTACTAAAATGTGGAGATGTAGATAATGTTTGCAAAGCTACCATTGTCTATAAGGATTTTCCTGATGTTAAATCCTTCTATCATGAGCATGATAGCCAAGGGGTCGTCATGCGGTTGCTTCATACCTCTGGCTTCTTCTTC
Source organism: Quercus aquifolioides (assembly GCA_019022515.1). NCBI lineage: Eukaryota > Viridiplantae > Streptophyta > Magnoliopsida > Fagales > Fagaceae > Quercus > Quercus aquifolioides. Next base: position 90,087,471 of record CM032327.1, read on the forward strand.
TGAAAACAAGATGTCCCTATCCGTCCTTCTCTGCTTAAGGGGTGGTATCTTATGGACACTGTTTACCTGCCTCTGTTGTGACTTCTTGAGGGATTTGAATGATCCACTTATGGACGATCCTCCTGTGATCATTTTTATTTCTCCTGCACTTTGTGGACAGCTGAACGTATTGTCCTCGTCCTTGGGAACAACTTCGTGGTTCTCCTTATTAGCACTTCTAGATTTACTGGATTCTCCCTTCTTCACAAACTTCTCTCTGCTTATTTCCGTTAGTACCTTGACGATCTCCCCTTTCTCTTTTACGTCCCCTTCGGTCTTCTCCCTTTCCTTCTCTCTCTTTGGGCTTCTCCTCGTCCTCTATTGCTGTTAGGGCGTCTTCGGCGTTCATATACTTCTGAACTTTCAATAGCATTTCTACCATCGTCTGAGGAGGGATTTTCACGAGTGCGACCATGAATTCTCTAGACTTCAATCCAGCTTTGAAGGTCGGTAGCTGCAATTTGTCGTCTGCTTCATTTATCTTCAAGATTTTCAGGGTCTTCTTCTCCCCTTGTATGATGGTGAGCAGATGGTCTGCCGGCCTTTTTGGGCGTTGTACACTGACAAAATGGCGTACAAAAGAATTGCCCAATTGCTCAAAGCTGTCAATGGACGATGTTGGTAGCTTATTGAACCACACTCGCGCTGCTCTCTTGAGAGTGGTGGGGAAGGAACGGCACAGTATCTTGTCAGGGGGCTGTTGAAGACCCAGAGTTGTCTTGAAGGTGGTGATGTGATCCAGTAGATCTTTCAGACCGTTGAATGATTCAAGCCGCGGGAGATGAAACTTTAAAGGCATTGGGCATTCCAAGACCTTTGTTGTAAAAGGTGAATCCATCCTCCTGACCATCCTGTCTAAATTTCGATATGTTTTCTCCCTTATTGCACTTCTCAGCTCGTCCATCTCTCTTCTCATTTCCCTGAGGAGGTCTGAGTTCGTTCCTTAGGGGTGTTTGGTCGTCGGTGGTCGTTCCTTCTATGGCTGTCTTCATCATCATTCTGGTTAGTCCCAGAGCGATTATCTTCTTGCTGAAGCTACAATCTCATCTCCTGGTTCTATCTTGTAACTTGTAAGTTCCTCTACACTGGCTGTGAGTGTCTGGATTTACAGGGCTAGTGTTGCAGAATCTTGGGGTGTGCTGGACTCCATTTGGACCTTAGAGTTGAATGGAACTACACTTTCGAATCTAAGTACGAAATTATCGTTCCCACAGATGGTGCCAAACTAATGATGTCGAGATCGTCAGTTGATTATGTTCGTCCAAATAGGTTAGCACGGGCTTCGTCTTTGTACCTGCAAAGTTAAGAACAGAGTCCTCTCTGAGTGGTCACCGGTGTGGTGCTGGCCACGGAGTCTCCGATAATAAAGTCAGCGAATGAAATTGGTAGAGAGTTCTTGTGAGAGCTAGAATGAATAGTAAAAGTATCAGTATTTTTGTGTGTATGTACCTTATTTAGTTCTGAAATGCATATATATATATATATATTGTGCGTGCCAAAAATGAGGCTGATGGGCTAGGCCTCACTCGGACTCATAACTTACTTGTATGATGGGTTTGGATTTCCTACACTGGGTCGTTCTCAGCACGGAGACTCAATGAGATCACTTTTCTCTCCTCAATTGCCTGAATCACCTTCTTCTCCCTCTGCTCTCTATCTATCTCTCCTTCTTTTTCAGTAAATTTTCCAACCTCCTATCTTCCCCAAACTTCTCATATTTATAGTTCTAAGTTAGTGGAGAGGTTATGATCACTTTCTAGTTAGTGCAATGAGCGGTCCAGTATTATCGATCATAAGTGGGTGGTTAGGTGGGAGTGGGAAGCGGTGACGATGGCTTTGGAACTTGGTTCCCACTTCCGCAGACACGCTCAGCAGTGGTGCATCTAAAGGCGCTGCTGGTCATCCGTCGGACGGCACGTTTGGACACCATCCACAACTTTGATCGGTAAGGACTTACCGAGCACAAACAAGGTGGCAAAACTTGGGCCAGCGACTTGTGCAGATTCGGGCTGGGCTTGCGGAGAGAGAGAGAGAGAATAGGATTATAGGCCGCATCTTCGTATAAGAACTAAGGGCCTAGGTGGGCCTTGGTATGGGTTGCCATACAATAGCCCCCTCTTGATTCGTGCCTGGACCTCGGCAAGAATCAAGGAGCCCAAACAGCGTATGTTACATAGGAGGCTCAAAGAGGCAACGTCTGGGATACTCTAGAAACCTATTAATGCGTTCCTAAAAAGGCGCGTTAGATTTGGCCGTTCGGTTCAATCGTCATTATTACCTGATGGTTCGCGTACTGAGGCGACGCAGGCGTTAGTTCGCATTGGTACCCGTGAGGTGGGCTAATTAATCTTCATTAATCTCCATTATTGCCCATGTAACCGTTGCTCACTTCCCCCTGGTGACTATAAATAGTCCTCTCCAAGCTATTTTTCTGACTTTTTCACTCTCAACTCTCACAATTCCCTTTCTGCCGTGCATTCATCCGTGCACTTTATCTCTCAGCCTAGAATCCTTATCCCTCTTAGAGCCCAAAGTAAGTTTTCTGTTTACTCTTTTTATTTACAACTCTTCATTCATTTTTCTTTAGAATCTGGGATGGGTTATTCTTACCTTCTAGACACAGAGGCGTCCTTGGCCGTCTTCAGGCGAGGCTTTAACATCCTTGATGATGTGGACGTGGCATATTGCCACGAAAGTGAAATCGTTCTCCACAGAGGAGGCAACACTGTCTTTTTTCCCTTGATGGCAATCTTGGAGGGGGGAGTTAGGTTTCTTGTGGACCCCCTCCTACTTAGTACTCTTAGGTATTATGGGCTGTGCCCCGACTAGCTTCCTCCTAACTTTTACCGGGTAGTTAGTTGTGTGAGTAGATTGAATCAGATATACGGTTTACAGTTAGATCAACATGATATAAACCACGTGCACAATTTATGTGGGAATAAGAGAACAAATTTTTATTTGAAAGTTAGAGACATGAGGGTACGATTGATCTCTTGCCTACTCGACTTGAATAGGAATTCCGCCGGGGAATTTGTTCGTGTGTGTGGCAATTGGTTTGCCGATGATATCCCCTGCCCCCTCACAAGGCGCGAAGTGGGTTCGTACTAACCATTAACTTGCTTATGTTCTCTGTTCTTTATTATTTATAGAAATGCATTTCATGCCGTAATGGTCTTGATTGCTCGGCTACTTACACGGTATTTTCGTTGCAGACGGTAGATTGTTCGTCCCGGATATCAGGGTAGTACACGTGCAGGATCTGAACTTCGTGCTCAGGTCTGAAATTTTTGTTCACTCGGACGGACAACTTCGAGCGTCCCACCTGATCCTCGGTGTTGATCCTGTATACTCCACTTGGCAAGCTTTTGGCTAAGCTCTATTAGTCGATAGTCCTTTTTTATCTTACATTGATGTGCGGCATGCAAATTTCCTTCCCCCGAGGTTTACAGTTGGTGAGGCCCGCGACTTAGGTCCCCGGTATATCTGCTCTGACGAGCGCCATCCTGCGCGCGACGAATAGGCCAAGCGTGTTTCCCAAGCTCTCAGAGAACGGGCTCACTAGCAGATTCAGCAAGCAGCCACCGTCCCATCAGAAGCTCCTGCCGGCCCTGAGGATCCCGTATAGAATACCGAGGAAGCAGTTACTGAAACCGAATATGACCCAGGCGAAGCAATGGTGACACAAAAAACAATGACGATCAGCCGTTTTATCCCCGGAGCCCGATCATACGCACAACAGCAACCACCACAGGGTCGTGGCCAGACTCCTCCTCCCCCACCTCCTGCCCCCAGTCGGTAGTGGAAAAGGCAGCGTACAACCGAGCAGACACCTATCGGCCCGGGCGACGCGCCCTCAAGAACCCCTCCCCGACCATCGAGTGGTATCGTCATCCATGAGCCTACCGCCCAAACTGGGACGCACGTGGCGTCCTCTTCTTGTACAGTACCGGAATGGCAACTTGCATTCGTGTTGGACAGCAAATCCCTTCTTTCCGATGTGAGTGTATGTGTATGGGAAAAGGGCGCGGGGGGTCACGTCGCCCAGGCTCTAGCGCGTGGCCTTATGTTGCCCGAGGACGTGCACGCCTTTGAAAAGGGTACGGACAAGTCCATGGGGAGGAGGTTGCAATGGCACACTATCGCGGTAAGCTTTCATTGTTAGTGTTGGCATTGCCATTTTGTTCCTCGTCATCATTTTTTCGTTTTTCGGGCTTAATGTTTGTCTTTGTTGTTTTGTCAGGCCGCTCAATTGGCGTGCATACTCGATGGGCGGCTGAAGGATTTGGCAGAGGATGCTGATCGGGAGAAGGCACTAAAGGATATGGCTGAGGTGAATGCCAAGGAGAAAGCCGTGGTTGCTGCGACTGCGGAGAAGAAGGCTGTTGCGACCGAGAAGGTCAAAACGGCTGTGGAAAAGAAGCATTCAGAACTACAGGCCTGGTTGGGGGAGACTGAACTCAAGCTGGCAGAGGCTATGAGCACGAATATCGCGCGTGCCGAGGAATTAGCCGACTTGAGGGCAGCCTTGGAGGCAAGTGAAAACAAATGGTACAACGAGGGGTTTGTTGATGCAGAGAACTCGGCTGAGCCTGTCATAAAAGATGCTCGGAAGCTGGGCTTTGAGGAGGGTTGGCTGACCACTCTACAGGTCTTGGGAGTTCCCGAAGACTCCCCCTTGAGAGATCCTGGCCAGATCCCCTTCTCGGACCCTGCTCCTGCTACCCAAAATCCTCCGAGGCCTACTGACGAAGAAGAGACGTCCAGCCTGAGGGAGTTAGTGGAACAGATTGACTCTCATGTGGAGGCGGATGAAATGGAAGTTATCAACAACCCCCCTCAGCCTCAGCACAACCGCAGCCAACTGAAGTTGAAGCCCGGGAGCAGCCTGCCGACCCTACATCTTGAATGCCGAGCCTCATCCCCTTCGTTTATGTTTCGCCTTTTACCGATTAAAATATTTCTCCTTTTCTTTACTTCAGTTTTAAGGTTAATTTGCCTATGTCACTGGGTTGTGGTGACTAAACAATTATTCCCCTGCCGGATTTGACATTTACGTGGCCACCGTGTTTTGTGGCTAGAACATTTGCTTTAATTTATCGTATGATGGTTTTCATTGTTTCACAATAGTTGTTGCATTCTTCAGTCGTTTTGTGAATGTGCCGAGAGTATCCGGGTGGACCAATCTCGATTCGTCACTGAGTAGAGATTGAACCGCTTCAGGCGGAGTCACTTGTACCTAGAGGGGATTAGCCCCTTGGGGTGATGGTAACGAAATTGGATGTGTGGGTCTTCTCGAACTAACGAATATTGGTAGTGCAAGGTTTCCAAAAGTTCGGCGTGAGTATATGATTTGAGATTTAGGCTTTCGTCCATAGTGTTTACACCTGCTCGGTGATATGGATCGAACCGAGAAGCAGGTTTCTGTCCTTAAGAGTAATTTTTGAGTTTAAGGTTTCCACTTGCTCGGAGATAGGAATCGAACCAGGAATCAGGTTTCTGTCCTTAAGAATAATTTTTAAGTTTAAGGTTTCCACTTGCTCGGTGATAGGGATCGAACCGGGAATCTGGTTTCTGTCCTTAAGAGTAACTTTTGAGCTTAAGGTTTCCACCTGCTCGGTGATACGGATCGAACTGAGAATCAGGTTTCTGTCCTTAAGAGTAATTTTTGAGTTTAAGGTTTCCACCTGCTCGGAGATAGGGATCGAACCGGGAATCAGGTTTCTGTCCTTAAGAATAATTTTTGAGTTTAAGGTTTCCACCTGCTCGGTGATACGGATCGAACTGAGAAGTAGGTTTCTGTCCTTAGGAGTAATTTTTGAGTTTGAGGTTTCCACCTGCTCGGTGATACGGATCGAACCGGAATCAGGTTTCTGTCCTTAAGAATAATTTTTGAGTTTAAGGTTTTCACTTGCTCGGTGATACGGATCGAACCGAGAAGCAGGTTTCTGTCCTTAGAGTAACTTTTAAGGTTTCCACCTGCTCGGTGATATGGATCGAACCGAGAAGCAGGTTTCTGTCCTTTAGAGTAATTTTTGAGTTAAGGTTTCCACCTGCTTGGTGATACAGATCGAACCGAGAAGCAGGTTTCTGTCCTTTAGAGTAATTTTTGAGTTAAGGTTTCCACCTGCTCGGTAATACGGATCGAATCGAGAAGCATGTTTCTGTCCTTAGGAGTAATTTTAAAGGTTTCCACTTGCTCGGTGATATGGATCGAACTGAGAAGCAGGTTTCTGTCCTTATTAAGACTCGTAGCTTAAGGTTCTTTCGTGCTTGGAAATGGAAGTCGAACAGAGAAGCAACAACAAAATGGAAAGAGTTTGCCCGGATAAATGCCATCACCTTCATTAGCGAAACTAGTACAATATTACATTCAACTCACAATTTACAGCACTGCCCATCAGTGATAGAATCTCTTAAAGTTATGGACGTTCCACGGCCAGGGCAATGGCCTCTCGTCTAGGTCCTCTAAGTAATACGCCCTCGTTCCAGCGACGACAGTGACCCTGTAAGGCCCTTCCCATGTCTGTGCCAGCTTCCTGGCGTTCGTATCTAGCATATTCCCCACGGCTCTTCTCAGAACCAAATCCCCGGTGCTAAACTCCCTCGTTCTTACGTCTCGGCTATATCTCTGGGCGAGCTTTTGCTGATACTTCGCGAGCCGTATAGTCACCACTTCACGGCATTCTTCCAACTTGTCCAAGCATCCCACCATCATCTGATCGTTTTGGGTGGGATCGAATCTCGCGATTCGTGCACTGCACAGACTCACCTCGGTTGGTATCACGGCTTCTGCTCCGTATGTGAGAGAGAACGGGGTCTCCCCGGTGGACCTCCTGGGAGTTGTCCGGTATACCCACAAGACTTTGAGCAGCTCCTCGGCCAAGTTTCCCTTCACACCCTCCAGCCTTTTTTTTCAGCCTATTCACAATTACTTTATTTACAGCCTCGACCTGGCTATTACCCTGGGGATATGCTGGAGTCGAGTACCTATTTTTGATGCCGAGATCATCGCAGAATTCACGGAAGGCCCGATTGTCGAATTGCAGCCCATTGTCTGATATAAGAGAGTTCGGCATCCCAAACCTTGTGATTATATTCTTCCACATGAATTTCTTTACATCCACCTCCCGTATATTGGCCAAAGCTTCCGCCTCCGCCCATTTGGTAAAATAGTCGACAGCCACCAGAACGAATCTTCGATGACCCGTCGCCCAGGGGAATGGGCCGATGATATCCAGCCCCCACTATGCAAAAGGCCAGGGACTTCTGATTGGGTTCAAATGGCCTGCGGGCTGATGGATTAGGGGGGCATGCTTTTGACACTGTTCACACTTATGTACATACTCGGCAGCGTCCTTCTGCATTTGAGGCCACCAAAACCCTTGAGTTATTGCCCGGTGCGCCAATGAACGTCCTCCTACATGACTGCCGCACAATCCATCATGAAGCTCGGCCAAGAGCTCGCCCACCTTCTCTGGGCGTAAGCACAAAAGGTATGGCCCCCCAAAGGACCTTCGATACAACGTCCGGTCTTCTAATAGCCAATACCGAGGAGCCATTCTACAGATCTTGCTGCCCTTCTTTTCGTCACACAAGAGTCGGTCCTCTGCCAGGAAGTCAATAATGGGGTCCATCCAGCACAGCCCAAGTGTTGTGATTGCTGTGATATCGATCCCTGCAGTTCCCGGATCACTTACTACCCTGACGTTCGGCTTTGGAACAAGCTCAACTTTGATTAGCCGGGGTATCTCTTCGACTACTGATGATGCCAGTGTGGTGAGGGAGTCGGCGTGTCTATTTTGCGTCTGAGCCACTTGGAAAACCTTTACCGTGCTGAAGCTGGTTATAGCTTGCTTCACCTGTTCCAAGCATGCTTTCATCCGGAGATCTCGGGCTTCAAAACTGCCCTGCACCTGATTAACCACTAGATGCGAATCTGAATACACCTCTACTTCCCGAGCACCTAAACTTGAAACTGTCCTCAGTCCGGCCAGCAAGGCTTCGTATTCTGCCTCGTTGTTTTGGAGGCTTTAAAGCCCAACCTAAATGAGTGCTCTAACCGTATTCCTTCCGGGGTGATTATGACAATCCCTGCACCGGCCCTCGTGGAGCTCGACGTCCCGTCCACGAATACCTTCCACGGGCGAGCCTCCACATGGCAAACTATCTCCCCATTACCTTTCGGTGAGAACTCGGCGACAAAATCTGCAAGGACCTGGCCCTTCACCGAACTTCGGGGTCTGTACCGTATGTCAAAAGAACCAAGCCGAGTTCCCCCATTTTGCTATTCGGCCCGTGAAGTCTGACCTTTTCAATAGTGACTGTAAGGGATACTCGGTTAAGACGTAAATCGTATGAGCCTGAAAGTAGTGTGGCAGCTTTCTCGTGGCATGTATTAGGGCCAACACAAGCTTCTCTAGAGATAAGTATCTCGTCTCGGCATCAACTAGAGTCTTGCTGATGTAGTACACGGGTTGCTGGATTCCTTGGTCCTTTAGCAGCACGGCGCTCATGGCGTGCTCAGACACTGCCAGGTACATGAATAAATCCTCACTTGGTTCTGGTGCCGTTAGCATAGGTGCACGCGCTAAATAATCCTTTAGATCCATAAAAGCTTTGTCGCATTCTTCGTTCCACTGAAATCTAGTCCACTTCTTCAGAAGTTGGTAGAATGGTCGGCAGCGATTTGCGAATTTGAGGATGAACCGATTAAAGGTAGCTAGCATCTCGGTCAACACTTGCACTTCTTTCGGATTGCTCGGTGGCTTCAGTCTTTTCACAGCCTCAATTTGGTCGGGGTTGACCTCTATTCCCCGCTTAGTGATCAGATACCCCAGGACTTTTCCGGTCCCCACACTAAACGCACACTTCTCGGCATTAAGACGTAACTTGTGCTGTTGGAGAACCTCGAAAACCCCCTGAAGGTCCTCCATGTGCCGTGCTACCTGCCTGCTCTTCACCACCATGTTGTCAATGTACACTTCAACTGTACGCCCTATCTTGTCTCGGAATATTCTCGTCATCATTCGTTGGTATGTGGCCCCGGCGTTCTTTATTCCGAAGGGCATCACCGTGTAATGATAATTGGCCTCCGGGGAGATAAATGCCGTCTTCTCCTGATCCTCGGGCGCTAGGGCGATCTGATGATACCCTTGAAAAGCATCCAGAAAGCTCATCCTCTAGTGCCCATACGTGGCATCCACCAACTGATTAATCTTTGGCACGGGGAAAGGGTCTTTTGGGCATGCTCGGTTCAGGTCCATGAAGTCCACGCAAACCCTTCACTTGTCGTTCTTCTTCTTTACCACCACGGTGTTTGCCAACCAATCTGGGAAGAAAATTTCCCTTATCGCTCCAGCATCCTTCAACTTTTGGACTTCCGCTTTCATCGCCTCGGCGTGCTCCCAGGCCGATCTCCTCGGCTTTTGCTTCTTAGGAGGGAACGAGGGGTCAACTTTAAGTCTATGGACAATGAACTCGGGATCCACCCCGGGCACTTCATATAGACTCCATGCAAACACATCCACATTTTGTATTAGAAGTAACAACATTTCTACCTTTTCCTGTTCGTCCATGCCTTATATGGAAGCACTTATCGGCATCTGGAAGTACCTTTACCCTCATCATTTCCTCAACACAAACACCCCCTTGCTCTCCTTGGTCATCCTGTAATTGCTATAACGGGACCCCCTGTGGTGGGTCCTTTTGCTGGGCATGCTCCCCCTGATCGGCTATCTCCTTCCTTCGGTTAACTATGGCGACTAAACATTGTTTAGCCGTCTGCTGGCTTCCCCTTACCATTGTAATACCATGCTCAGTAGGAAACTTCAATTTCACATGCAGGGTGGATGGGATGGCCCCCATTTTGTGGATCTACGATCTTCCTAGTATTGCAGTGTACGGGGAGAAAGAAGCCACTATTATAAACATTACTATCACCTCCTTGTCTTCCATATTCACGGGCAGAGAGATCTGCCCCTCAGGTATTACAATCTTGCCATCAAACCCAACCAATGGTGTATTGTACTTAGAGAGGTCCCCATCCTTCAGTCCGAGCCCCCGGAACAGATCTGGATACATCATGTCGGCCCCGCTCCCCTGGTCTACCATCAACCTTTTCACTAAGCAGCCGCTTATCCGGGCAGTTACCACCAAAGCATCGTCATGCGGTTGAACCGTCCCCTCTAAATCGTTGTCGCCGAAAGCGATGGGTTCGCGGGTAAGTTTCATCTTCTTCCCCGCCGGTTGTGCGCCTGAGCTACCCTCTACTGGGACCACATTTAATACCCCTTTTCTCCCTGTCGGGGCGAGGATCCTCGGGGGAGCGTGGATGATCTCAATTATCCCGAGTGGGGGCAGGAGGGGGTTGCCTCTCTGCGTAGCACCCTGCCCTATTCCTCGGTCCCCTGAGTCCACCACAAATTCCTTTAAGTACCCAGCCTTGGCAAACTGTCTGAGATGATCTCTCAACACTCGACACTGCTCAGTAGTATGGCCTTTATCTTTGTGGTAAGTGCAGTACAAGTTTTGATTCCTCCTAGAGGGATCACCACCCATCCTGTTCGGCCATCTGAAGTACGGCTCGTGTTTAATCTTGTCTACAATCCTATGCACTGGCTCCTTAAAAGTCACATTTACCTCCCCTGCCGGCGCTTCTGGCTCTTGGATCCTCAGGTCTCATCGGATCCTCGGTTGAAAGCCACCTTGCCGAGGACGATTTGTCATTGGTGCTTTGCCTTTGCTTTGCAGTCAGTCATCTTCCAGCCGTTTATATTTTTTGATACGCCTCATCAGCTGCCTCATATCCTCGGGAGGCTTCTTAGTCAGTGACTCCTTTAGCTCGGAATCCTTGGGCAATCCCATCCTAAAAGTGCTCGCAGCAATCTTCTCGTTCCCCCCGCCAATTTCGTTGTAAAGCTCCCAGTATTGGCTAGCATAACTACGGAGAGTTTCTCCTACCCTCATCTTCATGGACAGCAGTACGTCTACCGGTTGTGGTATCCGGCTGCAAGTTACAAACCGAATCCCGAACTCCTGTAACAGCTCGGCGAAATTGTGGATTGAGCCTTTCCGTAGCCCATTAAACCATCTCAAAGTGGTGGGACCAAGGCTTGAGGGAAAAACCTTGCACATCAGTGCGTCATTGTGGGTATGCAGAGACATCATCTGGATATAGTGACTGACGTGCTCTACTGGGTCCGTTTTCCCGTCATAAAAGCTGAATGGAGGGCGCGTGAATCTGTCTGACATTGGGGCCCTCTCGATGTCAGCCGAGAATGGGGACTGAGTAGCTCTACATAGCGCGCGGCTCATCGCATCCATGGCCTCATAATGGGGCCGTTGCTCTTCTGGGGAATTTGAACCTCGGTCTGCGTACTCCTGCGACCGCGAACGGTCTCGGTGTTGGCGGTATTCCCACGAATGAGATCGTTCCCTTCGTCGATGAGATTCCAGGGAATGGGAGCGTTCTCGACGGTTGTGGGACCTAGATTGATTGGACCCCGTCTGATGATGATCTTCCCTGGTATTGGATCTTCTTTCTTGGTTGTCTTCGTCCCTTCTATGATGCCTGTTCTCTGCCTCCAACTCCAAGTCTCTCACCAGCCTGCGCAACCGTTCAAGCTCTTCGGCTCTTTCATCGAATTTCCTGTGTCCCGAGGCATTCGAAATTGTGTGCTGCGTCTAGTACGACCCCTCCCCAAGGCCGAACTGTCCTCTCGTTCGCAGTCCCTGTCTTCACGTCTCTTTTGCCTTCTTTCTCGCCATGAGGATCCCCGAGAAGATCCCACTGAACCACTTTTAACGTCACTCCCAGAGTGTCTCCCAGACATCTGCCTCCCCGGGATTGAGTCTCAGTAGAACTACGATGTTATAGGAGATTCCCACAGACGACGCCAATTGTGGCGCCAAAAATGAGGCTGATGGGCTAGGCCTCACTCGGACTCACAACTTACTTGTATGATGGGTTTGGATTTCCTACACTGGATCGTTCTCGGCATGGAGACTTAATGAGATCACTTTTCTCTCTTCAACTGCCTAAATCACCTTCTTCTCCCTCTGCTCTCTATCTATCTCTCCTTCTTTTTCAGTAAATTTTCCAACCCTCTATCTTCCCCAAACTTCTCATATTTATAGTTCTAAGTTAATGGAGAGGTTATGATCACTTTCTAGTTAGTGCAACGAGTGGTCTAGTATTATCGATCATAAGTGGGTGGTTAGGTGGGAGTGAGAAGCGGTGAGGATGGCTTTGGAACTTGGTTCCCACTTCCGTAGATACGCTCGGCAGTGGTGCATCTAAAGGCGCTGCCGGTCATCCGCCGGACGGCACGTTTGGACGCCGTCCACAACTTTGATCAGTAAGGACTTGCCGAGCACAAACAAGGTGGCAAAACTTGGGCCAGCGACTTGTGCAGATTCTAGCTGGGCCTGCGGAGAGAGAGAGAGAGAATAGGATTATGGGCCGTATCTGCGCATAAGAACTAAGGACCCAGGTAGGCCTTTTTATGGGCTGCCGTACATATATATATATATATATATATACACCTCTTTTTCTTCTAGCCGTTGTACCCTATTTATGGTGACATAAGTGTCTCTTTTGTAATGCCTTTGGGTTCATTCAATGTGGGGTTTGATGGGTCTCTCAAGAATCTTCTGACCGGTTCATAACCGTCCGAGATATTGAATGCTCTCTTTATGACTTCTCTTCCATTGTCCATGCTGAGTCTAGGTGGACGAGGGTATTTAATAAGTTCGTCTGGACAATGGCATTTATGGGGCCTATCACTACTCTTCAAAAAGTCCAACCCTTTGAACAAATAGAAGCAAAGCAAATAGTACAAGAAACATGAGGCACCGTAATGTATACAGTGGTACTCAGATAATTCAATATAGAAATATTCTTGAAATCATGGGATCCGCATCTTCACTGGAATAATAGACCCAAACAGGTCAATAGTCCACCCTTCCATCACTGTCCACGAAACAACCTGACGCCATCGTGTTGATCAACTTGAATTAACCTATTCGACTTATTTCAAAGTTTTTATTTTTATAAATATACCCGTATATATAACTAAAACCCTACCCTGTCGACAAAAGAGAAAAAAAGACAACCCCATTTTTTTTTCAGTCCAGAAATGGGTTTGAAGGTTCTTTCAGCGCTTGACACTGCAAAAACTCAGTTATATCATTTCAAAGCCATAATCGTAGCTGGGATGGGTCTTTTCACTGATGCATATGACCTATTTTGTATCCCTCCGATTTTAGGACTGATCGGAAGGGTGTACTATGAGCAAGACAAGCTAAAGTACCAGATCCCACCTGGGGTTCTGTCAGCTATGTTGGCGATTGCTCTGTTGGGCACCACGATTGGTCAACTGGTGTTCGGTAGACTCGGGGACCGAATAGGAAGGCGACGCGTGTACGGCATAGCATTGATGATAATGGTGCTGAGCTCGCTGGGCTGTGGCTTTTCGATTTGCAAATCGAGAGAGTGCGTTCTGGTGAGCCTATCGTTTTTCAGGTTCTTTTTGGGGGTTGGGATTGGTGGGGACTACCCTCTGTCGGCAACGATTATGTCGGAGTTCGCTAACAAGAGGACACGTGGAGCCTTCATAGCCGCTGTGTTTTCCATGCAAGGTTTTGGAATCTTGGCATCATCGACGGTCACGATGGTCGTGTGTGCCATATTCGAGCATGTGTCGAAGTCAAACGATGATACATCACACACAGTTTCGGTTGATCACACGCCGAAAGGAGTTGATATTGCATGGAGATTGATACTGATGCTGGGTGCTGTACCAGCTGCACTGACATATTATTGGAGGATGATGATGCCTGAGACTGCCAGGTAACCACACATTTTTCCTTATCTTCTTCTTCTTATTATTATTTTTTATTTATGTTTTGGTTGACAATTCATATGCATGTGTCCTCACACTGTACCTTTCAGGGTTTAAGTATTTGGTTTTAGAGTAGTAATAATATTCCTCTAAAAACAAACAATGTAGTATATATCCCAGATTCCCATAAAAAATAAAAACAGCAACAGCTATATATGTTAAGTTATTTAAAAATATATATATATAGTATTTTTTTTAGTTTTCAGTTCTAATTTTTATTTTCAAGTAGAAAGAAAATTCATTTTAATATATATATTTATTTTCAAGTAGCAAGTATTAATTCATTTACTCACCTAGCAAGAAAATTTTTATTTATTATATCATATTATTATGATTAGAATTATTTTATTTTATATATATATATATATATTTATTGTATATGGTAATAAGATCAAATTGTTCCAATTATATAGAAACCCTAACAGATAAAAAAAAAAAAGCGAAGATTATATACTAAAATTACGAAAATGTTTCTTTTAATATATATAGTAAAATATGGAACTAAAAATATTAATTTTGAAAATTTTATCATCACGATCATATATAATGACAAACCTTAACAAAGTAAACAATTAAACTGTTGATAAGAGTATTAAAACTCGATCAGTCAAGTTGAAGGATTTTTGCACAAGTATAATATAGAAAATTTAATATACATGTGTTGTACATGTTTAATAATAAAAAATCTATATTATTTAGGGTATTTTTGTTTTGTATAGTTGACAGAAGTTTATATATATATATATACACTTCCGGGTAGTATACGGAACAGCTTGTGAACTTGAAATACATGTAACGTGGTTTTTTCTTCAATGGTTTTCTTTCTTTATAGACTGGTAGTTTTTACTTTTTAATGACTTGGGGAACAAAAACAGGACTGAGTTTGGCAATAAGCAATGTAGGTCCAGCATGCGTCATCTAACGTTGCGAATTTGTTTGTTTTGCCCAAGATTTTTGCTTTCAAGTGTGTATGCATGTCATCATGACGTTGCTATTTTAGAACACACATGCATATCATTCCACACATATTCATGATGTGTATGCAAATAATTGGTGTTACGATTCATCGTTTGAATTTAGATTTTATTCATTCTTCAAACCTTAAATTAGATGTTCTAATTCTTGTCATGTATGTAAAACGTTTCACAACTGAGCTTCAATTAATATCCTATTAATAAAGTATAAAAAAAATGTCAAATTGAAAATTTCACATATAAAAACAATATAAAACCTAAATTTTGATTCTTAATTTACAGTAAACTAATATTTGACAAACAAAAGAGATCTAAAGCCTTGTACTTCAACAAATTGATATTTTTTAATATTTCTAATAGAAACATTCAAGATTCAAATATCCTCTTCACCATTATAACTATTGAATTTATTAAAAAAAAAAAAGCCAAATGGAAGAGAAATTTTGTAAATAAAATAATAATAAGAGAAGCGTACAAATAATTAACAGCAACTCTTATACATGTAAGTTAATAGAATAGCTTAAGAAGAAGTAAAATTAGCCAAAGTCTTACGCCAACCGCAATTCAACGAAATTATATATGTGACTAAACAAATTAACCACACCAAAAACACAACCATGAAAAAAAAGAAAAAACGGAAGAAAAAATATCGATTTGGAGAAGAGATACTGACCCACACACTAATAAATAAAAAATAAAAAAATTGGAGAAGAAATGTTGACGAAACAAATATATTGGTGGGCTTAATTTGAACAATAAATTTTTTTGGACCAACCTACCAACCGCTCATTAATTTTCTACATAGAATTGGAAGAAAACAAAAGGAAAACAGTCGATGCTATCAGATTGAACTGGAATTCTATGGCCCCTTTGAAATTTGAATCAAAAGTGCTCTTCCAATGTATGAGCTTTTCTTAATTAGTTAGTTACTTTTGACTAAGAACAGGACCCGAATGAATGGTCCGGACTCCGGTGTATGTTAATTAAATTTACTACTTTGTCACAGTTTAAAATTTAATATAATCGATAATTTATCACTTATCAAAATAGGAAAATTCACTCATATATAGAAAATATAAAATAAATGATTAAATTTATCATAAATACCATAATTGTTTTTTGAAAAAGTGATTTTTTTTTTAGAGAAAAAAGTGATATTTTTTAGTAACCAAAGTACAGGTTTTTGTTGTTAAGAGTCTTGTAACTCAATTAATTGGTACCTCCTAGCATATTCATGACATTTAGAGTTTAAATTTCACTTTTTCTATGGCAACTATTGAATTTATTTTTAAAAAAAGTATGAGTTCTTGTTGATCCGTGCTTTGATATAATCTATAATAATTCATTTGTACGGTTATGACAGATATACAGCTTTGGTAGAGCTAAATGTTCTTCAAGCAGCCAAGGACATGGAGAAAGTGTTAGATGTTTCAATAAGTCAGATTGCAGAAGATGACCCACAGCCACTACATCAACCATCCTATCCCCTCTTCTCAAAGCAGTTCTTACGTCGCCATGGCCGTGATCTATTCTCTTGTGCCGCCTCATGGTTTCTTCTCGACATTGTCTTTTACAGCAGCAATCTCTTCCAATCTCAGATATATAAAGAGTACCTTGGTAAACGAAAAAAAATGAACGCCTATCAAGATGCTTTCAATGTAGCAAAACTTCAAGCAATCGTAGCAATCTGTTCCACAGTTCCAGGTTACTGGTTCACCGTCTATTTCATTGATCGCATTGGAAGAGTGAAAATTCAACAAATGGGCTTCTTATTCATGGCAATTGTTTATTTAGCAATTGGAATACCCTATTACACGTATTGGGAGGATAACACAAATGCAGGTTTCATGTTCCTCTATGGGCTCACATTTTTCTTCTCAAATTTTGGGCCCAACACTACCACTTTCATAGTGCCTGCGGAACTTTTTCCAGCTAGATTTAGATCTACATGTCATGGTATTTCTGGTGCTGCTGGCAAGGTGGGGGCAATTATTGGGTCTGTTGGATTTTTGTGGGCATCACATAACAGGAAAGAGGATGGTTATCCCAAAGCAATTGGAATGGAAATCTCTTTGGTAATTTTGGGCTTAGTTTGTATTATGGGAGTGTTGGTAACAACTTTTTTCACAAGAGAAACCATGGGGAGATCATTAGAAGAAAATGAGAATGAAAGTGAGAATGAGAATGAGAATTAAATTTTTTAGTTTACTGTCTATACCCACTCATATTCATTTCTCAACGAAGCTGGGGCTGCCTAGAGCTCTTTCTACGTGTGTTTTTATATCAAAGACATGATGAGTCTCTTTTATCTCCTCCGGCCTCACGCACAAACTAGGCTAGAGAAATTCGTGTAATTTAGATTTTGTGCTGAGGTATGGCAGAGAACTTGTAATTGTATTTGAAATGGCAAGTTTCTTGTATATAAAGCTGGAAACACGTCTGCCCAGAGAGTGAAATGTTTGCCTTGATAGCATCATTTGTCTGAAATTCCTAGTCTTAGCTAACACATTCCTTGTAGTTTGGTCATACAGAACTGGAATGCTTTAAAGAAGTTGTGCACAAATGCGTCTTTGACCTCATACATTCTGGAATCTGGATAGTAAAAGCTATTAACATAAAGCAGTTTGTATATAAATACTTATGCCGATGCTGTGATAGCGGAGGAAGGCAGATACACGGTTAGATCCTAATGACACATGGAATTCAGAATTTCGAAATCTATATTCCACTTGAAAAATGGAAAATAAAAAGCCGAGATTTTACTTATAATAGGTTTCTCTATTTTCATTTTATAGCTTAGGGGCTAATTTGATGTCTCTAAAAAAACATTTTATTCTGAGTAAAAACATTTCTAAACAGATTCTAATAGATTATCATATAAAGACTTTGACTTAAAAAAGTCCTAAAAATATCTGAAACGAAGAAGATAAATACATAATAAAAAATTAGGAAAATGACAATAATAAAAAACAAGTCTTTCTATAATGTGTATGACATCCTAATTCATGACTCTGAGTCCAGGTTATGGCACTCATGCTAGTCATTTTCAGAATGACAACATGCCTGATAAGTGATAACTACACAATTCTTTTGATAGAATCTTTTTTATTTTTTAATCGATGACTTAAAACCTATTTTGTTTTTTTTTTTTTTTGTTGGTAAATAGGAATAATTTTATTAGAGAAACAGAAAGAGGACTGGAGGAACAGCCCATCACATCTTCAAGGGCCCAAGGTGGGACCGTAATGGGTCCCCAGATCTTACAAAAAGAAGCCCAAACGGGCTAAATTTTGAGCCAAACCAATAATAGGATTTGGGACCCAAAACAAAAGCATCAGTGAAACAGGGGA
Source organism: Quercus aquifolioides (assembly GCA_019022515.1). Classification (NCBI taxonomy): domain Eukaryota; kingdom Viridiplantae; phylum Streptophyta; class Magnoliopsida; order Fagales; family Fagaceae; genus Quercus; species Quercus aquifolioides. The sequence continues at coordinate 90,105,735 of CM032327.1, forward strand.
AATAAAATCTGATGGCTGCAATTGTGGATTGGAATTCCCAACCTAGATTCAGGCTTGAATCATTAATGGAATCAATAATAATTTTGGTATTTCCTTCAAAGTGGACTGATTTGTAACCAAGAAGTGCTGCTGAACCAATAGGTTCTTTTTTTTTTTTTTTTTTGTTGAGAAAGTATAGGTTCTTTTGATATAATTGATAACTTACAACCTAATGAGTTATGGACCAATAGGTCATCTATTGCATGTTATTGATTTCTAATTTTCTATAAAATAATGGTTAGAATTGCACCATTTAAATTTGGGGGCAATCACTGTTTTATCCCTTTCGTAAGATCCTTCCAGCCAAAATTGTCAAAGAAGTTGTATACTTGTATGATTGTATCTAAATATCTAATACCACAAACAGGGCATTGGTTAGTAGGATGGGAGGAAAATTTGAATTTCCTAATTCAATCCCATGTAGAAATACAAGAAAAAAAAAAAAAAAATGCATTGAAGAATGGACTTTGAGCTTGTCAAATTTTCAGCATTCAATTTTGTAGTGTTTTTGTAGAGAGAAATTAGGTTGCTTTCATGCAACACCACTCTCTGCAAGGAGCACAAATAGCCTTATTAGCAATCACTCCCAACCTCTTAATCACTATTTTCACATCACTCCAAGCATCCCAATCACCCTAAAAAAATTCTAGGCACCATGGAACACTTCCCGATTCAACTCTAAAAACTTCATCCATCAAAGTTCTAACACATCTTCCTTCAAGAATCAAGATCATTATCTCAATCTCATCATGATGTTGAAGTATTTAAGTCATTTTCAAGAGTCTCCCATCCACAACGTCCAAAGGCACCGGGTCACACATCACAGATCGACAACATTCAACAACAAGAAGCACAATTTCCTTTACTGTGCAAGTGAGAGATTCGAGGATTGGTCCAATTGAGAAGTAATGGCAACAACTTATTCTATATTTTTAAGCATATAATTTGCAAGAAGATTTGAATATAGCTAAGGACCCAAGCTTAATTTAAGCATATCAATGGTGGCAGATTGAATGACGATTTTGATTTTCTTTGTGTCGTTTGGACGAGGAGAAGAGGAAACCAAAAAAGCAACTGCATCAAATCGATTGAAGTAAAATTGGGTCAAATTGGTCTTCCAACGTACGTATCGGTATTGGGTGCCAACTATGACAAAATCAACAGTGGATGGTGTAAAAAATGCCCCCAAAACTAATCGCACTGAACCAATATCACCCTTATTTAGCCTTAAATAATCATATTCTTATAAACTATTTGTAATTTTGATAAATTGGTCCATACTGGAAACTAAACATTCTTGTTTTCTTGTAAGTTATAATTTATGTGTGATACAATTTATTCCACAACTTGCTGAGGTAATTGGTTATAAAATAGTTAAAAAAAAAAAGTAGTATTATTGACAAGTGCATGTGAAATGATTGTCTACTGGTCAAAACTTATCAGTTGCCAATCTCAATGCGTTGTAAAAAAAGTGGTGTCTTGTTTAGACATTGTTACGTTGCTTTTGGTTTGTTAGTCTCTTTAGTAGTTATATTAGTTATGGATATAGATGAAATGATCATTTGGAAAACATAATCAAACTCGGTTGATCAAATTGAAAAATCTCAAACTTATGGGACCAAAATGAAAACAATCTAAATTTTAAAGATTAAAAATTAATATAAAAATAAAAAAAGAAAAGAAAAGAATGAAAGATAGATGCTGAAATGGTTAAAGCCTGAAACTAGCTTCAATGTCAATTCAGATACCACCTAGATCTAGTGCATTATAGTATTTAGTGCAGTGGACCTAAACTTAAACCAGTCAACTCATCATTCTCCGAAAGTCCAAACCATCCAAAAATGAAAACTGAAAACCGAAAACTATACACCGAAGGGAAGTTAGAATAGGTCCCAGAACCATCTTTGTACCCTTATCGAACCTAATTTTTTGGGCAAGCTGTACCCTTTTCACACTTAAATTATAGTAATACAGCTATCAATACGGAAAGGATCTGAAGTTCAAAGGTTCGATCCGGATATTCATTGGAATTAATCATGGACACAAAGTCCACTTTTCGGTCACCATCAAGGAAACTACTTGGTACCATATATATAGACCTCAGCCAAAGAATTTCAACTTTCTTTCTGTTCTGGGCTTTCGAAAATTTTTCCAACAATGGTGTTAAAAGTTCTTTCAGCCCCTGACACTGCAAAAACTCAGCTATACCATTTCAAGGCCATCGTTGTAGCTGGCATGGGCCTTTTCACTGATTCGTAAGACCTGTTTTGTATCCCTCCGATTATGAGATTGATCGCTAGCGTTTACTACGATAATGGGTCCAAAGAGTACAAGATCCCACCTTTCGTAGTGTCAACCATGGTGGCTATCGCTCTTTTGGGTACCGCGATTGGTCAAGTGGTGTTCGGTAGGCTCGGTGATCAAATTGGTAGGCACCGTGTGTATGGGGTTGCATTGATCATCATGGTGCTGAGCTCCTTTGGATTTGGCTTCTCTGTGTGCTCTAAAAAGAGCTGTGTCTTAGTCATGGGTGGCTTTACATTAAGGCCAGGGGGAACCCCCTGACCTGGCTCAAACAAAATTTATATATATAAAATTTTTAAAAAATTTTCATTTTGAACTCTTAAAATAAAAATTTGAACACTCTAATCCTAAATTTTGTTTGAACCCAATTGAAATAAGCTTGAAACTTGAATATGATCATCTTAATTTTAATTTCACAATATTTTTACAATAATATGAGGTAAGTTGTAACTGTTTTTTATTTGGACTCACAATTAACAATATTTTTTTATTTACCTTTAACAATTGGCCACCTAGATTTTGTTGTGGAATTTTTTTGAAAGTATTGTGTCAATTCCAAAATTTTTGCTCATTCATTAAAAAAAATATGAATATTTTTCCCAGGATTTTGGCTTACTTTGCAATTGACAACGAAATGAAGTTGTTTTTCCTTACACTTTTCTTTTTCATTAACAAAAAAAATTACATCACTGTTACAACCAACACATCTGTACAAATCTGTATCTATATTTGTAATTTTTTCCTCATTCTCTCTATCTCGCTTTCTCCCTTCTATTTTTTTCTTAGTTTTTCTTTTTATCTCTAATTATCTCCAATTCTAAGAGAGTGACTATGTCTATGTGTATGATTAAGAAGTCATCCACTTCAAATGTAAAATCTTATATCAGTTACTATTTTATTTTCTTAGTTTCAAATTTACTCCTAGTTCTACTCCTAAGTGTGTTACTAGTCTTCTCATTCTTTATCATATATTTTTATATAATTGATATTACATATAAATATACTAAGTTATTATTAATTTAACAAAAATGTATGATTAGTAATTTAATTATATTAGTTTATGCATTTAATAGTTGTTGTCTTACCTATTTTATAAGAGTTTTAGACTATTGTACAATATAGTTGTATTGTATACTAAATTGTATTTAGAATATTATTTTAGATTATTGTATATAATATGGAAGTTTATCTATAGAAAAAAAAGATTAATCATTTAATTTTTTACTCGCCCCTCATGACAAATGACAAATTCCTAGCTTTGCAATTGCTGACCCCCCTAGAAAAAAATCCTGGAGCCGCCCCTGGTCTTAGTGAGTTTGGGGTTGTTTAGGTTCTTTTTGGGCATTGGGATTGGTGGGGACTATCCATTGTCGACTACGATTATGTTGGAGTTCGCTAACAAGAGAACACGTGGTGCTTTTATAGCAGCCGTGTTCTCAATGCAAGGCTTTGGGATTTTAGCTTCTTCGACGGTGACAATGGTGGTGTGCAAAATATTTGATCGCTTGTCCACTGTGTCGCCAAAAGATCGGACGCCCGATGAGGTAGATATCGCATGGAGGTTGATACTAATGCTTGGTGCAATTCCAGCTGGGTTAACATTTTATTGGAGAATGATGATGCCCGAAACTGCCAGGTATTCCATTATTTATACATTGTGTTACGTTGATTTTTAATAAAAGACACATTTGGTATACTGTAATGATTATTACATGAGAATTAGAATAAGTATTACAAGGAATACATTAAGTTGGAATGTAATAAGTATTACTATTCATTAGTTTGGTGACCATTTAGGAATAGAATTTTGAATATGCATCTACAATTTAGCAGAGTATAAAAAGAATGTGTAATTAAATCATTTTTAAATCAAATTTCCTAAAATACACTTATTTTAGGGTGTTCAAAATAGAGCTAATAATTAACAACAAGGAAAATTTATTTTCTTTTTTTTTTGAAGATGTAGCAACTATGCCAACTAATGACTTTTTAGGAATTTTTTATGAATTAGTATGGATAAAAAAACTCTTTAATTTATAATTAATATTTTTTTTTGGGTGTGAGATAAATCAATGTTTATCGACAAATGCTTGTAGAAATATAAGATTATTTGCGTGTAGGACGACGTGTACGTTTTTTAAACTTTCTGTAATGTGTTTTTATAATTATCTTCTTTATTGTGCTAATACAAAAAGTTTATAGTTTGAGCAATTTTTTTCTAGCAAATATAGTTTGAGCAAATTTTTTCTAGCAAATTTAGTTGGCTCAATTAGTAAATTAATTTGTTTTCTAGCTTCTTTAGATTAATTAGTATATAGTTGACCACAAATTGGGTTATATTGCTATTTTCCATTTATTGTCTGATGTTTTTCTGTATAAATATTAGCTCAAACTATTTTTGTCCAAATTTTCATATAATTTTTTATTTGAAACATAGTTAATTTAAATTAAATTATTAAAATTAGTTGAAGATATAGATGACTTTAAGTCACGATTTCATTAATTTTTGGAGTGTATATAAAATTGTGTAAAATAATTTGTGCAAAAAAACAGTACCTAAATAATAAATTTGATGAGAAGAATGATAATAGCAATGGCAACGACATCGCACAGGCCTATCGGATAAATGCCTTATATATGTTGGGGTGCCATGATATGATTAATGGTTGCTCTCTGGTGCGTGCAGTGGCGTGCAAGCGATGGAGGGTGATAGATTCCAAGTCCAAAATCCGCCTCTCCTTGCAAGACGTTGTGGGAAAGAAAAAAGAAAAAAAGGGCTTCGTTGGGGCCAAGATCGTGTAGGGACTGGCGGAAGCAAAGAGGGAGCTAGGAACAATGGTGGCTCTAGGATTATCTTTTAGGGGAGTCAATAAGAAACTGATGTAGGACAAAAAATCTACAATTTAATTTTTGTAATTATTTAATTTTGATATTTTTATGTAAAAAACATTATTTTAGGTTTAGGTGATTTTGTTCATTGTTTAAGGTGCTTTTAATGGTTTTAGATCAAATTTGATTCTTGTTATGGTTAGGTACTAATTAGGAGTTATTTTATAATATATTTTCTTGTCTATCAAGTTTTATGAAGTCTTTAAAGAGGCCCCTAAGTTTGTAAACGTTTTTCAGTACTATTGATATATTAATAAAAATTCAGACTTTTGTTTATTGTTTTTTTGGTGGATTCTAGAACCCTTTTTCCTTGTGGATTTAAGGAACCCTTGTGGAATCGAAATTATTTTTAGAAGCAAACGTACTTAGGGATGACAAAAATAATCTGACTGCAGGTACCCGACCCGTGAAACATTAGAGTCGGGTTTAGGTTTTTGTAATCCAACCTGTAGCGGGTTCAGGTCGGGTGCGGGTATTAGGAATACCTGCCCCAAACCCAAACTCGAATGCAGTAAATTACAAAATCGCCCTAACTATATATATATATATATATATATATCCTATAATCCTAACCATTCCAAACCCTAAACCTAATCTTAGATTCTCAGCCGCTCCTCTCTCTTTCAAGCTCTCACTCTCACTCTCACTCTCACTTTCACTCTTTTTGTCACCGGCCACCCAATCTTAGCCGCTCCTCTCTCATGCTCTCATGCTCTCAGCCTCTTGGTCTCACTCTCTTCACCGAAGAAGACAAAGACAACAATTTAAGGTTCTGTTCTGTGGGTATATGCTATTTCACTTCCACTGTGGTTTTCTTCATTCCTCACCGCAAAGTCTCTTTGATCTCATCCACTTTCGTTCAATCTTGCTCCCTTTATTTGCTTTGCACTGAGTTTAGTGATAGTTGAACCCAACGACCACAACCACAGTGATTTACAGCAATGGTTATTGACGTTCTTCTTCTATTTTCTCTTTATTTGATTAGTGGGTTTGGGGATTTAGATTCTCTTTGTTTAATCTATGGGTTTGGGGATTTAGAGCTTTGGTTGTTAAGATTTGATGTTCTTTGCATGTGCTTGTTTTAGATTTTGATTTCTAATGTATTTGGTTTCTGTGAATAGGAAATTTGAATGGATATGGTGGATTTGATTTGAGATTTCCTTGGATTTGTTGTTTGTGTTGCTATGAGATTTCAAATGTGATTCTTTTTTCTCAATATTTACTGATTTTTCTTTTTTCTCAAGAAAACATAATTCTTATTTTTAAGATTGGGCCACTGTTTGGGGGCCTTTAGATTGGGCCCTGAAGTGGCATGGTGGGGTGGGGCCTGCGGGGTCCAACGAGGTGGGTTTAGGGGTAAAAAAAAACATGTTCAGTTAACGGGATGGGTTTAGGTTTCGGGGGGCAGGTGGCAGGGTAAGTTCGAGGATAAAGAAACCCGCCCCAAACTCGACTTGTTGCTATTCTTAAATGTGTTTTGTTTAGTGCTTTCTAGAAGTAGATGTGTTTTGTTTCTTGTCCCTTCCACATCCCGCATCAGTTGGTATTAGAGCCTTGACTTATCCTGGTTTGGTGGTTAACGTATGTGATGGTAGCAATTTTGGTGACAGAAAACTTAGCAAATATTACATGACGTATAGCTAGCAGTCACAAATATCTTTGCTGGGATGCTGTTGTTGGAGCATGGAAACAATAAGGATAACTGTCACAGAGGCATAACTTACGAGCAACCTATTGGTAAGCAAATTTCATATAGGCCTTATAGAAGAATTGCAAGTTTTAATGGTTATTTTTATAAAGAAGATTTTCTTGATTGGTTACTTGATCTAGAGGATTTATTTGACTTTGAGAATATTTATTATGAGAGAAAAGTTAAACTTGCTTTGTATAAACTTAGTGAGTATGCCTTACATTGGTGGGAACAAATACAGTCTGATGGAAATAGATGAGGTAAAGAAAAAATTTGTTCATGGCCAAGGATGAAAAAGATTCTTGCTATCAAATTTTATCCTTTGAATTGTGATGAACTTTTGTTGTACACAAAACAAGATTATTATTGGCCAAAAAGTTCATACTTGAATTATTTTGAAGAGCCATATATTCCACCTTTAAAGGAAGAATTGGATGTTGAAGAAAATATTGTTCTTGAAGATTATGTAGAAGTCAAAGGACAAAGTATAGAGATTTCTGAAGAAATTAATGGGGGTCTTGTTATGGAAGAAGATCCTCTAATCAAGATTATTGTGGAGAATAATGAAGATCCTATTATAGAGAAAGATCTTGAAGTCAAGATGGTAGAGACCATTAATTGGGAAGAAATTTAAGACGAAAGTTTCAAGGATCTCAATGAAATCAAATCATATGATTGTCAATCTCAAGATCCTTTTATTTTGGTGGTAAGTGATACACCGAAGTTTAATTATTCATCTTATTAGGGTTGATAGATTTGATTTAATTGTCAGTTCTTATTTGATAAATCTCTACAATTACATTAAGACCAAGGAAAAAGAAATTCAAGTTGATTTGTTTGTTCTATTGATGAGTTGCAAGTATAGAAAGAAGATCAAGGGGCTTAAGCATTCAAAGTATTTGTTTATTTGGAGTGGAAGATTTCAGATTTCAAAGATGAACTCGAGTATGAGTTTGTTTCAAGTGAAGGGTTTGATGTAGGACAAAATCTACAATTTAATTTTTGCAATTATTTATGTAGGGACCAGGTTTGAGCATTTCTGCTATTGAGAGAGTGGACTCAAGCCCAGTTAGCTCAGTACAATGAATTTATAGAGAGCGGGTTAAAGAACTAGGCGCTAATGAGGGATGCAACGGTCATGCATGGTTGCATGTGGATCTAATAGCTAGGACACGAGTTAAGATGCACAATGGTGCTCCTCGGCCCTTCTCTTGGGGGCTTAAAGTTCTTATTCCTTCTTCAGAGAATGGTTACAAGAGTTTCTCAGAGAATACCAGTTGCTACAGTACCTTTTAGTCCAGATTTCCCAGTCCCTCTTTACAGGGGGATCCCTTACATTATATACCACCCTCTCAATTGATCCTAACCTTACATTTGTTGATCAACCAGGCCGCTACTTGAGTGCTTGTCCCATCAGCCGCTTTCCCATTCTTCCTATGGGTTGCAGCAACTAAGGCAGCACTGTTCAGGGGTCCTGTCCTCATTAATGCGACCAGGACGTTAGTTGTGGGCATTTAATGTGGAGGTGACAGTTCATCCTGGACTTGCTCCTCCACCATGCTTCCATTGCTGACACGTTGTACTTGCTCTTTCTCTTTGGATGCTCAGGAAGGCCGCTCCTGGTAGCTTGTTACTTCCCCCTCCAATGGTCTTGGGTTGCCGAGGACAACATTGTCCTCGGCGATGTTTCTTGGCAGCTTGGGTTATCTGCGCTCCTCCTCGGACGTTTCTTGATCCTCGGCATGGGCCTTGGGCCGGGTATAAGATGGGCCGAGGTTGCCAGATTATTAGGCCCCACAATTTAATTTTGATATTTTTATGTAAAAAACGTTATTTTAGGTTTAAGTGATTTATTTTCTTGTTTTTAGGTGCTTTAATTATTTTTTAGGTCAAATTTGGTTCTTGTTATAGTTAGGTATTAATTAGGAGTTATTTTAGAATATATTTTCTTGTCTGTCAAGTTTATAGAGCCCTTAAATAGGCTCTTAAGTCTGTAAACATTTTTCAGTACTATTGATATTAATAAGAATTCATACTTTTGTCTATTATTTCTCTGATGGATTCCAGAACCCTTTCTACTTGTGGATTTCAGAACCCTTTCTCCTTGTGGATTTGAGGAATTCTCGTGGATTCGAGGAATCCTCGTGGATTCGAGGTTATTTTCAGAAGCAAACATGTTTTGTTTTTTGTTTTCTAGAAGTAGATGTGTTTTACTTCTTGTTGCTTCCGCATCCCACATCAGAAACATATTTTATAAAAAATATAAAACAAAAGAGAACTTGAATATCTTGATATCGCAAAAAAACAAAAAACAAAAACTGAAATACATAAACTTTTGCAATTGCTTTCAATGATTTTTCATATTTTGAAATTGTTACATGATTTCTTTATTATCAATCCTATGAGCTACATCTCTTTCAATGTTTGCAGTCAAACAATCATTCATCCAATTATCTCCCATTTAAGTGATTAATTTCAAATTTGTTAAGATCTAAATGAGTTTTTTCTAATGTTTAAGATTAATAAATTTTTACTTTTGTTTTAATTTGGACTTATTAATTTTTTTTTAATAGATTTTAGATCAAATTTGTTTGTTATTAGTCTTTTTGTTTTGTGTTTAAAAATGCCAGGGTATTGTTAAGAGGATCATATTCAAACTTATTTCAGCTGAGCTTAAAAAAAAAAAAAAAAAAAAATCTAGAGTCAGGGTGTTCAAAATTTTATTTTAGGGGGTCAAAATAAACAATTTTTTTTTTAAAAAAAATATTATATATATATTTTCATTTTTGGGGCCAGTTCAGGGGTTTGAACCCCTGGGCTCCAAGTGGAGCCGCCCATGGGGAGGAATAGATCGATAGGATATAGAGAGGAAAGAGGAAACTAATAAAAAATTAGGAAAAAAACTGTAAAAGAATTAAAAAATAATAATTATTGGTTAATAGATAGTTTGTACATGTGCTTAGAGCATACCCAGAGCATACCCATCAGGCGTTGCAAAATTATGCCATTTTAACACATCAACAATCCTATTTTATTATTTTACCACATCATTTTACAATACACCATTCATCACATGTTCTATTCTTGATTCTAAATATTAAATAAATATATACAACACATTAAATAATATATTAACTCAAAACCCAGCCAATATACAAACACACAACCCAGTGGCAGTTGCCACCAACCACCGCTACAACCATCGCCACAACCAAGAGCTTCCTCCACCACCCAAAATACAACTCAAAACAAACACAACAAAATACCCACAACAAACGGATTACTAAACCACCACCAATGGCAAATCAACCGCCACAAACTACAACCACAATCACTGGATCCTCCAACAAATTCCAAGTCCAAAAACCTCAACAAAAGAGGGGGAAAAAAAAAAACTCAAAATCTTCAACAAAATAGAGAATAAAACTCAACCCACTACAGCCACAAACACTGCTGGCCCAAAACTCAACCAACCACCGCCACAACCACGACACCACCACTGGCCCAAAACCCCAACCCAATCGATCAATCAATGACCAAACTCAACCAACGATCAGCCTAAAACCCTAGCCCAACCGACCCAAAACCTTGACCCACAACCCACACAATGCCGACCCAAAACCCACACATCGGAACCCATCCCAAAATCTAACATCCACAACCCGATTAAGAGAGATTTGAAGGTTGATGGCGAGAGTTGTGGAGGTTGGCGGCGAGGGCTGGAGAATGAGGTGGCGAGATCAGGGACGAGTTGTGGAGAATGAGGTGGCGAGATCGGCGACAGGGGCTGGAGAATGAGGCAGCGAGATTGGCAGCAAGAGCTGTGGAGGACGACGCAACTTCAGGCAAATATGAGAGAGATCTTGAGCAACTTTCTTGAGCAGGGAGGAGAGGGAAGAGATAGAGAGTGACAGAGAAAGAGAAGAAATGAGTGACCCAGAGTAAATAAACAAATGATAAAAAAAAAATTGCAACATGCTACAGTGCGGTTCGCACTATAGCATGTTGCAAAAATTTTTAAGATTTGGAACATCTCATGATGCATGAATATTGGTGTTTGGTGTGTCAAATGCCAAATATTTGGCATTTGACACACTTGATGGGAATGCTTTTAATAAGGCTCGAAAGACACTTAACCAACACATTAGCAATGAGTTTAGAAAAAGAGCTCCAATTAAAATGCTTGGTAACATTAAAGTTGCGGATCTAAAATTTTAAATTTCATGGTAAAAAACAAAATTATCCCAAATTTTTTCTTAAAAAAATACAAATTACAATTTTATCAAAAAATAACATACCATTTAATTAATTAATTTTTTGAGAAGAACCATTTAATTTATTTGGTGAAGAAACCTTTAAAAAAAAAAAACCGAAAATCTATGCACACCAAGTGAATATAGATTACGTCTTTGCACCGTACATATATAAATATGGAAAGTGACTGGCTTATACATTAATATTATGGGTCCGGTTAATGTGTGCCCTTAGGGCACACATTAAGCTTTCTATTTTTGGAAACATTTTCTCGGAAATTGAAAAAGCTGTCATTACTTTTTCAATTCTCGAAATTTTTTTTCCAAAAATGAAAATTAGGGCACACATTAGTAAAATCCTAATATTATTTAGGTTCGATCAGCATCTTTATGGAATAATAATGGACACATTATAGATTTATTTATTTATTTTGAATAAGGGGAAGTATTGACCATCAATTTATAATGATGGACACATTATAGATTGATAGTCAATACTTTCCCTCTTTGGAAAAATCTCTCATGCACTAGATGCATGAGACTTGCCTGACACAGGCAAGTGGGCTTTACACGTCAATCTATAATGATAGACACATTATACATTGATAGTCAATACTTTCTCTCTTTGGAAAAATCTCTCATGCACTTGGTGCATGAGACTTGCCTCTCAGAGGCAAGCGGGCTCCACACGTGTGGGGCCCACCTACCTGTGAGAGGCAAGTCTCATGCACTTAGCACATGAGATACTAGCTCTTCCTTCTTCAATAACGAGTCTAAATCTTCTGTCCCACTTTTCCTGCTGCATTATATACTGCACAAATAAAAACTTACCACATGTCTATTTATTTTATTAAATGCTAAATTTATGCATTCTATTATTTCAATTTCCTATAATAAATAAATAAATGACCCATCATATTTAGGTAATTGAAATAATAGAATGTATAAATTTAGCATTTAATAAAATAGATAAACATGTAGCATGTTTTTATTTGAAGAGTATATAGTGGAGCAGGAAAATGGGATAGAAGATTTGGACTCTTCAATAACACACTCCCCATCAACTTCAAGGAAACTAACTATTTGGCACGTAGAAGGCAGACCACAACTATTAACAAGAAAGCAGAATAATTTTCAAGTCCCTTTCTGGGTCTTCTTAATTATTAATTAAGCTGCATGCTGATACAAATAGGCTCATTCCTTTTGTTTAACACCTATACTACTTGCCGACTCCCCATTCAAATCCAAAAGAAATGAAAAGGTCGTACCATTCAGTTTATTTGGTGCAGAAACCTTTCTTAAAAAAACCCCGAAAATCTATGTACACCGAATAGGGTAGGCCTTATACAGTTATACATAACACTCTTTTTTGGGGTAATATTTATACAATATTTGTACCCTTTGGTGGCGACTCCTGAAATTTAATATGATATAAATATAAGAGAAAAATTAACTGATAATCTGAAAGTTTTGATTTAGAATTTATTTTTAGAAACTTTTAATGAGAAAAGAAAAAAATAACTATTTTTTTTACAATATTTTATATTTCTCATAAAAATAGTATAATCATGATACATTATTAGTATGATATTCACTTCATAAATACAAATTTTGGTGAAATAAGAAATGATTTAAATATCTAGAACTCTGGATATAAAAATCTAAAGCATGTGAAGTAAATTAACATTATACGTTCGATCAGCATGTTGCTGAAATCATGGACACAAATAGTTAATACCTCTCAGTCAATAACATTTTCCATCAATATCAAGGAAACTACCTGGTAAGTAAGGGACTGAGAGGCCCAAATAATTTTGTATGCCCACTTTCTGGCTCTTCTTCTTATATATTAGCTTTTCAAACCTAGCAAGAAATCACAATGGCGTCGTTAAAAGTTCTTTCAGCCCTTGACACTGCAAAAACTCAGTTATACCATTTCAAGGCAATCATTGTAGCTGGCATGGGTCTCTTTACTGACGCCTATGATCTTTTCTGTATCCCTCCAATTATGCGACTCATCGGACGTGTCTACTACGAACACGAGTCTGAGTCCCATAAGTACGTGATCCCACCAATCATAACGTCAACCATGGTGGTTATCGCTCTTTTGGGTACTGCAATTGGTCAAGTGGTGTTCGGTAGGCTAGGTGATCGAATCGGTAGGCGCCGCGTGTACGGGGTTGCATTGATCATCATGGTGCTCAGCTCCTTTGGATGTGGGTTCTCTGTATGCTCTACAAGGAGGTGTGTTCTAGTGAGTCTGTCGGCTACGATTATGTCGGAGTTCGCTAACAAGACGACACGTGGCGCTTTCATAGCCTCCGTGTTTTCAATGCAGGGCTTTGGAATCTTGGCTGCTTCCATGGTCACCATGGTGGTGTGCGCAATATTTGAACACGCATCTGATGGAGTAGCAGAAGATCTGACGCCCAAGGATGCAGATTTCGCATGGAGATTGATATTGATGATTGGTGCAATACCTGCCGGGTTAACATTTTATTGGCGAATGATGATGCCCGAAACTGCCAGTCATTTCATTATGAACAAAGTTTAGTTACAAAATTAATTGTAGCATAGAGCTATAACTTTACTTAATATTATTTACATTACTACATATTTTAAAAATCTAACCGTTAAATCGCATATTCTTTATATTTTTAATACACATATCAAATTTTGTGCCAGTTATATATTATTTATTATATGATTTATAAGCTTATATTTTGTGCATAATTTTAAACAACAAAAACTTACAATTTAAATAATTTATTGATGACATAGTTATTGATTTTTTTTTTATAAATATAAGATAGAAATTCTTCTCTAGCCTAATCTAAGTGTATATGTGTATGAAGTTCTCTCATGAAAACTTGAATCCCAGCTCTTACCCTCTCACACCCTACAAGCAGTTATACTTGTAGAGTGAACATCGCGTTATGGGTGCACGGTGGTCATAGTTATTAATCTTTAATTTTATAGAAATTTTGTAAGTATAGAGGATACAAGAAGAAAATGTAATCCAACGATAGATTTGTCAAAATTCACCTCTAATAAATAGATATTGAGTAAAATAATTTTGTAACTAAACTTTATTATTCTATTATTACCTTTTCTTTCTTTCAAAAAATCAGCAAAAAAAAAAAAAAAAAACTTAGCTAGTCCCGAAACAATGCCCTATATAAGAATTGCCGATGCAAATCATATACGTGTATACATTCTGATTTTAGGCCAAATAAATTTATTTTAACTATATTATAACTTTGAAATACTAGGAGTCTAGGATAGTAGCATGGTGTATACTATGCTTGTTGGTAAAAACTTCTCTATGGTGCTGTTTGGATTCGGCGTTTGCGTTTGTGTTTTAGGTATTGCGCATTTCTGCATTTTTTTTTCTTTCTTTCAGACGCAAAGGCTGACTTTTCCACTGTGAACAATGTATTCGTGCACTGTTCACGGACCCACAAATATCACTTTTCAACAACTTTTTCATTAAAAATGGGTCACACGATATTATTTACACATTTAAAAATTATTTTGCTACAGTGTTTTCAATTTTCAGTTTTCAGCTGTATTCAGACGGACCCTATATTTTTTTTTTTGTAAGGAATTAAAAAATTAAAAAAAAAAAAAAGGATGTGTAGAGACGTGAGGCCAGATTTCATTTTCAAAATCAATATATTCTATTTTTTTCATTTTTTTTTGGGACTATTTATTGTTAACCAATACTTTAAAGGCATTCGTTAGCATTTTTCTATTTCTATTACTTTGTGTGTTGTGAAATCAGAATGCAGATTTTTTTTTTTTTTTGGTAATAGAAGATTTTAAACAAGTAATTAAATGATACATAAGCAATTTATTATACATATCAGTATTTTCTAGGAGACAAACGACATTATTTGGATGCAATTGAAATTGTCTTAGGAAGACTAAAACGAAACATGAGAAAAATCAAGGATCACAGATAAAATACTCCATATTCAACGGCTCAAAAAAAAAAAGAAAAAAAGAAAAGAAAAGAAGACTCATTGTTACAATTTCATAGCCCGGCCCATAGAAAACAAAATAACAAAATTCATATTGGCAATATTCGAGACCTTATTTAGCAAACCATAAATCTTCCATTTGGATTGTATGTAAAATTTTGATTCAAAATTAATGTAAAATAGTTTATTCATGCAAAAAAAAAAAAAAAAAAAGAGCAAAAATTCACAATATCATGAATGTGATATGTTTCTTGCATATTTGTATGCATTAAAATGTTGTTTAATATATAGTTTAATATACCATCATTCAGTAGTAGGAGTATTTTTTTACTTATATATGTGTGTGTGCACACACCATGCATGTATGTTAGTTATAAATTTTGACCATAGAGTGAAATTTTGGTTTTGCTGTTGTTAATTTGTCCTTTTTGAAATTGATATACGAGAGATCTCAATTAATAGACAATCATTATTAGTTCTCCCTTCTAGTTAAAAATGTATCGTTTTCTTTCCTAGATTTACAGCTTTGGTGGAGCAAAATGTCCTCCAAGCAGCTATGGCCATGGACATGGAGAGGGTGTTGGAACTTCCAATGAGTCAGATTGTGGAAGAGAACCCAAAGTCACAAAGTCCACAATCCTATCCCCTCCTTTCCAAGCAATTTCTTCATCGCCATGGTCGTGATTTGTTCTCATGCTCCTTCACATGGTTTCTTCTTGATATTGTCTTTTACAGCAGCAATCTCTTCCAATCTAATATATATAATCATCATCTCCCGATGAAGGAACAAGTGAATGCCTATCAAGATGCTTTTCAAGTTGCAAAATTCCAAGCAATTATTGCAGCATGTTCCACAATTCCAGGCTATTGGTTCACCGTGTATTTCATTGATCGTGTGGGACGAGTCAAACTCCAAATGATGGGGTTTTTCTTCATGGCATTGGTTTATTTTGCACTTGGGATACCCTATGCATTTATTGGACCAACAATCGGAATACAGGTTTTTTAGTCCTCTATGCCCTCACCTTTTTCTTTTCAAATTTTGGACCTAACACAACCACTATTGTAGTGCCCGCAGAGCTTTTCCCAGCAAGATTTAGATCAACATGTCATGGAATTTCTGGGGCCACTGGGAAGGTAGGGGCCATTATTGGTTCTGTAGGATTTTTATGGGCTTCACATGATGGAGAAGGGAAGGTTCATCCCGAAGCAATTGGAATGACTTTCTCATTAATAATGCTTGCCATAGTTTGTTTGTTAGGAATGGTGGTGACATTTCTTTTCTCGCGTGAAACTATGGGGAGATCGTTAGAGGAGAATGAGAATGATGGTTAACTAATTAGCAATGTTTGTGCAGATCTCTTTGTAGAAGTAAATTTATACAGTGTATATAGAGCTAAATAAATGAAAAATTATCTCCAAAAATGATTGTAGGCTTTGTGGACTTATTTTTTGCTTCGGGCTAAATACATCTTCGATCTTGCTGATTGGGTTTTAATTAGTTTTGGACCTAATACCAACTCATTAAACATTTTTTTACTTAAAAAAAAACCTAAGATCAGATCATCTTTAGCAGATCAAAGGAGCTCACTTCATTCTTCAAGCTTGATCAGTTTCTGTCTTCCACTTTCAAAGTGCAATTTCCAGTTAGTATATTGATCTAGCTATGTTATTCTTCTTACGTACATAAATTGATCTCCATTTTTCCGAATCACAGCGACTTTTTTGTAAATGAGTATGTTGAAAACTCTTCAATTCATACTTGATTCTTTTGTAGGTAGATAATAAAATGTTAATCGTCAAATAAATATAGAATATATTCTTATTTGCAAGTGAGGTTATGTGTGTGTGTATTTATTTATTTATTTATTTTTTAACTTTTCTTTAATGGGTTTCTAAAATTATCTTCTTTTAAGGTAATAATACAATTTTTTTTTTCTAATTATTTGAGCTTTTATTCGGCTCAACAACTTAAGTTTTTTTTATTTTATTTTGGCTTCTCAAATCTTTTAGATCAATTGATATATTGACAATTACAAAAAATTGGGTTCAACAAAAATAAAAAAAAATGCTACTTTCACAACATTTTTATAATAATTTCACAACAAATCTTATGTGATAAAATGATTATAATTTTGGCCTAATATTGACATCACTTTTTTACTTATTAATAACATTTTTTCGCATAAGATTTGTTGTAATAATATTGAGAACGTAGCATTACTGTAAAAATAATTCTAGCATCCCAAACATAATCCTTAACACCTTAAAAAACAAATGGCTTAAATAACATAAAAAAATTAGCCTAAATAACACTAAAATAACTCAAACAAAAATAAGAGTAGACCAAATAACAAGTGAAAAAATTATTCAACAAAAAATCCTATTAAAAAAATAAAAGGATAAAAATCTCTAATTATTCAAATTTGCAACTCATTCAATCTATTCATAAATAAAAATCCATAATCATTCAAATTTGTAACTTATTCAACCCATTCAATAAAATTAATTTCTAATTTTTTTTTTCCCTTTTAGATAAGGTACAAAGAGAAGTATTGTGGTCATGAGTTCTCTTTGGTGGTGTTGGCAATTATGCTCTTTTTAGCTTTGTATTTGCAACAATTTTGCTCTCCTAGTGACTTGGTTTGTAGTTGTAGAAGATATTATCTCTCTTTATTTCTTCATTTTTCTCCTCTATTATCATTTTAGCTTCTCTCACATTTCATTACTCTCTTTTTATAGCATTCTCAGTTTCCATTTTATCTGTAATCAGTCCCTTTTATCTTTTTCTTTTTGTTAGTAAAAAGAAATTGTAATACTTCATGTATTTGTTTGTTTGTTTGTTTTTTTTTTTTTTTTTTTTTTTTTTTTTTTTTTTTTGACATTGATATATTTAAGTTATCTCTTTATTAGATTTTGTATATAAAATTTAAGTTTCTTAGTGACCACCTTATAAAATATTCCTAGAACCACTACTGATTTCATGTGTTTAATTTTTTTTTTTTTTTTTCATTCTATGTGTACAGTGGAAAGAGTAAATGATTTATATTCAATTAGGCATAATTAATTAAAGGGTCATGTTAACGAGTGCCGTTGAAGCATTGGTTAACAATCCAATTAAAGAAAATTTTTATGGGAAAAGAAAAAAAAACAATTAATGTTTTGACAGCTTTTTTCATTTCCCATAAAAGTGATATCAAAACTTTCTTAAAATGGATTCTTAACCAATGCCTCAACGGCACTCGTTAACATTTCCCTTAATTAAATGAAAGAGTAATGCTACTGCGATTAATAATTTTGAGGGTTTTTTTTGGGAAAGTAAAATTATTTTAAGTTTTTGGATGTGGTACATTTGTAGTAAGTTGCAAAGACCCGCAAAATCTATGAACGCCAAATTTGGCGGACAACTACCTTCTCCCAACCTTTTATTTTTTATTTTTTATTTTTTATATAAGATATAAATTTTACTCTAACTTAATCTAAGTGTATATGTGTGTGAAACTCTTTTCTGAAAACTTAAATCCTGACTCTTACCCCTCACATCCCACAAACATTTCTATTTATAAAGTGACCATCACACTAAAGGTGTGCGATGGTCCATTTCTCAACTTTGAACCATGCATTCATGTGCACTAATATGATATTGAAGGGGCCATTTTTGTCAAAATACACGTGCCAGAATATTTGTGAATACTTTTTGGACAAAGGCTGGTGGGCTTGGGAATTAGGCCGGGTTCGTTCTGCAAAATAGGCCCCGCTGGAATTGGGCCTGGTATGTTGTGAAGAATGGGCTCCGTTGAACCAGGTTGTAGCAAAACAAACACGGCCAAAATGGCCCATTACCATCAATTTTGGAAATAATTGGGCCAAAAACACTGTTTCGGAAATAATTGGGAATATACCACGTTTTTAAGTACTCGAGTTTGCTGAACTCGAGTACTATGTTTTTTTACTTCCGCCGTGGCACGCTGACATGGCAGTTGATTCAAAAATTCCAAACAATACTCGAGTTTCACGAGCTCGAGTACTGTATTTCTGTGGTACCCGAGTTTCGGAAACTCGGGTACGATTCTGCCTTAAGAAATTTTTTTAAAAAAACCCTGGGCACTCAGCTAGCTTACTTAGTCTGTCACTCTCTCATCTATCACTTTCTCAATCTCCCTCTCAATCTCGCTATCTCCCTCTCAATCTCCCCTCTCAATCTCGCTATCACTTTCTCAATCTCCCTCTCAATCTCGCTGTCAATCTCCCTCTCAGTCTCGCTCTCGCGCTCTCGCTCTCGCGCTCTCGCTCTCTTCTTCGGCACACAAGCTCGTCTTCTTTCTCTATTTCTCACGGCAACACAGGTTCATCACTCTAACTTTTCTCTTCTTCATTGACCTCTCTATTTCTCTATTTCTACTCAATCTTAATGCATATAGGCTCTGGGATGTGGGTTTCATTTGAATTTTTTTTTTTGTTTTTTTTCTGTGGGTTTGCTTGGGTTTCATTTGATTTATCGTGGGTTTTGTTGGGGTTTTGTTCGTTTGTTTGTGCGTTTTGTTTCGTTGTATTTTCACTGATTTGTTTTGGGTTTGTCTTTGTTTTCTATTTCTGTTATCTTTTTGTGGGATTGTAATGCAAATTATGTGTTTGATGAAATGCTTCTATGAACTATCTATGAAATGCTTCTATGAAATGCTTCGTGGACTCCTTGAATTTGGGTTAGGATAACATTTGCCGTTCTCATTTGGCACATTTAGCTTGTTTTATCAGTTTAGGATCTTAAGGGTTGGGAGTTTAGGGGTAGAAAATGATCATCTTATAAATTTATTGTAGTTGATGCAATTAGGAAGGAGAAAGGGTTTGTAATCACATTTAGTTACAAAATCCTCATATGCCTTAGAAAGTCATTAGATTCACAATTAGGAATTGGAATTTCTTAGTGTGTTTTTAATGTAAATGTTCAAGGTTGAAATCCGTTTTTTTCTAACTATTGAATTATCAAAAAATAGAAAAGTAGAACAACTCTCTAAATATTTCAAAAAATCTACTTTAAGATTGAAAGATTTGAGGGCGTCTTTAAGGTGCTATATATATTGTTTTTTATGACCCTTTAAAGTGCTATATATGATGACGCTTTGTACAATACTTATGAAACCTTAATTCTGCTAACATGGTAGTTGAATAAAATCTTACAGTACTGTTACCTATAAACCTCCTATACTGTCTCTTAACAATTTGTACTATCATCCAATAATA
The DNA here is from genome assembly GCA_019022515.1 of Quercus aquifolioides. Taxonomy (NCBI): domain Eukaryota; kingdom Viridiplantae; phylum Streptophyta; class Magnoliopsida; order Fagales; family Fagaceae; genus Quercus; species Quercus aquifolioides. Next base: position 90,126,134 of record CM032327.1, read on the forward strand.
GAGAGACCACATACAAAGTTCATAAAATAAATTTCAGTACCCTACATGTACTACAAGTCATAGTACTAGTTATAATGTATGTATGTATATCTGTTTGTTTATGATGTTGTCAAATTTAAAGTATCTACCAACATCTTTTATTTTTTATGAAATCAGTGAATGCTGCATTAGATATATATTATTGCAATTTTCAATAAAGACCAAAAATGAAGATCACTGAGATGTTAAGGCAAACCCAAAATAAGTAGGTGTTGTTTGGTAGAGTATATCCCCCCCCACCCCCCAAAAAAAAAAGAGAAAATCTCCCCTGCCAGTAATAGTATAATGCATGGGAAGCAGTCATCACCCATGCTTTCCCATGCATTTCTGAAATTGGACCCCCACTTTCAACATGTAATCAGCTGCTACAACCTCCAAGTCCTCTAGCTGGTATTCATCTTCAACACCATCATCCTCTGTCTCACCAATGGTTGGATCAACCTAATAGTATCGCCAAATGCATTAGTTAATAAAACAACTATGAAATTTTCATGCAGACTGAAACAATTTGCATCAGGACTACGAAATTTTCAAAGTATAAAGTGTTTTTGGAATGCGAGTCGACTAGAAATTGGCGATATGGTATGCTTCAAATTCCATTTCATTTACTTACACAGGCTAACTACGAAAAGGTTTTGGATTATAGTTAAGTCAATAGCCAATCTCTTTAGTAGATAATCAGAAAAGCTAACAATGCAACTATGAGTTATAAATTTGTAAAAGACCACTCATCGAAAATCCAGCTAACTATAAGATTTCACCTGGTGTCATTATGCCTAGTTTCTTCAGGGCATAGTGGGATGGCTCAAAATGCCAAGCTTGAGGGCAACACATTATAATTTAAATAGAAACCATACACAAGTTCAATAATTTGAATATAAAGAGAAAGTCATCATCATCATAAGCATAATAATTTGAAGTTTTGAACTAGTGCAATCAAAGACATTTAGGAGGATCTAAAGTGTTCAATTGTGAGAGTGTAGGCAATTCCTTTGATTGGTAGCAATGTTTAAGAACAAGCCAGAAGTTAGAACTTCTACGATTAGCATTAAAAAAATGGAAAAAATTTACATTTAAAAGGATGCCACGGTTCAAACTTAGCATACCTAGTCCGCGAGACCACCACTCGTCCGTACCTCGTTCCGCTTAGGGCATGTTCTTCGGTTATGCCCCTCTTGGTCACACAACCCGCATTGCACCTTCCTCCCCCCCTCCTTCCATGGTGTGGTTCTCGGCCGTCTCCCACCCTCGTCCATCTCATTCCTGATTCGTGTTGACACAGGGCGACCTTTTTCTCGGATCAATCGAGGGTTAGGGAGGACTTTTCGAGTTTCTTCAGGATCCGGCCATGATAATCTATCTTTCAACACAGGGAAAACGGGAGCATAGCTCCGGAACAGTGCATCCACGCTATAGCATGGGTCAATGTAATGCTCTGCATCATGTCGATACCTAATACAAACTGCAATGACATGTGAACATGGTATCTTGTACAGTTTCCATTTCTGACATGTGCAAGTTCTTTGCAACAGATTAACTCCATGTGTGTGATCCCCATGTCCATCAGTCCCTGCATTATGCGGTGTATCTACTTGATATGATTGTTGTTGCGCGCTCAATCTCGTGACCCTGTGATTCTCCGCCTTCGCCTTATTTCTCATGAAGATATCCAAGGCATATTTAGTCCATTTTTGACCCGATTTCAACTGCGATATGCTCTTATTACGACGATCATCAAAGTAGGCATTTAGTTTGAACCATGTGTATTTCACCATTGCCGTAATAGGCAAGCTACGAGCACCCTTTAGAACACCATTGAAGCACTCGGACACGTTTGTAGTCATCGCCCCATAACGGTAACCGTTGTCAAAAGTTAGAGCCCATTTCTCTTTGGGCACAGCCTTCAGATATCGGTGCGCATCCCGGTCGACATTCTCAATTGAATCGAAAGTGGCATTGAACTTTCGCTCTTGGGTAGCACTTGCTGCCCTCCATACTAGATTCTTTAAAGTTTCATTTTTCCATCTAGTGTTAACATTACTGCATAGATGACGAAGGCAGTAACGATGTTCTGTCATGGGAGGTCGCAGGGAGACGTCTCGATTAGTGTCTCTGAAGATAGCTTGTATCCCAGGGTGTCTGTCAGATATGACACACAGGTCTCTCCGGTCGGTCACATACGTTCTTATACAAGCCAAGAACCAACCCCAAGTCTCTGTGCTCTCGCTCTCGACAACAGCGAAGGCTAGTGGATAAATCTTATTATTAGCATCTGTCGCCATTGCAATCATCAATTTCCCTTTATATTTTCCATAGAGGTGGGTTGCATCAATGCTAATCACAGGCCTACACTTCTTGAACCCAACAATACATGGACGAAATGCCCAAAATACAGACTTGAAAGTACAGGTTCCCTGTTCATAATTATCGTCCAGTAGTAAGTTATACTGTGTACCCGGACTTGCATCCGTAAGTCCTGCCAAAAAACGCGGCAACTCTGCATAAGACTCCTTAAAATCTCCGTATATAGCTGCAACGGCCTTTTGTTTGGCATCCCATACCTTGTATGTGAACCATAATGATTACGTTAGAAATGAATACAAGTTAAATCATTATAGTTGAAAAAAACAAATGAAGACTTGTAAGGCTATAAGATGAATATAATACCTTGTAATGAGATACTTCGTGTTTTAAGTCTGCCAAAACAACGTGGCGTAAGTTCTTTATCTTATATGCAGGGTCTTCTCGTATATAGCGCTCAAGTACGTATGCTAGGAACACCGAATCAATCATCCGACCATCGTGAGCATTCTGAATTTTGTCGCACGTGTGGGGGCCCTTGCATTTTGCGATCTTCCAGACATTGTCTCCCTTGCAACAAGTCGCACGGACTGACCATGGACAGGAATCATCCTCACAACTCACTATAAGCCTCTCTAAGTCTGAATGCTCAGTCTTGAAGCTAAAATTCTCTCGCAATGCGTACCAAGTCAACGCAAATTTTACTGCGAATTTATTGGCGAATATCATCCCTTTCAGTGGCTGCTCCCCAAGCGTCCAACTTGATACTTCTGCTTGCATAACCGGTGATGGATCAAACATATTATCCCAAGTGTTTTTAGTGAACCATTCTGGTGTAGGATCAGGACCTGGGCATGTGTCTCTATTCTCTTCTACAACAACATCTTCGATATGATCAACATCCTCATGTTCACCCATGGTATCTAGGAACTCCTCGAACTCATCCCTAGTAACATCAATATGGGTTGCATCATCAGCAACTCCGTAATCATCTTCATTTTCGAATGTGCCCCCATGCAGCTCATCATGAGATAAATGCTCTCCTTCATGCACTTCATGGCGCCTTGCCTCCTCCTCAGTTGAGTTCACACCAGGAAATGTCTGCCATGGTTCATTGCCATACCCATCTCCTGTGTTCTCTGCACACCCTTGATAAGACTGTAGTGGTATTGACTCGATGTGCTCATTTGTAGTTCCATCCAAAACAGTATGTTGTGAACCCTCTCCAGCCTCTACTATGGTGGGCTCAATAGTGACATAGAGCTCCGAAGCAACAAATCCTTTCAACACCATTTGTTCAACAACTTCCCACATCATCTTCACTTCGGCGCCACACGATAACTGTAGTGACTTGTAGACAACCTGGGTGCCTACAACCAGTTGAGGTGCTCGATACACGATGAAAATGTTATGCCTGCACTGGTCTAACCCCATCGCCTTCAATATTCTTCGTTTCAAATTCATAAGGCCTATCCCACGCTTCACCTTAACACATTTTTGCTTTTGGTTTGAGCCTTGGTATGACAACCCATTTAACTCATGATAATACGTCTCTCCATCGTAGTACACATAGAAAAAGTGAAAATCCATCACCGACCTGTTATTAACAATATTAAAAGTTGTCATAATCTATAAATAGTTACATAAATTTGGCGTATGATAAAAACAATTTCTATTCAAACTCAACCTCCTTGACCATGTGTATAGACCAGGGGCAGAGTCAGGGGGGGTCGAGAGGAGGCACTTGCCCCCCCTGACCCTGCCAAAAATTTTCCTTTTTTATGTGTGTAGCAGTAAAAGGTGGAGACTTAATTGAAACTGTGATAAATAGTGCATGAGTAATGAAGCTGCATTAAAAACCCCTTCAACTACATGTTTTGAAATAAAATTGTAAAGTGGAGGGCCACAGTTGCTTACCATACATCATTTTGTGTGTGTGTGTGTATATATATATATATCCCTATCTTTTTGAAAAGTCAAACTCAATTGGTTTATCATATATCTTCATATCTTTTTTTTTTACTTTATCAATATTTTTTAAAGTTCAAATTTAAAAAAAAATAAATAAATAAATAAACAATGATAAAAAATAAACTTAAATAAAGAAGAAAAAGTATCAATTGAAGAGACAAAAATACCACCCCAAAAAAAAAAAAGTTTCCTTTCAAAAGTATTAAGCAATAAAATTTGGTTCCAAAATAAAATATACACAATATATTATTGGCTATATATTAAAAAATAAAAAAACTAATAAAATATACGCAATATAATGATATGCAATGATTTTAGGGGATCTTTCAATATTGAATGATCACTTACTATTCATAATACTGGCATTTAATTGTCAAGTTTGGTTAATATTTTATATATATAATGCATATGTTGTATGCTACATACACAATATGTATTTGTTTATGGAGACACATGTATATTAGTTATAAATTTTGCCCCCCCTAAGGTCAAATCCTGCCTCCGCCACTGGTATAGACATATAAATAATTGAATCTCGATCATAATGTGCACTTAACCATATATATATATTCTATACACAAATAAAATAATAAAATGTCAACCATTTCGACTTTATTTTATTAAGCCAATTTCTTTGATGAGTAATGAATTCATATTATATGCAAGTTTCATAGGTAAGGTAAGTATGAGAAGGAAATATTATATTAAGAAATTGTACAGTAAGAAAAGGAAAAAATATACCAAACTGTATATACAGCCCCACTTTTATATCAGATAATTTTATATTGTGAAGAAATTGATAACTTGATATAAATAGAAAGAAAAAAGGAGTTTACGTAATTTATAAGTTTATATTAATTGCATATTATTATTTTGTTTTTTACTTCATCTAAAAAAATAGTTAATGTTATTAGAATTTTATTAGAAATTTTTTTTCAGTTTACCTTAAAGATAAGAAGTTCACATTAGTGAAGTACAATTCTGAAATTTCTAACCTTGGAGTGTGCTCTCTAGATACTGCCTCATTTGGGAGGGGGAATAAACTACAAAGTAGAAAAGAAATGAAGTTTTAAAGAATAGTATTCTTTTATTTATTTATTTATTTTAAATGTCATCATTTAAGTTTGTAATTGAAGGTCCCTATTAACTCCATTTTCTAGTCCCTGATGAATTGGAGGAGAGGTAAGGAGTAAAATATATATTTAAATGAATATAATGTAAACGAATTTACATCACCTTGAAAAATAAAGTTATATGGTATGATTACTAAATTTGTCCTTATAATGAATTTATCATGATGATATTTAGATTACTTAATCAATTCTTTTTTTGTAATTGTGATGGATGATAATAAAGCGATACCACAGAGCGAGAACTGTCAATATTTTGGATCAATGACTCATAAAAATTGAGACGGTTAACATCTGTATATCATAAAATAAAAGCATGATAACTTGATATCAGATGAAAATGGCCAAACTCATTACACAGTTAAATTTCCACTATATATATAGAACCATGTATGTATCAGCAGTTGTACACAGTTAATTTTAAAAACTCATTGAGGTCATGTAACTCATGCAAAAAATTTTAAAAACTAAGCATTTAACAAAATACCTCTATGTACTGGTCACAAGAGAATTGACCCAACGGTGAAATGGATAGCACGTTGGTTGATGGAGACACGGATGGAGCTCAAGGACTTGCAGATGGTGACCAAACAGTCAAGTGTATGCTGAAAATGTCTGACTCGCAGAAGGAGTTCCTCAAGAGCATTGTACTGAAAATGTCTTAATGCTGATGGGTTGGTATTTGGTTAAATGGTACTCGAGCTCAAAGAACTCGAGTACCATTAACTACCATTTACTCATACCGTTGAAGCTAGTTCGTATGTGAGTAGGTGGGTGGGTAATAACTGTGGGAGAAGGTACTCGAGTTTCAAGGACTCGAGTACCTTGTTAAAACTGCCCCAGGTTCAGTGTTTTTTGGCTCAGTGTTTAAAAAAATAAAAAAATGTGATTGGTACCCGAGTTTCACAAACTCGGGTACCAATCTGCCTTAACGAAATAAGGAAAACTCACACGCAAATATTTTACTTGGTTCTCGAGTGTTTTTATAAAATGTCCTTTTTTTTTCATTTTTTATAAAATTTCCCCTTTTTTTTTTATAAAATGTCCCTTTTTTCTAAACCTGCATGCATAGTTTAAGGTGCTTTGATCAATCAGATCAAGGGCCTAACATTCAGAAATTGCTTTGACAGCCCCATCATGCTCATTCGGATTGCAAACATGGCTTGCTTTGTGTACATGAGTTTTACATCAGTTTTAAGCTTCAGTTTGTAACTTTTCTACACAACTTTTTAAAACTTCATTTTTGTTGGTTCTTTTTTCTCATTATTTTCAATTACAAACTTTTCTATACAACTTTTTAAAACTTCATTTTTGTTGGTTCTTTTTTCTCATAATTTTCAATTTTTTTACAAGTATACTGTACCCCACCATCATAAAAACAAATTTAGCAAAAGGCCTACATAAATGGTTCCCAAATATAGGTCATATAACGGTTTGCATGTGTATAAGCGAGTAATTTAGAACAAATTCTTTCATGAGCTATATTCAGTTACCAAGCTTGCAAAAAGTTGGTTAGCATTTCTACTTTGAAAGAGAAAAGGGGGAAAGGACTAAGGAGACACATCAATCTACACTATCATACAGCATAATCTACATATATAAACACCATTGTTGTATTTTACATTGAGAATGGTTAATATACAATCACTGCCGAAGCTTAATTCTTGCCATCTCTAAGGCTGCCTTGGCTGCATTACGTTTTTGCTCCCTTTGATGACAAAGTTTTGTTGCCTCTTCTGCTTCCTGAGATGCAGTCTGCAAACTCTTTTCAGACTCCAACATATCCCTAGAAACCTCACCTACACGAGTCTCTAGCTCCTTAGTCTCAGCCTCACAACTGGACAACTGATTCTCAATTTGGAGAAGCAACTCTGTGACACAGGAAGCCTCTTCACGAAGTGAGTGAAGACGCTGATTGGAGTCTATAAATGCAGTCATTATTTCGTCGTGGATGCGAGAAATATCATCATACCTTACTTTCTCACTATGTAACTGCTCCATCAAACCTTGAAAAGAATGTTCGTTGTTCATACCTTACTTTCTTACTTTGTTAACAACGCCTGCAACTTTATCAATCTTGCAATGAAGCTTCCCTGCAGCAATAAAACACGAGAGCTCCCTGTCATAGAGGAATAGAGAATAGGTGGATTAAAAACGTAAACAAATTTCAACCAGAATTACTTAGTAAAATTATTTTAATCTTAATCATTCTTTTGGCTGTATAATTATTTTAATGCAGTAATGCACTGATGCAACACATAGATTATTAAATTATAACTAAAACTTCCATTTCACAAACTCAGTTCACACAATAACCCTCTAGTTCTACTGACAAAAAATCTTTAGAATGAGTTTTTTACATTCTAATTGCATGAAGAAGTATAGCCATAGCCAGCAAGCAGCAATAACACTTCCCAACTGACCTCAAAGTTCCAGTCTTGCCATGCCAGCCATCACTTCCCTACAATAAGCTTGCTGCCGGTAGAAAATTTAAGGTTCAAGTCCATAAAAAACAAAATTTGGGACAAAAAAACACAGGTACCAAACCGTTTTTCCTACACTCACAAAGTTAAAAAGAACCATTTTTCACAAACAAACACAAGTAGCAAACCATCTTATGCTTATAATTATCCCGCCATCATTGCACCTCCACAACCAAAACCCCCATGCCACCACAACCCACCACGACCCAGACCTGCCGCAACCCACCAATCCAAAACCCACTCCCACACAAATCAAAACCCCACACCCACAAAAAAGGAAATAGTTCAAAAAGTTCAAGCCATAGAAAATGAAGCTAAGGAAGAAATGTAAACAGAATTCCACTTAAAATCAAAGAAAATATATATTATGGTACCTGAATTCCAAAAGTGATACTCTTTGAGAAGTGCAGGGAGAGATTTTCTAACCAATTGCATATCACCAGTCCTGCTGTATATGGCATGAACCATAGCACTCAAGAGGGGAGGCTGGCTGCAAAAGGTACCCCTGAGTTTGTGGTTTTAACTCCAATTATATAATCATTTAGATTACGAAAGAAATTATGTAAATGAAATTTGCATATATGAGATTCATATGAAAAAATGTCAAAAGGGAGAAGAAAACAAAAACAATAACTTGAGGATCAAATGATTAAGCCAAAAAGTGTTATATAAAAGCTGAAGCATTAATACCAAGTTTAATGAAATGAAATTGCATGTGCCCTACCTTTCAACTAGAGACTAGTGGTCTAGTATTCATTTTATTTATAATAAAAAGGTAGCAACAACAGTTTAAATTTCAGATTTGGACTATATTAATTGACAGTTTAAATTTCAGGTTTGGACATAATGACAAGTTTTAACTTTTTAAAATTTCTACATTATGGGTTATACAAGTTATATATACTCATAGCCTTATTACTTATAATGTGCTTATAATGTGCTTTAGAGTTGAGACACCTGTGTTAAGACATTAATTTGGATTAGACATGAGAGAGAGAGAGGTCTTTAACGGTGCCTAGTGCCAATTGGTTTTAATAATTATAACATCTCACTAAACCCATGACCAAAATAAAGACCCTCTGATGGACTAGCATTCCTGACAGAAATAAAGACCAACAAGTGTTAGAAACCAAGCCCCTAGAGGCACCCTCAGTTTGTGGTCATTTTAAATTTGCCCCTTTAACATTTTTATGTCCCTAATGTAATATAAGATTTTCATTTGATCTGTATATTAGAAATTGAAAAGGATTTCTTAAACCATATAAATAAATAAATATGAGAATAAAAGAAGTGTTCATGTACTTACCGTTGCTTCTGTGGAAGGTACTTTGCCAAATCAACAACCAGCTGATTGATATCAACAGAAGAACCCCAAACTAGATGTTAATGACTGAATAGAAGGTCTCTTGGGCTTGTTGGTCTTTTTCTTCAGTTGAGCTGCATTGAGGTTAGCCTCTAACAGTTAGCGAAAGCTGAGAAACAAGGTTTCAAAACAATTACATACATCAGGCTATAATGGCCATTAAATAAAGTCAGTTTTTTTTTTTTATAGCATTTTTTAATTTTTTTTTAATTTTTTTTATTTCTGGTATTAGTACCAACTCAAGCTAGGGACTACTACTGCATAGCCGCCTTCATTTAGCAGCCCATATTTTGATGTGTGTTTCCAAGTAGTGCTTTCACCTTTGTACACCAACACCAGTGTCAGGCTCTCTCTAAAAGTGTAGGTATGGAGCATAGCAATGTATAATACTAAAATGAACATATCCAATTGTTGCGCACTTGGCTTTGTAAGCAAACACACAATTATAAGAAGAACAATTCATTGCCTCCAGCAGTGAAAAAAATGGTTATAATAAGGCACTCCATAGTGTTGTCTATGCATCAATAGACACAAAGAAGACAAAAATATTAATTTTTTGTAATGTCTTCACCATTAGCTCATTCTATTCTATGCATTAGCACAAATTTATTGGGATCCTAATCTGTGTTTTTTTTCCACAATATTTCTAATTTTCAATCCATTAAAATTTCAAATGAAATACGTAACCCTAAAACTAAAAAACTTACCTTAGTGCGAGACAGTGAGAGAGCTGAGTGAGAGGTCGCCGACGAGCGTCTTCCGCCGCCGATGGAGTGAGGGTTTGGGGTTTTTAAGTTTGGGTGTGACGGAGAGTGAGAGTGTTCACAGTAAGCTAGCCGAGTTCGGTCGCCGTAGAGTCTTCTGCCGCCGACGAGAGTCTTCCGCTGCAACGGGTTTTCTGCCGCCGCCGGTGTGAGGGTTTGGGCTTTGTGTGAATGTGTGAAGGAGAGGGAGAGGGTTTGGGCGTTCTGGTGTTCTGCTCTGAGAGTGAGAAGTGAGTGAGAAATGGAAATGGGTTTAGGTATTAGAAATGAGTTTAAGCGGATCTGGGAAATCTTTTTAAACAGTACTCGAGCTCAGGAAACTCGAGTACTGTATAAATTTTTTTAAAAAGTACTCGAGCTCAGGAAGCTCGAGTACTGTTTGGAATTTTTGAATCAGCTGCCATGTCAGCGTGCCACGGTGGAAGTAAAAAAACATAGTACTCGAGTTCAGCAAACTCGAGTACTTAAAAAGATGGTATATCCCCAATTATTTCCGAAACAGTGTTTTTGGCCCAATTATTTCCAAAACGGATGGTAATGGGCCATTTTGGCCAAACAAACACTCTAAAGAAATAGTAAAATACGACACAGTAAAACCCAATAATTGTTAGTTTTTTTTTTTTTTTTTTGGATAAGATAATTGTTAGTTTACAGCATGGTCAGCATACGTTTTCAATATATGTCAAATACATTTAATATACTCCATGTATTACAGGTGTAAGAGATATCTCTTTCCAGAATGAGAGTTATTCAAGAAAGAGCTCAGCCTCAACTCCCATAATCTTATTGCTTTGAACCAACACAAAATTATGGAGTTCGGAACTTGAGTCAATCTTAATCGTATTGAACTGAGTTTTAAGAATCTCGGTGAGGGGTGTCTTATTTGAAAGAGAAAAGGAAGCTTTAATGGGGCATGTTAGGATATTCTGCCAAAGGTTTTTCTTTTCTCTACTCTTTCAAACTACTCTATGGTGATTTCTCTCTACTAATCTTGGTGACTCTCACTATTGTTGTGTTGCTCTCGTTGTTGTGTCTTCCTTTGTGAATTATGCACACTCCTATCTATACACAAATTTGAGGGCCTTCCTGCCTCTCTCTTCATCTGATCTACCTTGTGGTACACTAAATCCACAATTCTCCTCTTTTCCTGTCGATTCTCATTTTTCTCTGGGTTTGGGATACGGCAAAGTAAGACCCAACCTTTCCTTTTCGCCGCTTGATGTCCAAAATTTAGGAATCGAATTTAATGCTTCTATGCCCTCTTCGTGTTTTGCGACTCTTTCTTCCTTATTTCCCTATATTTACGGGAGTGCTCAGAGCCTCCAAGTCCAATCTTTTATACCAAAAGTCTAGGGCCTTCTAGGCTGGGCTTAATTCCTTGGGCCGTTTTGTAGAAGCTATTTTTTGTGGGCTTCCACTTTCTTCAACGTGTTTTGAGCCATTCTTTGACCCGCTTTTGCTTTTCTTATGGGTTTCGTGGTGAAAATTGTTTTCTCTCCTCTCAGCTACAGTTTAACAGGCCTCTGCTGATTATCTCATCCTAAGGTATTCTGCAACGAGACTTCTTCTTCGGCTGATTCTTCTTTCTTTCCCGTCATTCTTGGGCTTTTTCTCACTGGGCTTGGGATTTTGTTTGCTGGCTCATGATGTTAAAAAATGGGTACCAACAAATATAAACATCAATCACATATGGAAAGCGTCTTGAACGCGGGTGAGTTTTGGTTCAACTTTTCTAGTTTATGCTTTTTGAAAAATCACTTATTAATGCTCACCTAGTCCAATGCACAAACCCAAAAAATAATGCATCGAGTCCAAAAAGTACAGACTTTACCAAACGTATTAAATTATGTTTTGAAACTGCAAATTTGGTTTTTTGCCCCAAATGTGGTAACGAAACGGGCACACATATTTATTTATTTTTTTTATAAGGAATATATGTATTAATTCTTGGGTTAAGTTCGAATTCGATTTAAGAATTAAGTCCTTTTGAATATACATTATTGTCAGTTTCTTTAAAACTTTTTCTCCTCTCTTCATGTGTGTATGTTAAAAATACTCAGCATTCTAAAAAAAAAAAAAAAAATCGAATTCATATGAGGCACATATGCAAGAATTAATGCATATGTGCCTAATCCAAAAAAAAAAAAAAAAAAGGTTTGAAGAGTCAAAATCCAAATGATGTTGTTCGATTCATTTGATGGGTTTTTTCTCACATTTTTTCTGTTGTCACAGGTTTAGCTCCTGTCCTAGGTGAATCTAATCCTTGAAAACCAGAAGGTATATCCCTAGTTTGCGTGATGTTATCACTCTCCATAACATGCTCCACGTTCCCAAAAAAAAAAAATGCTCCACGTAGTCAACTCTCTCAACTCCACCTCCAGGTCCCTCCCGTCTCAACTCTCCAGCAACAGTGGGATCATTCTCCTGAGTGTCATTCCTCTCGTTCCGCGCATTAAAATTGCTTATATTTTTCTACTCGTCCCCACTGTCCTCCTCACTAAAGTCTGGAACCCGTACCACCGTTTTCCGAGATAAATTCGGCGCGAAAGCCTGAAGCTATGGACCAAATTGCTTGTCATCCTCTTTGAGAAGCCTTTTGCTTTTCAGCCAAATAGGACACTCCCTGTCAGTGTGTGTGAGCTTCCCACACCAATAGCATATGTTTGCAAGATTGGAAGAGTCAAAATCCAAAAGGCTTCATTGGATTTTTCTTCCTATCATTTTAATGCTTTATTGACAAGATTGGAAGAGTCAAAATCCAAATGATGGGTTTTTTTCTTCCTAGCATTGGCTTTCGTAGCACTTGGGATACCCTATATAAAAAATATTGGGACAATGAATCGACCAACAATAAACTCAATAAAGGTTTTTTAGTCCTCTATGGCCTCACATTTTTCTTCGCAAATTTTGGACCGAACACAACCACTTTTATAGTATCAGGAGAACTTTTTCCGGCGACATTTAAATCAACTTGTCAAGGCATTTTTGGGGTTGTTGGGAAGGCAGGCGCAATTATTGGGTCATTTGGATTTTTATGGGTTTCACATGACAAAAAAGAGGATAAAAAGGAGAAGGGTTATCCTGAAGTAATTGGAATGAATGCCTCATCGATAATACTTGCCGGAGTTTGTTTGTTAGGGATGGTAGTGACTTATTTTTTACGTGTGAGACTATGGGGATATCATTAGAAGGAATGAGAATGATAATTAACCCAATTAGCTTTGTTTATTGGCAGTAAGGATGCAATAACATTCATTTTGTATGTTTTTTATGTCAAAAGATATTAATACAATATGAAATGTTCTTTTTCTTTATGAGTTCTAATAGGACCAATGAACCTTCTTGCCCAGACGATCTTGTCAACCACCTTTGCCCACCTTGCTACGTTATGGACGAAGTTAGGTGAGCCATTAAATGAAGGACTTAATACCTCAGACAGTTACAAGACAGGCTTTAAAATGTTGGAAGCTCATCAAAACCTACATTACTAAGCCCAGAGGCGTTAGAAAAAGGCATTAAAGCCACAATAAAGGCCACAATGGCTAGAAGCATTGAAGCTATGTATAAACACCCCTCAAGACCAAACAAGGTACACATCCTAATACACAAATATGTCGTATCTCTAATATTCTAAGCTCTCATACTTTCTTAAAGCTTCTATATGCTGATTTTATTATTGGAGACTCTGTGGTAGGCACCACATCGGTGACCACCTAAGGAGGGCTTTTCACGACAATTTCAGGAACAGGGACGAGGTTACTGACTCATCTGGACGAACCTACTAGATTGACGATTTCCATATCATCAGTTTGGCACCATTTGTGAGAAGACATTTTTGCACTTAGGTTCGAGAGCATAGTTCCCTTCAACTCACAAGTCTAGATGGAATCCAACACTCCCCAAGATTCTGCAACATTAGCTCTGCAAATCCAAACCCTTACAGCCAGCGTGGAGGAGCTTACCAGATAGAACCAGGAGCTGCGGCTGCAACAAGAGGACAACCGTTCTGGGACCAACCGGGATGACGATGAAGACAACCAAAGAAGGAATGACCGCCGACAAGCAGCTACTCTAGAAAAAGTGAGCTCGGACCTTCTCCGAGAAATGAGAAAGGAGATGGACGAGCTGAGGAGTGCAATCAAGGAAAAGACAGACCGGAGCTTGGATAGGATGGTCAGGAGGACAGATTCACCCTTCACGATGGCGGTCCTGGATTGCCCAATGCCGTCAAAGTTTTGTCTACCTCAACTCGAGTCGTTTGACAGGCTGAAAGACCCTCTGGATGACCTCAACACTTTCAAGACAACTCTAGGTCTTTAGCAGCCCCCTGACGAGATACTGTGTCATTCCTTCCCTACCATTCTCAAAGGAGCTGCGAGGGAGTGATTCACGAAGTTACCAACGTCGTCCATCAACAACTTTGAGCAACTGGGTAACTTCTTCTTACGCCACTTTGTCAGGGGATAATGCCTGAAAAGGCTGGTAGGCCACTTGCTTACTATTAGATAAGGAGAAAAAGAGACCCTGAGGTCATACGTGAAGCGTTTCACTCGAGAAACTTTAGAGGTGGACGAAGTGGATGACAAAGTACAATTGACGACCTTTAAAGCTAGATTGAAATCCAGGGAGTTCGTGGTCTTGCTCGCGAAGAATCCCCCTCGGACAATGGCGAAAATGCTCCTAAAGGCATATAAGTACATGAACACCGAGGACGCCCTAGCAGTAATTGAAAGGGTAGAAAAGCTAAATGAGAGGGAAAGAAAGGAAGACGACCAGAGAGGACGAAAGAGGGAGTGGATAGATCATCAGAATACTGACGGGAACAAATGGAAAGACGATAAAACCCCTTGGACGGTAAAATTCACTCCTTTAGTTATGCTTGTTGATAAAATTTTAGCGCAGATTAATGATGAGCACTACCTCAAATGGCCAAGGCCATTACACTCGTCACCCAATGTACGTGACAAGAAAAAATACTGCCATTTTCACAAGGATCACGGCCACTACACAAAAGATTGCAGAGACCTGAAGGAACAAATAGAAGAACTTATCCGAAAAGGAAAGTTGCATAAATATGTCAAGAAAGGAGACTCCAGTAGGTCCAAAGATAATAATAAGGACAAGCAGGAAGCCTCTTCGAGGGACGAGGACCACCCGCCCTATCGTCTACAAAGTACAATCGAGGAGATAAAGACGATCACAGGTGGGCCATCCATATGAGGATCATTCAAATCCCTCAAGAAATCACAGTAGAGGCAGGTGAATAGCATCCATAGGATACCTCCCTTGAAGTAGAGACGGACGGATAGGGACATTCTTTTCTCGGAAGAACACACCAGAGGAGTGAAGCAGCCGCATGACGACCCTTTGTTTATAATGCTTATGATAGAGGGGTTCAATACCAAGAGAATCCTTATAGACAACGGTAGCTCCGCGGACATCATCTACCTCTTTGCTTTTCAACAGTTGAAGTTGGATCCAGGAAGACTGCGTCCCTTTAAGTCCCCTATCGTCAGCTTCAGTGGAGACATAGTGTATCCCAAAGGCATAATGACGCTGACGGTCACAGTGGGGTCTTACCCGCGACAATTGACTCGTCAACTAGACTTCTTGGTAGTAGACCGTCCTTCTTTATACAACGTGATTATTGGGAGGCTTACACTCAATCGTTGAAAGGCAGCCAGGTCCACCTATTGCCTGAAGGTAAAGTTCCCAATAGAAGATGGTGTAGGTGAGGTAAAAGGAGATTAGGTGCTAGCTAGGAAATGCTACCAAGTGGTCTTAGCTGTGAAGGAAAACCATAAATGGATGATCAAGGAGAAAAAGGAAGAGAAGGTGAAAGCTCTGGAAACTGTGGAGCTAGTAGACAGAGAGCCAACAAAGACTACAATGGTAGGGATGACCCTAAGTACAGAGATAAGGAAGAAACTAGTCCAATTCCTCAAGGAGAACCTGGATGTCTTCGCATGGAGGCACGAGGATATGCTAGGCAAATCCACAGAGATCATCCAACACAAGCTAAATGTAGATCCAAAGAGAAAGCTCGTCCAGCAGAGACGACAAGTCTTTGCTCTAGAATGAAACCAGGCAATCATGGACAAAGTTGACAAACTACTAGCAGTGGACTTCATCCGCGAGGTCTATTACCTAGACTAGCTAGCCAACGTCGTCCTGGTAAAGAAGGTAAATGGAAAATAGAGGATGTATGTAGACTTCACAGACCTAAACAAGGCTTGCCCAAAGGACAGCTTTCCCCTACCAAGGATAGACCAGCAGGTGGATTCCATAGTAGGACATAAACTTTTAACATTCATGGATGCATTCTTGGGGTACAAACAAATAAAAATGGTAGAAGAAGACTAGGAGAAAACTGCCTTCATCATAGGCCAAGGGCTCTACTGCTACAAGGTAATGCCATTTGGATTGAAAAATGCAGGAGCAACCTATCAGAGGCTAGTAAACAAAATGTTCAGCAAATAGATCGGGAGGAACATGAAAGTGTATGTGGATGACATGCTCGTCAAGAGCAAGGAAGAGTTTGCTCACTTGGACGACCTCCAAGAGACGTTCGCTACTCTTAGGCAGTATCAAATGAAGTTGAACCCCAACAAGTGCACCTTTAGAGTAGCGTTAGGGAAGTTCGTAGGTTTCATGGTGTCCCAGAGAGGGATAGAAGCAAACCTAGAGAAGGTGCGAGCCATACTTTAGATGATGTTTCCCAAGACTGTGAAGGAAGTCTAGAAGCTCACAGGAAGGATAGCAACATTCAACAAGTTCGTCTTTAAAGCAATGGACAAATGCCTACCCTTCTTCAAGATGTTGAAGCAAGCTTTCACCTAGACGGAAGAGTGTAAGAAAGCCTTCCAGAAGCTCAAATACTATTTGAGTAATCCCCCCTCCTAAACTTGTCTAAAGAGGGAGAAGACTTGTATTTAAACTTGGCAGTGTCAGTTACAGCCGTGAGTGCAGCTTTGATTCGGGAGGAAAACAAAATGCAACTTCTAATTTACTACATCAGTCAAGCCTTTGAAAGAGCTGAAGCAAAGTACCCACGAATCGAGAAGATTGCATTTGCCCTGATTGTAGCTTCATGAAAGCTGTGTCTTTACTTCCAAACGAATCCAATCCTAGTGATGACTGACCAACCCATAAAGAAGTCCATGAATAAGCCTGAGGCAGTAGGAAGAATGATTCAGTAGGCAATTGAGCTTAGCTAGTTCAACATTGAGTACCACCCCATGATAGCTATCAAGGCGTAGGTATTAGCAAACTTCATCGCCGAATTCATAGCTTCAGATTAGGATGGGGCATCGGACAAAGTAGAAAGATGGACGATCTAGATTGATTGTTCGTCATCCCGAAAGAGTGGCGAAGTAGGGGTCATTATCATCACTCAAGAAGGAGAGACGGTCAAATACGGAGTTTAGCTAACGTTTCCAACCACCAACAATGAAGCTGAATACGAAGGGATACTGATGGGATGAAGGGTCGAAAAGGCACTATGAGCCAAAAACTTGCTCCTTTAGAGCGAGTCAAAACTAGTCGTGGGGAAAATAAATGGGAAGTATGAAGCAAAGAAGGAAAGGATGCAAAAATACCTGAGGCTGACAAAGTATTTGGTACAAGAGTTTGATTGGGTAGAATTCACACAGGTCCCCAAAAGCCAGAATACGGGAGCAAACGAGCTAGTGAAGCAAGTGTCGTCAGAAGTAGGACCAATGAGTACAGACTTAAATAGAAGTCCAGAAATGCCCCAGCATCAAAAAGGTCCTTACTTTTGCAATCCAGAGCAAAAGCAGCTAGATGACTCCAATCCTGTCCTACCTCTAAGATGGACGGCTTCCACAGGATGTCGGGGAGGCCAGGGAAGTCAGGAAGAGGGCAACTAGGTTCACAATCCTAAATGACGCCCTGTATAAAAGAGGTTTCTTCATTCCCTACCTGAAGTGCGTCAACAAGGGAGAAGTCGAATACATTTTGGAAGAGATCCATACAGGAATATACAGAGATCATGCAAACCCAAGATCCCTAGTAAGCAAGATTATCATAACAGGTTACTTTTGACCTACTATGCAGAGGGACGTAAGGGAGTTCGTCAAAAGATGCGACAAATGCCAAAAGTTTACAAATGTTCAACGCATCCCAGCAGAAAAACTAACACCAATAGGCTCCCCATGGCCATTTGCCCAATGGGGGATTGACATCGTTGGTCCATTACCCCAAGGTAAGAGACAGGTAAAATTTTTATTAGTCGCTATTGACTATTTCACAAAGTGGGTTGAAGTAGAAGTACTATCAACCATCACGGAGGCAAAGATCCAAAACTTCGTGTGGAAGAACATAGTTTGCAGATTCAGGATACCACAGACAATCATATCGGACAATGAGCGGCAGTTTAACAATCAAAGCTTCAGGGACTTTTGCTCAAGGTTAGGGATCAAGAACTAATTCTCGTCCCCAGGTCACCCACAAGCCAATGGTCAGATGGAAGTGATGAACCGAACATTGCTCAAGATCATCAAAGCTCAATTGGAAGATGCGAAGGGCACTTGGCTGGAGGAATTTCCCAATGTCTTGTGGGTATACAAGACTACAGCAAGAACCTCAACAGGAAAAACCCCCTTCAGACTCACCTATGGCACCAAAGCAATAATCTTAGTCGAAGTGGGAATCACCAGTGTAAGACAAGAAGTCTTCCATGAAGGCAACAATGACGATCGGCTAAGATTCAACTTGGACTGCTTGGATGAAGTCAAAGATGGAGCATCCCACAAGATGACGAGGTACCAGCAGAAGATGGCCGAGTACTACAACAAGAGAGTGAAGCTTAGACAACTTAACATAGGAGACCTCGTCCTGCGCAAAGTCACACTTGCTACCAAGGGCCCGACCCAATGGAAGCTTGGCCCAACTTAGGAAGGGCCCTACAAGGTCACCCATTATTCTAGGCAAGGCAGCTATCACCTGAAAACGTTGGATGGGAAGAAACTACCATGACCATGGAATATTGAGCATTTGAAGAGGTACCATCAATAAATGTAACGGATGATTGTATTCATGTTTTGAAACAAAGCAATAAAAGCACTATTCAGTTAACACTTTGATGTACTGCATGCAAGTCAAGAAGTCTAAAAAAAAAAATTTGGCTAAGTAATAAGATTCCGCCTAGACGAATGTAAATTACTGACGAAGCCAAGTGACAAGATCCCTCAAATGGGTTTAAGTCACCTAAAAATTAGCTAAGTAATAAGATTCCACCTAGACGGATGTAAATTACTAACGAGGCCAAATGACAAGATCCCTTAAATGGGTGTAAGTCACCTAAAAAGTGGTTAAGTAATAAAATTCTGCCTAGACGGATGTAAATTACTGACGATGCCAAATGACAATCCCTTAAATGGGTGTAAGTCACCTAAAAAGTGGCTAAGTAATGAAATTTTGCCTAGATGAATGTAAGCCTAATCTAAGGGTAAACAGGCAAAGATGCAGGAAAAAAGCATGAACCACATACGGATAAAAAGTGTTAAGCATAACGAAGAACAAACCAATGAAAGTAGGAAAGTAAGCAAGTAAACATGAATATATATTCTATCAGAATTAAAAGCCCAAAAATACTAGGCAACAAATATTGTTCTGGAGATAGAATTAAAAGCCCAAAAACGCTGGGCAAGAAATATTGTTCTAATGTTAGAATTAAAAGCCCAAAAACATACTGGGCACCCAAAAAAAAAAAAAAAAAAGGAAAAAGAAAAACATAGATATCTCTGACAAACAGGTTCATGCGTTGGCCTCTTCACCACCAGTGTCAGTAGGCTCTAGAATATCTCTTACGGGAGCAGTGGCAATAGCCTAAGTAGCCTCGTCCTGAGCCATCTCTTGGTCCACCACGTCTAGATCCAAGCTCTCTAGGTCTACTTTGGTAGGGTGTTTGACAAGGTACCTTCTTAGGAGCTCGAAACTTTTGTAGTACCAACTGATGAGCATATTATTGTACTCATCAGTCTGCTGAAAGGCCTTGACGAACTTGTCTGCGATGGTCTTTACTCTTTCCTTTGCGGCCTGGAGTTGCTCGTTCTTCTCCAAGGTCAGCTGCCTTTCAGCTCTCAAGTTGTCAGATAGGACCCTCGCCTTCTACTTGGCAGTATTGACCTTATCCATGGCCGAGATAAGGTCTTTCTTCAGCTTTGAGTTCTCTACCTCCAGACCCTACAACTTGGATCTCGCGGATGTGGCCTTTGCTTCCTGACTCAGGTACTCCAAGATAATGTGAATAGTCTCCCCTAGAACCTGAAAAGAGGATCCATCTTTTAGAACCATGCAAAAGAAGAAAAATGGAAAGGCAAATGGTACAAGTCTATTACCTGGATGAGTTTGTGGATGTGACAACCCACAATCTCATTGGAGGGCATGCCAGAAAGGACTTGGAGTTCTTCGGTGGTGAAGGCATCTTGTGCCCTCATCATAGCAAGGCCAGCATTGTCCTAGATATTAGATAACCTTGAATTGGCCTTCTTTTTCCCCTTGTCAGCCAAGCACGACTTCTTTTTCTGGGGGGTTATCTCCTCCACCGAGGTGGTTGGGAAAACAATCCTCATTGCTTTTGGGACGAAGGTGGCTAGGGTGATAGGAGTCCTTTTCTCCACTACATGCACTACCCTCTTCCTAAGGTTGAAAAGGGGCTCGTTCTTCTTCGCCCTTATCTTGGCGTACATTTCCTGGTTAAACTTCGTCGTCATCTCTACAAAAGAAAAACACTTAAAAAAAAAATTAGTGAAGAGAATTCAAGACATCAACGAAACCGAAAGAGCACTTACTCTTCTCTTCAGTCTCGATGGCACGAAGAATGTAGGCGGAAGGCTCTGGACCCAAGCAGTGACGAGCCAAAGTTCTTGGGTCGACCAGGTCGTCAAAATCGCAGATCGTCTTCACGTACTCTATAGCTACCTTTACGCGACTCTTGTATCTGCTCTTGAGCTTTGGACGCTTTTTAACTGCGTAGACACAAAACAAAAAAGTTAGCAACAATAAAATATATATATATATATATAGAAAGGGAAAAGAACAAAGAAGGGAAGAGGACTAGCAGGAGGACGACACACCTAGACTCGGGGCTCTCCAACGACAATGCAACCTAGGGACGTCCCCCCAAACTTCATTGGAAGGAGTCTCCCAATCATCCCTAGACACAAAGAAGAACCTAGATTTCCAATATTTGAAAGACGAGGGTAGATCGATGACGACCCTAGCCTTCTTGACCTAGGGCACAAGTTCGTAGTACCCATACTCTTTGGACTCCTTCAGATGGTATAAATACGTGAATTCGTCCACCCTAATCATGTCTCCCTTCGTAACGGTTAGCCATATCTCCATACAGCTGATTACAATCCTTCACGAATTCGGAATAAGTTGCCTAAGAGCGATATTGAAGTGACTCAAAAGCTCCATAATAAATGGGTGGATGGGGAACCTAAGCCTGCACTGGAAAGCAGCTTCGTAGAAGCACACCTCTCCAGGCAAGAAATGACAAGCTCGTTCCTCTTTTTGAGGAAGATGAACCCTAACTCTCTTAGGAAACTGAAACCTATCCCTAAACCTGGAAAGGGTTTCAGCGTCCAAACCATATGCTTCCCTGAGGGTGTGGAAAGCCCTAACCTCCCTTAGGCCAGAGGCTACAGTATCCTCCTCCCTTTCAATAGGATTGTCGTTAGACGACAATCCTGTCTCGAGCTCGCTAGATCTTACCTTAGACATTACTCTCTACTCACATACAACTCCCTCAAACCAGTTTACTGACTCACGGAGCAAAGGAAGCAGATTAGCCAAAGTTAGACCTAAGCCACTACCCCTAAACACAAAGTTCTCAATTAGAGGACCAAAAGAATAAGAAGAACCTAAAGAAGCCCCTAATCGTGTGAAGAAAAATGAAAGAGAGGGACAAAGTCTCCTAACTTCAGAGCTATCTACCATGAAATTCACAGGAAGGACAAAGGGGAAGAAACTCCAAATTATGAAACAAAAAAGGGGGGGGGGGGATTTAGTGCAATCTATTACCAAGAAAGAACAAAGCAGAAGGAAAGAAACCATACCTCAAAAGAATGAAAGGGAAAGTGTGACAGGGAGCTCGGAGAAGAGGAAACGCAGAGCAACTATGGTGTACAAAGGACTGAAAATCAGTTTATAATAGATGGGCACAAAAAACTGAAAATCAGCGGGAAACCCAAAGAGACACACGTGTGGGGCATTAACTCCATTAGTCAGAACGCACCACATGGCCACAATGTGTACAGCGTCGCCACTACGCATTAAATGCAGAACGGAACCCCAAGAGTCACGTCTGAGCAATAAACCTTTCACCTTCTAGTGGTCATCATGATACGTAAGAATGACCATAGAACCTGGGGGGCAGCTGATAGGACCAACGAACCTTCTTGCCCAAATGATCTTGTTAGCTACCTTCGTCCACTTTGCCACGTCATGGATGAAGTAAGGCGAGCCATTAAATGAAGGACTTAATACCTCAGACAGTTACAAGACAAGCTATCAAACCATTTAAAGCTCATCAAAACCTACATTATTGAGTTTAGAGGCGTTACAAAAAGGCACTAAAGCCATAATAAATGCCACAACGGCTAGAAGCAATGAAGCTATATATAAACACCCCTCAAGACCAAACAAGGTACACATCCTAATACACAAATATGCCATAGCTTTGATATTCTAAGCTCTCATACTTTCTTAAAGCTTCTATATGCTGACTTTATCATCAGAGACTCTATGGTAGATACCACACCCGTGACCAACTAAGGAGGACTTTTCACGATAATTTTAGGAATAGGGACAAGGTTGCTGACTCATCTGGATGAACCTACTCGACTGATGATTTCCACATCATCAAGTTCTACTGAAAACTTAGTGATAATGACATTATTTGTGGTGTTTCATGTCTGTGGTGGTCTTGGTGGAGAATCCCACATCTTTCTCCTTTACTATCTATTTATTAAAAATGAGGTTTTTGATTTTTCAGTGATCACCTCCCTTCTTTTTTGAATAAGATAGTTGGTAAGAAAACTTATATATATATATATATATATATATATAAACTACTCTCATTGTACGCGTGTAGAGGGTTTTTTTTTTTTTTTTGGTTTAATGTTAAAATTTTCCATTCATTTCAAAAAATTGAATGCATCCACACACAAACATAAGATTTCAGTGCTATTTTAGTGTTCATTTATTTGGTGCTAACATCATTAGCTATATCATTAATTTGCTAATACATGATATCATTAGACAAACATGTAAAAATTAAATTAAGATAAATAAAAAATTTTGACATTAAACCAAAAAAATGAAAAGCCTTAAGCCTTCCAAGCCCTAGTGTAGGACGTGCCATGAAGCTAGTTTCAAATTATTGAAGTAGTTGGTATTTTTTTTTTTTTTTTTTTAATAAAAACCCTAATGCCCAACACCACAATTTTAACTATAATGAATATTTTATCACTATTGGGGATCACTAAGGAAGAATTTCATGTAAATACATGGTTTACAAGCTGGACGGTTCATGCTGATCGTGGACCAAAATAGCATAAAATCGAAATTCTAAAAGGAAATTTCTTTCTAAGTATTATAATCCAATCAAGATATTAAAAAAAAAAAAAAATAGAAACAATTTTATTTTGTGAAAGTTTGAACCAAAAATATATAAATGGGAAAACAAAAAAAAAAATCGTAAATATGTGAAGTATAGTGAATTTTTGTCCAATCAACCATCATTAAATGTAACTTTCTAACTATTGAATCATTATGTCGAGATTCATCCCAAAAAAAAAAAAAAAATCGTCATGTCGGGACAAAGTCAGTGTGGCCCAAAGGGGGCCAGGCCCCCCAACCTTGAGGAAAAAGAGTACGTATATTTTCCACAATTTTATATTTGATCTCATCCTTCTAAAAATTTTGGCCCCCGCCTCCTAACATTTTACATCGATTTTTTTGTAAGAGCATTTGTACCGGTTGTAATAAGACATTAAATTTGTCTAATCAACCTTAAAATATACTCACATTAATCTATGCATTACTATACAAATGAATATTTTAGTAATTCTTTAAATTTACCTTCATCTTTCTATGACCCGTAATGCTGGTCGTTCCGCCCCACAAACCTCTTCAATTTTTCTCGTTGAATTAAAGTTTTAATCTGACTCTTCAAATCATGACATTCATATTTGTTCTTATTTCTTACCTGCAGATTGCTTTTCATGGGTTTGGGCCCCCTTAAAATGGGGTCATTCTTCACCTGCATTAGAATTTAGCTAGGAGGCATTATCAATGGGATGAAGTTTGGGAATCACCCTTTGCTGTTCTTTTGCACGCTCTGTGTAAGTTTGCCCTTTTTTTCTACTGTCTGGATGATTTTCACTTTCCTTCTCCTTTCTTGGCCTTTTCATGATCTCTTTAGAGGCTAAAACATCCTCCGCATTTATGTACTTTTGTGCTTTAAGCAATAGGTCGGCCATGGTCACTGGCGGGTTCTTTGTTACTGATAACAAGAAATCCTCTAATCTTAGTCCCGCTTGGAAGGCTGTGAGTAATACTTAATCCTCTGCATCGTCTACTTAACAAATGCAAAGTAGGTCGTCTATACCTTTGGCCACCAATGAAATGACGGATGAAAGCTCCACTTAGTTTGTTGAAACTTCCGATTGTCGAAGGGGGAATCTTGCTGAACAATACTCTGGTCGGTCCCTTCAAAATGGTTGGAAAAGTTCTACACATGATCTCGTCCGGGGTTTTTGCAGGTTCATTAGACTTTTGAAGGATTCAATATGGTCAAGTGGGTCCTTTGAACCGTCGAATGAGTTGAGTTGTGGGAGCCTAAATTTCAGTGGCAGTGGCAGGTCTAGCACTGCTGCGATAAAGGGTAACGCAATTTGTTTGATCATTCCATCCAGGTTCCTCTAACCTTTTCCTTTCATTGCATTTTTCAACTCGTCCATCTGTTTCTTCATGTTTTGGAGTTCTTCTTCCATCCTACTTGGACGTTTAGTTCCATCAGAATGGTCTTTCCTTTGGCTGTTCTCTTCGTTATTCCTTTGTTGTTCCCTGTTCTCTATTCTAGGTGGGGCATTGTCACTTCTTTGCCTCAACTCCTCATTTTGCCTGGTCAGCTATTCTACATTCACAACAAGGGTTTGGATCTACTATTCCATTTGGTTTGAAGAATTGGGATCCATT
The DNA here is from genome assembly GCA_019022515.1 of Quercus aquifolioides. Taxonomy (NCBI): domain Eukaryota; kingdom Viridiplantae; phylum Streptophyta; class Magnoliopsida; order Fagales; family Fagaceae; genus Quercus; species Quercus aquifolioides. Next base: position 90,151,416 of record CM032327.1, read on the forward strand.
GGAAGAATGAAAAACTTTTGCAGAAGGTTAGAGCATTGGTTTCAAATATGTCTTTCCCACAAACGATGCCAAACTAATGATGCCTAAAATCGTTAGTATGTTATTCGTCTAACGGAGCTAATGCCTTCTTTGAATTCTTGTAAAATAAAAGAGAAGTTTTGGTAAAGAAAACACCAGTGGAGTGTTTCCTTAAAATCCTCCAATGATAAATTCAAAATTATAACTTTAACTAGTGACAATTAAGTAATCAAAGTTTCTTTTGGGTTTCTAGAGTATTTTTAGTGTGTAACTTTTGATGTCATCATTATGTCATTTACTAGACTTTATTGCCTTTGTAATGTATAAGATGATTGGATTCATCATCTTTATTGACCAGACATTTCAGAAACTGTTGAAGTGTTGGACGATACATCCTTTGGTTCATCATGAACTATAACTTTAAAATTCTAGGATGTATACTACACTAGTTTTTTTTTTTTTTTTTTTTTTTTTTTTTTTTTGAGAAACGTATACTACACTAGTTGATACAAACTTTTTTATATTTTTATATTTTTGCTTTAAAATTCTAGGATGTATACTACACTAGTTGATACAAACTTTTTTATATTTTTATATTTTTGCTTTCGTAGGGGAAAGAAGTCTGTGATGTACTTTAGTTGGCTTTAGAGAACGACTTTTACAATAAGGATATATTATATGGGTCAGATTTGAGGCCAGATTAAATTTTTTTTTTTTTTAAATAGACATTATTCGATTTTTTTTTTAAAGGGGACTATTTCTTTTAAAAGTCAATTACGCAACTGCTATTAATATCTCGATTAGCTTGTCGATTGTGACATCAGAATGCTGTTTGTCTTGTTTTTTTAGGTTAATAAAATGACACGTAAGCAATTTATTAGACACATCAGTATTTTCTAAATGAAATTTATTAAAATGAACTTGAGATCGTCTCAAAAATACTAAAATGAAACATGAGAAAAAATTAAGGATCAAAACGAAAATACTCCATATTTATAGGGAAAAAAAGCTATATTTTTGTCAATTTTTTTTAATTTTTAATTTTTTTTATGGGTTCCTTTTATGAATTTTCTATTGATATATGTTTTTATATGATAACTGATGGAGTATAATATCTTTTACATGAAAATTCATTTAAAAAAAAATTTAAAAATCATTCATATTTTAACACTGAAAAACTATAAATAGAAAATAAGGTTAGAAAATGAAAATGAATAAAAAATAAAGAAGCAATGATTTTTAATAAAGAGAATGAAGGGAAAAGAACATTATTGTCACATTTTAAAAGTGATAAAGATGAAGAAAAGTGAGTTCAAATTCTGTATATCATAATCTTTAACTATTATTTTTCATTAGAATGTATGTATAAGTAAAAAATTCGATAGATAATTCATAATATATAGATTCTAATTTCTGATATTATTTTCTTGTTAAACTCTAAAGTTTGAGGTGTGTATATATATATATGCTAATAGTATAGTTCTAAAATTGTTAGAATTTCATAGCACAAATTAACCAAAATAACAAAATTCACATGTGCAATACTTGGGACCTATCTAGCAACTAAAAATTCTACATTTGAATTGTAAGTGGAATTTTGATTCAAATTTATCGTGAAATAGTTTTTTCACGCAACCACAAAAAAAGAAAAAAGAAAAAGAAACACCTAACAGAAATTCACAAAGGATGTGGTACATTAATACTTGCAAGTTGCAAAGACCCCCAAAATCTATGTATGGCAAATGGAAGCAGAGAACAAACCTTGTCCCATCTTTGAACTATGCAGTCATGAATTCTAATATGATATAAACATCAATCAAATACGGAAAGCTTCTGAACACCAGTAACTTTGGTTCAACTTTTCTAATTTATTATTTTTGAAAAGAAAAAAAATTTTAATTTACATTGTACCAAGAATATAAGATTTGTAATATTATCAACTAAAAAAATGTGTACAATGTATGATTTATATTAATAATACAATATGTAAACCTATAATTACTATTTTGAAAAATATAAACCTATAATTACTCTTTTGAAAAATCACCGGAAAAAATAATGTTATTGAGTGCAAAAAGTATATTCTTACAAAAAGAATATTCTACCAAACGTTTTAAATTATGATTTGATACCGTCAACTTGGTATTTGCCCAAAATGCTTGCGTTAGGTTTGAATTCGATCCCCATCTTAATGAAATCATGGACAAATAGTCAATATACTTATCTTCTTTATTAATTAATAACATAACCCATCAACTTCAAGGAAACTACTTGGTACTTCGTAGTCGTACCACATGGTGTGTTAACAACGACACACAAAAAAAAAAAAAAAAATCAAAATCAATGCCCTTTTACTTTCTGAGTCTTGTTATTAAACTAAAAGGGATAGACGGTAAGCTTTTCAATTTTGCAAGAAATAAGAATGGCGTTAAAAGTTCTTTCCGCCCTTGACATTGCAAGAACTCAGCTTTACCATTTCAAGGCCATCATCATAACTAGCATGGGCCTCTTCACTGACGCCTATGACCTCTTCAGTATCCCTTTGATTATGTTGTTCCTCGGACGAATCTACTACGAGAAGCATGAGAATAGGACCCCACATGTGGTTGTGTCCATTATGGTGGCCATCGCTCTTCTGGGTTCTGTCATTGGTCAACTGGTGTTTGGTAGGCTCGGTGATCTAGTTGGTAGGCGCCGTGTGTATGGGATCGCATTGATGATCATGGCGCTGAGTTCAATTGGATGTGGGTTCTCTATATGCACCACAAGGGGCTGTGTTCTAGTGAGGGTCTGTTTGGATACAGTTGAAAACTGAAAACTGAAACTGAAAATTGAAAAATAATGTAGCAAAATAATTTTTAAATGTGTGAATAGTATTGTGGGACCAATTTTTAATGAAAAAGTTGTTGAAAAGTTAAATTTGTGGGTCTGTAAACAGTAAAATTTGCGCTGAAAAGTCAAACTTTGCTTCTACTGTTCAATGAACAGTAGCCACTACAGTACTGCTACAGTAAAATTTTGGCTGGGAACGCATAAAAAAATAAAATAAAAAAAAAGGTGAAAACGCAGACGCAAATCGTGGACGCGCAAGCCAAACGATCACTGAGTTTGGGGTTGTTCAGGTTCATTCTGGGCTTCGGGGTTGGTGGGGACTATCCCTTGTCGGCTACAATTATGTCGGAGTATGCTAACAAGAGGACCCGTGGTTCTTTTATAGCTGCTGTGTTTTCGATGCAGGGCTTTGGGATCTTGGTTGCTTCGGTGGGCACGATGGTCGTGTGTGCAATATTTAACCGCGTAGCTAACGGAGCGCCAAAAGATCCGACGCCTAAGGAGGCAGATATTGCATGGAGGTTGATACTGATGCTTGGTGAAATTCCGGCTGGGTTAACATTTTATTGGCGAATGAAGATGCCTGAAACTCCCAGGTAAATAGTAAATTTTATATTTTGAGTGATTTTAGAGGTATTATAAATTTTACTATGACAAACCAAAAATATATTGACCCCTTAGATAAATTAACTAATTAATTAGGTTCAATTACATGCAATAAGCATGGTAGTACAAAACAAATCACCAAATAACTAAATGCAGCGGAAAATAAATTTGACACAGGTGATTTGTTTATGAATGGGGAAAACCATCGATGCAAAACCCTACTGAGTGAATTTAAAGTCACCACTTCCGAGAATTCACTATTATCAAAACAAGCGGTTAGAAGTAAAAGAATTCCAGTACTTTATACTAGCCTACAGTTGAACTCTTACCCTAATACACAATTAGACTTGTAATGTAGTAACAATCTCTCATTTCAATGCACGGCTCCAAGTACATGACTAACCAATCGTTGCACGGATCCAAGTACGTGACTAATACACCAACTTGAGGAAGATGTTGGCTGCAAAGTTCTTCAGTTCATCCAGAAGATGAAGATCAAGAAGCTCATTGGTTACAAAATTCTTGACGCACAAATGCAGCAGTTTCTTCAAGAGAAAGATGAACTAGAGCAAATTGTTTCCAGTTACAATTTGAGTGAATAATCACTTTGCATCAAGTTGCATCACCTTTGATGGTTCTTAAAGTAATCTTTATATATATCTAGGATTGTGAGAAAAGAAACCCTACACAAATAACTTGGATATGCGTGAAAAAATAGATTTAGAAATCTGAATTTCGTAATTCTCGATAGATACAGCTTCTGTCGAGAGCTGTCGAGAATTATATATTAAATTTCAATAGATACATCTGTCGAGTTTTAATAAACATCACTTCTTCACTTATTTCTTGGACAGACTTGCATGGTTTTAATACTAGACTTGAAGTTCTGTTCCTTAAAGTATTAAACACATCTTAGATCTACCCAATTACAAGTAAAGTGCATTTTGTTAAAAGATTAGCTAATTCTATATGACATATATTCTAACAAGTTCTACATATGTCCTAACATACTATAAAGTTGGGAAAAAGTTAAAATTACAAGACATGTTACAATATTTTTTACAAACTCTCACCTTATTTAAAATATTGTAAAATAGTTTGTAAATATATTAACTATTATACAGTATGTGGCTATAGAGTTTATAAACTGATGTAATACTAATCACTAAGCTGACTTGCTCATTAAAACCATCCTATGTTGTCACTTGCATAAATATTTTACAGAAATAAAAAGTCCTAATTCAAAATGGAAGAAGGAAAACATTGGCATGGGGATTGGGAGTCAGTGACTCTTTCAAATTGATATATTAAGCTTTGATCTTAATCAATGGATGATAATTTTCTCTTTGTACTTATGTATTGTTTTTTTCACCCAGATATACAGCTTTGGTGGAGCGAAATATTATCCAAGCGGTTATGGAGATGGAGAAGGTGATGGAAGTTCCAATGAGTCAAATTGTGGAAGATAAGCTACTACCACCTTCTCCACTACCTTATCCCCTCCTCTCCAAGCAGTTTTTTCGTCTCCATGGCCGTGATTTATTCTCCTGCTCCTTCACATGGTTCCTTGTTGATATTGTTTTTTACAGCAGCAATTTCTTCCAGTCTCGTATATATCTTGAAAATAATGGAGACAAGAATGTCTATCAAGATGTTTTTGAAGCTGCAAAACTCCAAGCAATTATCGCACTTTGTTCTACAATTCCAGGCTATTTTTTCATTGTTTATTTCATTGACAAGGTTGGAAGAGTCAAAATCCAAATGATGTGTTTTTCCTTGATGGCATTGGTTTTCTTAGTACTTGGGATAACCTACAAACATTGGGACTATAATTCTAAAACAGGTTTTTTAGTCCTTTATGGCCTTACCTTTTTCTTTGCAAATTTTGGACCGAACACAACCACTTTTATAGTCCCAGCAGAACTTTTCCCAGCAAGATTTAGATCAACCTATCATGGCATTTCAGGTGCTATTGGGAAGGTAGGGGCAATTATTGGTTCGGTAGTATTTGTCTGGGCTTCAGATGGGGCAAAACCACGGGGAATGACTGTCTTACTTTATGGTTTTTTGTACACAAATTAATGGTAGATTATGAATATTTTTTTAGTTTTGCTCATGCTAAATTTGTATGTGGTGTCAGAACTCAGAAATAGTGACACATGGAGCATTAGATATGCAATTAGGCTCATGGTTTCTTTTCTCTTTTTATTTATGTTGTGAAAATTTGTGAAATAATTTGCTTACGTAAGGTTAAAGAAAAGAAAAAAGAAAATATAACATAAAAATTTTAAATAATTCAGTAATATACCTATATCTACGGAAGGCAACAAAAATAAAATTTCATTATAATTTGAATATGGAAAATGCTAATAAGTGTTCTTAGAGTACTGATTAATAATCTATTTTTAAAAAGTTTTGATACCATTTTTATAGGGAATGAAAAAAATTGTCAAAATATTAATTATTTTTTTTTTTTTTCATAAAAAATTTCTTTAAATAGATTATTAATCAGTACTATAAGAATACTTTTTAATATTTTCCTTTAAATATTATAACAATAACTTGAAGGTACTCTCACATGTCCAAACCCCAAATAGATCATCAAGGGTTACAGCTTACAAGACATTCTAGCTTCGTTTCTCTAGTGCCTGCGCACCCAGAAAAAAGCTCTTATTCTCACTTGCCCACTACCACTCTTCTCTACGACTCTTACCTCTATTTAAAACTAGAAGTCCAGCCGAATTGGAAATAGTTTTAGGACTTTCAGCACATGAAACTTGCTTGGTCAAAAATAGTGGCTAGCATTTATTGCCAATGGAGTCATCCATTTCGGGTACAATGAGAAATCCAATTTTGACTTGTATGACAGGTGGCTGTTCCTTACTTTTTGACAGTACAGGACAACAACATTTACTGTTGGCTTGCGATGTCAAGCCACCGACAATTCAAGCCATTCTAACCATTTTCATCCACAAACTTTTTGATACAATTCCTGAATGTTATGTTCCCAAAGTTGTATTTAGAGGTTGCCTTAAATGCTTCTGTTATGAATAAATGGCTTTGTTTGTTGACCATTGAGTTAGTAAACCAAAAGAAGCTTGAGTTCTATTCAGATTCAAGATGATACAAAACTAAAACAAGACTTTCAAGCCCAATGTTCCTCTGCTTCTATTTCAACCATGAGTGAAGCTGTTCAGGAAAGGCAGGTGCATTCGAGATGCTCAAGGGTTGGTCATTGGTGCAAATTAAGTCTGTTAAGGTCTGGTGCTTGGGTACAAGGCTAGATTTTATGATGGAACCTGCTAGAAACTTGCAATGGTTATATTTCTGGAATTCTATTGAAATGAGAAACCTATTGTTCTGTTTCCCATTTAAGTTCTTCACTTATTTTTCGGTGAGTACTGCTTACCCTACATTTTAACACGGTTTTCAAAGGTGTTTCTTTGATTAACCATTGATTTGCAAATTTAATTCTATACCTGTATTTCCAATATATATATATATATATATATATATTTTGGTTATGTTTTCTCACTTCTTTTTCTCATGTCACTGTTTCCAGCTTCTGCATCAGGTTAGCAATGAGATTTTTTTTTTTTTTTTTTTTTTTAATATGCTGTTGCAAAAATGTTTTGGAATACCATATGTGAATCATGATCCCAATAGTCTAGGCCCACTAACATAAAATAGATAGTGCGTTTTGTTAGATAAGGTCGGAGGTAAGTGTAATAAGTTCGGTACTATACTTGTGTGAGATAGATTTTACTTGCAAATTCATCCAAGTGCATAGACTTGACTAGAAAAAGATAAGAGATACTGACAATTTCCAACCTGTGATATACATTTGTTTCTGATGACTTTCTGGTTCCCTATCCATTCATGAGCCAACAATTTTTCTATTGGCTGCTCTATATTTTATAAAATTCGATCAAATCATAAAGACTTCATTGATTTTTCACATGTATGTAAAGTTATGTATGTAAAGTTATGTGCATTAGTATGGATGTAATAAACACTCTTCATCCTTTAAATGTGAATATTTTTTGCATCAATATATATATATATATATATATATATATTTTTTTTTTTTCGTGTATTTTTTCTATTTTATTTTTCACAAGTTTAAAAATTTCATGTTAATTCCGTACACATTTCCCATCAACTTCAAAGGAAACTACCTAGGAGATATCCTTCTCCAAAAAAAAAAAAAAAAAAAAAACTACCTAGGAGATAGGGTGTAAGTAGCAGAACCCACAAGGGAAAAGGAAACTACCTGGTAAGTAAGAGGCCAAAGAATTTTGACTGCCCACTTTCTGGCTCTTCTTATTAAAATTCGATAGAAGGTTAGCTTTTCAAATCTTGCGAAGAAATCACAATGGCGTTGAAAGTTCTTTCAGCCCTCGACACTGCAAAAACTCAGTTATACCATTTCAAGGCCATCATCATAGCTGGTATGGGCCTCTTCACTGATGCCTACGATCTCTTCTGTATTACTCCGATTATGATGCTCATCGGACGCGTCTACTACGAGAAGGAGACTTTGTACAAAAAGTATGTGGTCCCACCAATCGTAGTGTCCACCATGGTGGCTATCGCTCTTTTGGGTACCGCGATTGGTCAACTAGTATTTGGAAGGCTCGGTGATAAAATAGGTAGGCGCCGCGTGTACGGGCTCGCTTTGATGATCATGGTGCTGAGTTCCATTGCATGTGGGTTCTCTATATGCACCACAAGGACCTGTGTTCTGGTGAGTCTGGGGTTGTTCAGGTTCATTCTAGGCTTAGGGATCGGTGGGGACTATCCCTTGTCGGCTACGATTATGTCGGAGTTTGCTAACAAGAGGACGCGTGGTGCTTTTATAGCTGCCGTGTTTTCAATGCAAGGCTTTGGGATCTTGGCTGCTTCGACAGTCACCATGGTGGTGTGTGCTATATTTGACCGTGCATCGAATTTGTCAGCAAAAGATCCAACGCCCAAGGAAGCAGATCTCGCATGGAGGTTGATACTGATGATTGGTGCAATTCCCGCTGGGTTAACATTTTATTGGCGAATGATGATGCCCGAAACTGCAAGGTAAATATTTGGAAATTTTATATTTGAAAAATTATTGTTTTACTTTCTTTGATGAACATTTTATACCGGGATGGAGCCAGATTCCAAATTAGGGGCTGTATAAAATGAAAATTCATGTAGTAATAACAATTGAAAGGAGTCAATACCATATTTAAAACCGTTTCAATTAAGCCAAGAAAACAAAATATTTCAATACCGATTTAAAGTTACTGATACTTTATTTATATATATATATATATATGCACCAATTTACATAATTTTTTTCTTTTATATCTCTACCATCATCCCACTAGTCCCATGGTTTTAGTTTTCCCACCCATCTACAAGCCACGTTTTTTTGTTTTCAACTCTATTATTCTCCACCAACCATTCCTTATCTTTTAGACTCTTCTTTGTTTTTTCTCCACCTTTTTCACATCCACACGATTAATCATTTTTACTCCTCCCCTTTCTTTCTTCAGCTTGTTTTTCTTTCTACGTTTCATCTTCTTCCTTTTTCTGTATTTCGTCCACGTTTAATTTTCTCTCTCTTTCTCTCTCTCTAGTGTCCTTCAAAACATCAATTATGTACGTGTTGTGCTGCTGCAGTGACACTATCTCTCTGCCTCTATTTTCAGTTTAGTGTTTCTCACTCTCTTAGTTTTTTTTTTTTTCTTTGGGAATTTGATGAAAGCACTGAAAATTTAAATTCATAGATTAGTTTTGTTTCAAAAAAAGGGCTGGTTTTTGTTTTTCGGTAAAATTGTTAGATTAGGCTAAATGTGATTTCGTTATTGGGCTTAATTTTTTAGAGTTTGCTATTTTCGAAGGTGTTAAATGTAATTTTATTAAACAAAATTACTAAATAAGTTTTTTTTTTTTTGGAGAATGTACTAAATAAGTACCTATATGTATATACTATTTTTTTTTTTAATTTTAGGGGGGCCATTGCCCCCCAATGCCAAAGAATGGTTCCATCCCTGGTTTATACATACCATATATACCCACTTTTATACTGATCATCTAAAGTTTTAAAAGATGTCCGCATTTAACACATGAGGTGTAAGTTTGCAAAAATTAAAATTATTTACATTTTATTTCTTTTATAACTACACATTTTATCATAACTAATATGATATATTCCACTTTTAAGCAGGAAAAGTCACATAGTTCATCGCTAGTAGTTTTAATGATAAATTTTCCGTTTTACAGATATTGTGCAAAGCATTTTGGTTTATAAATTTTAATTCTGGTTCAAGTGACAAAGCTGAATTTCTCGTTAAAACCGTTGTATGTTACAACCATATGACATTTTTTAGAAATAAAACAATAGTCCTAGAGTTTTCAAAATGGAAGAAGATTAATTGAAATGGGGTTTGGGAAGCCTGTGACAATTTCAAATTGATATATTAAGCTCTGATCTTAATCTATGGATGATAGTTTATCTCATTTAGTTATGTATTGTTTTTCACCTAGATACACAGCTTTGGTGGAACAAAATTTCGTCCAAGCGGCTATGGACATGGAGAAGGTGTTAGAACTTCCAATGAGTCAGATTGTGGAAGATGAGCTATTGTCACCTATTCCACCACCCTATCCCCTCCACTCCAAGCAATTTTTCCGTCGCCATGGTCGTGATTTATTCTCTTGCTCCTCTACATGGTTTCTTCTTGATATTGTTTTTTACAGTAGCACCCTCTTCCAGTCTCATATATATAATCAACATCTCCCAAAGAATGAAGAGATGAATGCCTATCGACATGCTTTTGAGGTTGCAAAACTCCAAGCAATTATCGCAGCTTGTTCTACAATTCCAGGCTATTGGTTCACTGTTTATTTCATTGATAGGATTGGAAGGGTCAAAATTCAAATGATGGGTTTTTTCTTTATGGCATTGGTTTTCTTAGCACTGGGGATACCCTATTACGAATATTGGGACAAAGAAATAAATAACTCTAAACCCAATAAAGGTTTTTTAGTCCTCTATGGCCTCGCCTTCTTCTTCTCAAATTTTGGACCGAACACTACTACTTTTATAGTTCCAGCGGAGCTTTTCCCAGCAAGATATAGATCAACATGTCATGGCATTTCTGGGGCTATTGGGAAGGTAGGGGCAATTATTGGTTCTGTAGGATTTTTATGGGCTTCAAATGGGAAAAAAGAGACTGAAGAAGAAAAGGGTTATCTTGGAATGACTGCCTCATTGATAATACTTGCTGGAGTTTGTTTGCTAGGGATGGCGGTTACATTCTTTTTCACTCGTGAAACTATGGGAAGATCGTTAGAGGAGAATGAGAATGATGATTAACCTAATTAGCTGTGCTTATCGAGAATAAGTATACAGTTAATGTTATTTTCCTAAAGAGCAAGGTTTTATCTGTTTTATGTCAAAAGTCCAAACCATGTTTAATCCTCATGATCTCCCTTCATGCTAGAGTGAATTGTGCGATTGAGGTACAACAAAACTTGATTGAATTGAAATATTCTTTTAAAATTGAACTTCCTGTATGTAGAAAACTAGTTATTTGTTTGCACTTTGCACATAGTAATTTGTACGTCATATTCCTTGTCAAAGTAACATCTTTGTACATTGTTATTGATATAGTCCAATAAATTTTACATCTGTTTTGTAGTTTGTAACAATATATCCTAAATATTCAAGAAAGTCATCAAGATTTTTGTTCCAAATGGTTGTAAATTTTAAATTCTTATACAATTTATTAAGTTGTTTTACACCAAAAAAAAAAAAAGTAGTAGAAGAATTTATCCAAAAAAAAAAAAAAAAGTAGTAGAAGAAAAAGGTCATATCCTATAATTAAAACTCCTGTATTTGTGAGGCGGCCTCAGAATAATAACAGAGTTGAGATTACTAATTTATTTTTGCTCCTATAACAGAGTTGAGATTTGATTTAGAGGTTAAATTATTTTGACACGCGCGCCTATGCACTCACATGCATAACCGTTAGGGCCGGCTCTTCCACTAAGCCAATTAGACAATTGACTAAGGCCTCCAAATGGAAGGGGACCCCAAAATTTTAGAAAAGAAGGAGTAGTAAGGAAAAGAATTTAGTTTTTAGATGAATCTAAAAAAATCCGGCACATCATTTTGACCAAAAACAAAAATTCTGGTATATTCAGTTAAACATTGATAGCACAAAAAAATTCTTTGGTCTAAACAAAATCAATTGTCCCAAAAATAATATCATTATTCTTTAGACAAATCAAAATTCAACAAGATAAACTACAAATCCGGTCTAAGGAATTAACCACAACACAAACACAAATCAAAACAAATAAAAAAAAATCTCAAATCCCTAAAATTTTTACCGTTTCTCTTTCTAATTCTTGCTCAACTTCTTTCTCTCAACTCTTGCTCTCCGCCTCTCTCATTCTTTCTCTTCACTATTGCTGGCCCAAGCTTCCTCTGATCTAAATCACCCGATCGCCTCTAATCTGAAAACTTCGAACTGAGGACTGAGGGGTTTTTTTTTTTTTTTTTTTTTTTTTTGCAGATGAGTTTTGATTCTGCAGATGTGTTTTGACTTTTGAGGTATAAGGCTTGGCTTTCTCTACTTTTTATTTGTTAAAAGTGGGCCAATTTCTACTTGAGTTATGGCTGGCCGTTTAGGCCTTCAAATATTTTTTTTTTGGTTATAGGTGTAATAGGATTTGTTTTGTGTTTTTTGTGGGTGGGTCTTATTAATAAGACTTGTGTGGCCATCTTCTTGGCTGGGCTTGTACTTTTGTTATGATTGGGCTTAATTTTTTTTTAATTTATATTGTGGGGCCAGAATAAGTCAGCAACCCCGGCCCACTCCAAGCCAAGCCCAGAGGCCCATGCCGAGGACGCCTCCACGATCCGAGGTCCGAGGACGAAAGTTTAGAGCCCAGAACTCAAGGAGCATTGCCGAGGACAGAAAGTGGGCATACGTCACACCTTTAAGGGGAGTCTCCCCAAGCATCCAAGGAGCAAATAGCAAGAACCAATCGCCGGACATTGAAGCATGGCGGAGGAGCAAGTCCCAGGCGAACTGTCACCTCCACATTAAATGCCCTCAACTAACGCTCTGGCCGCATTAATGAGGACAGGACCTCTGAACAGTGCCGTCTTGAGCGCTGCAACCCACTGGAGGTATGGGAATGCGGCTGATGGGACAGGCACTCGAGTAGAAACCGGATTGATCAACAAATGTAGGGCTAGGATCAACTGAGTGAGGAGTATATAATGTAAAAATCCCTCTTGTGAAGGGGACGGACGAAAAACCAGAGAAAAAGGAATACTGTAGCAAAGTATTCTCTCTAAACTCTTGTAACCCTTCTGAAAAGAGATAATAAGAATTTCCAGCTCCATAAGGCACGTCCGAGGAGCCACATTGTGTATTCAAACCCACGTTTTAGTTGTTAGCAATCACGTACAACCATGCATGGCCGTTGCCTTCTTTACTGAGGCCTAGCTCTTGAGCCCATACTCTACAAATTTATTGAAGGGTTAGCTGGGCTTGGGCCCACTCTCTCAATCCTTAGAGAGCGCTCGAATCCACCCCCTACAATTGGCGCCGTCTGTGGGAAGAGCTTGTGCGTTGGTAAGGACAACAGTCGAACATGGTAGGATCAGGCCCTCACCAAGGAACTCCCAATCGACCTGAACCGGCGAAGTCACGACATCAGGGTAAGTACGGCGACCCCGGGGGCGGTCAGAACGACAACAGGCGCTTTCGGGAAGGAAGCGTGCATACTTCAACGGCGAGCGAAAGCCGAGGGGACAGGCACATTCCCCAGAAGCGCGACGATGGCCAGGCCACGCGTTCGCAAGAGGCCCACAGCCACGCTTCCCGGAGAAGGGACGATAAGGTGGCCATGCAACGTGAGATAGACGATCTAAAGAGGAAGCTGCGCCGTGCGCAACGAAGACGGTCCGAACCTAGCCCTGACCTGCCCTCCGACGACGAAAGCGATGATGAATACAGGCAAAGGTCAAGGACGCCCCCCAGCGAGACTTTCTCCCACGAGGAGGAGCGCTACCAGAGGCGTAGGCGTGCCAACCCGACCCCAATGCACTCAGGAGGCGACGCCATGAGCAGGGCGCTGGACCGGCTCTCCAAGTCACCCTTCACGCGTCGTATAGAGGACGCGGAGCTTCCTCGGCGGTTCCAGCAACCAACCTTCATTGCTTACAACGGCAAAACGGACCCAGTGGAGCACGTGAGCCAGTTCAACCAAAGGATGGCGGTCCACTCCAAGAACGAGGCGCTGATGTTCAAAGTCTTCCCATCCAGCTTGGGGCCTGTGGCAATGAGGTGGTTCAACGGTCTAAGGACGAATTCTATAGACTCGTACAGGCAGCTAACCCAGGCTTTCGACTCCCGCTTTGTCACAAATAGCAGGCCTCCTCGGCCCATGAGCGCGCTGCTGTCCCTGTCCATGCGTGACGGGGAGACCCTCAAGGCTTACTCGGACAAGTATTGGGAGATCTACAACGAGCTGGACGGCAAGTACGATGCTGTTGCCATCAACACGTTCCAGAATGGATTACCTATGGGGCACGGCCTGAGGACGTCCCTAACCGGTAAGCCGGCCACCAGCGTGCGGCAGCTGATGGATCGGATCGACAAGTACAAGCGGGTGGAGGAAGATATGCTGCAAGGCAAAGGCAAAGAGAAGGCTATCCCCCAGGAGAGAAGGGATTTCAGGTCGGACCGTTATGACAATGCCCGTCCGAGGAGGGATTTCGGTGGGCATTCTGGAGCGACCCACGCACAGACGGTAGGCGCTGTGTTCCGAGAACCCGTGCACAGGGTGCTGGAGAAGATAAAGGACGAACCGTACTTCAGGTGGCCGAACAAGATGGCTGGGGAACCTGGAAGGCGCAATCAGAGTCGCTACTGCCAGTACCACCAGGATCACGGGCATACTACGGAGGACTGCAGGGATCTTTGGAACCACCTGGACCAGCTAGTCCAGGAAGGGAGGCTGAAGCACCTCCTCCACCATTCCAGCGGTCAGCAAAACCGGACCTACCAAGAGCCTCGGAGGGACACCGCCATGGGGCAACCCACCGGGACGATCAATATAATCCTAGCTGCGCCAGGAAGGACGGGCACACCCCCTTTGCGAGTGTTGTCTGTGGCCCAACTGCCCGCCGAGGACCCCCAGACGTGGCCAAAGAGGTCCAGGAGGAATCCTCCCCCAGCCCTGAGTTTCTCGGAGGAGGACAAGATTGGGACCATCCAACCACATGAGGACGCCCTAATCGTCACCCTCAGAATAGGGGGCTACGACGTGAAAAGGGTGATGGTGGACGGTGGCAGCGCAGCCGAGGTCATGTGTCCAGACCTCTACAAGGGGCTGGGGCTGAAGCAGGAAGACCTCACACCTTATAGCTCCCCCCTAATGAGCTTCGATGGGAAGCTCGTCATCCCAAAGGGCATGATCAGACTGCCCGTACAGACAGGCCCAGTGGTGGTGGAGGCGAACTTCATAGTGGTGGACACATACTCTCCCTACACAGCCATCGTAGGGAGGCCCTGGCTACACGCCCTGGATGGCGTAGCCTCCACTTTGCACCAGAAGGTGAAGTTCCTGTCAGGGGACCAGGTTCTGGAGATCCGAGGTTGCCAATCCACGGCTAGGCATTGCACAGTGGCTGCCATATCCCGTCGGATCGATGCACAGTCCTCGGGCCCATCCGAGGAAAATTCATAGCAATCAAAGACCCAGGTGGCACCTCCAGATGCACCTACCGAGGATGCTAAATGCGAAAACCTGGAGAAGGTGATAATTGGCGATGATCCGGAGAAGTTTTTCCAGGTCGGGATCCAGCTGCCTCCACGGGAGAAGGAGGAGTTACTTGAATTCCTCAAGAGGAACATTGACGTGTTCGCATGGGACCCCTGCGATGCCCCTGGGATTGATCCATCTTTCATCTGTCACCACCTCAACGTCAACCCATTTGCGATCCCCAAGCAGCAGCCACCTCGGCGCCCTTCGAAAGAGCACGCTGACGCGATCAGGGAAGAGGTCGATAAGCTTAAGCACGCGGGGGCTATCAAGGAGATCTTCTACCCCACATGGTTGGCCAACACTGTGGTGGTCAAGAAGAAAAGTGGGAAGTGGAGGGTTTGTGTAGACTTCACAGACCTGAACAGAGCATGCCCAAAAGACCCCTTCCCAATGCCATGAATAGACCAGCTAGTAGACGCGACCGCAGGCCATCCTCGGATGAGCTTCCTGGATGCTTTTCAGGGTTATCATCAAATCCCCCTAGCCTTGGAGGACCGAGAGAAGACGGCATTTGTGACACCCATTGGGAACTACCACTACAAGGTCATGCCGTTTGGCCTGAAAAACGCCGGATCCACCTACCAGAGGATGATGACGAGAATGTTCGAGCCGATGTTGGGCAAGAGCGTCGAAGTCTATGTTGACGATATGGTGGTGAAAAGCAAGTTGGTGTCCGAGCATTTGGAAGACCTCGGCCGCACATTTGGCGTCCTGAGAGAGCACAAGCTCCGCCTTAATGCCTCAAAATGCTCGTTTGGCGTAAGCTCTGGCAAGTTTCTGGGGTATATGATCACCCACCGCGGGATCGAGGTCAACCCCGACCAGATCAAGGCCATTCACAACATGAAGCCTCCGCAGAATCCCAAGGAGATCCAAAAGCTTACTGGGATGATCGCGGCGCTGAACCGGTTCATTTCCAGGTCGGCTGACAGGTGTAGACCCTTTTATCTCTTGATCAATAAGTGGAAAGGGTTTGAGTGGTCTGAGGATTGTGTCAAAGCTTTCCAGCAACTCAAGGATTACCTCTCCCGACCGCCTATCATGTCCCATCCTGAGGTCGACGAGGTCCTATACGCGTACCTTGCTGTGGCGCCCCATGCGGTGAGCCTAGTACTGATACGGGAAGATAATGGCGTTCAAAGGCCAGTTTACTACGTCAGCAAGTCGCTGCACGAAGCGGAGGTGAGATACCTACCCTTAGAGAAGGCCATCCTGGCTGTAGTCCACGCCACGAGAAAGCTCCCCCATTACTTCCAAGCTCACACCGTGGTTGTCCTAACCCAATTGCCTCTGAGGTCTGTGCTCCGGGCCGCTGATTACACAGGCAGAATCGCGAAGTGGAACACAATTCTGGGGGCTTTTGACGTCAAGTACATGCCCCGGACCTCCATAAAAGGCCAGGTTCTGGCGGATTTGACGGCCGAGTTCGCCGAACCAATAGTAGAAGTGACGGCCGAGGATAAGCGCCGCGATGGGAAATCAGTTGGGGCAATCTCCATCCCAGAGGCACCATGTTGGAAAGTGTATGTGGATGGCGCGGCAAACCAAAGGGGGTCCGGAGTGGGGCTGGTCCTAGTATCCCCTGAAGATCATGTCATTGAGAAATCCCTAAGGCTCGGATTCGCGGCCACGAACAACGAGGCCGAGTATGAGGCATTACTACAAGGGATGATCATGGTACAAAGGATGGGAGGAAAGTCGATAGAGATGTTCTCGGACTCGAGGTTGGTGGTAGGCCAGGTAAATGGGGAGATGGAGGCCAGGGATTCCAGAATGCAAGAATACCTGGACCAAGTCAGACGCTTGCGAGTGGGGTTTAGCCTCTACAGCCTGTCTCATATCCCCAGGAGCGGGAACAGCCATGCCGATTCATTGGCCACGCTCGCGACCTCCTCGGCAGGGGATCTGCCTCGGATAATACTCGTGGAACATCTGGGGAGGGCAAGCGAAGTGCCAAGGGAAGGAATCCCCGTCCACCAGATTGAGGTGGGTTCCAGCTGGATGGACCCCATAGTGAGATTCCTAAAAGAGGATATCCTACCCGAGGACAAGTCAGAAGCCGAGAAGGTTAGAAGGAGGGCCCCTCGGTTCTGGTTGTCCGAGGATCACAAGCTATATAAGCGCTCCTACTCTGGACCATACCTACTGTGCGTCCACCCCGGAGCGGCGGAATTACTACTCGAGGAGCTGCACGAGGGAATATGTGGGAGCCACACGGGGGGGAGATCCCTGGCTCACCGAGCCATCATTCAAGGATATTGGTGGCCGGGAATGCAGCAAGAGGCCCAAGAGTATGTCAAGAAGTGCGACCAGTGCCAAAGGTTCACCCCAAACATCCATCAGCCAGGAGGGGTCCTCAATCCGTTATCCAGTCCATGGCCGTTCGCCCAATGGGGCTTGGACATCGTGGGACCCTTCCCCAAGGCACCAGGGAACAAAAAGTATCTGTTGGTGGCCACGGACTACTTCACCAAGTGGGTCGAGCCCGAACCACTAGCCAACATCAGAGATGTAGACGTGAAGAAATTCCTTTGGAGGAACATAATTACGCGGTTCGGGGTCCCTCATACCCTCATCTCGGATAACGGACTCCAGTTCGATAGCAAGGCCTTCAGGGAGTACTGTTGCGAACTTGGGATCACAAACAGGTACTCAACGCCAGCCTACCCCCAAGGGAATGGACAGGCCGAGGCGGTCAACAAAGTCATTGTCAACGGGCTTAAGAAGAGACTGGATGACGCCAAAGGGAGATGGGTAGAAGAGCTGCCCCATGTCCTCTGGACATACCGGACTACGCCCCGACGCTCAACAGGGGAAACGCCCTTTGCCATGACCTATGGCGCGGAGGCAGTGATCCCCCTGGAAACCAATTTCCCGACACTAAGGACGAGCTCCTTCACCCCAGGCAGCAATGATGAGCTGCTGGGGCGGAGCCTGGATATGGTGGACGAACGAAGAGAGCAAGCAATGATCCAGTTGGCCTACTACCAGCAAAAGCTCAAGCAGGGATATGACACCAACGTAAAGCTCAGACCACTGGCACCGGGAGACCTGGTGCTGAGAAAAGTTGTAGGAACTGCCAAGAACCCTTCCTGGGAAAAGCTCGGACCCAATTGGGAGGGCCCCTACCGAATCACCTCGGTGGCGGGGATAGGAGCGTACTATTTAGAAGATTTAGATGACAAGCCTGTACCTCGTCCATGGAATGTAAACAACCTGAAAAGGTACTACTATTAATAAAGAAGTCACTTTGATTCATATTGTTAGCATATCTTAGTTGTTTGCCTCGCGTCCTAAATACTTTAAGAAAACTAAGTGTTAGACAGAACCAGGGAACTGCATGGTCCTCGGACTCATTCCCATGGGGAAACTAACTACTTTAAGAAACCCAAGTGTTAGACAGAACCACGGAACTGCATGGTCCTCGGACTCAGTCCCCCGGGGAAACTAGCTACTTAAGAATGCTAAGCTTTAGACAGAACCAAGGAACTGCATGGTCCACGAACCCAGTCCTATGGGGAAACTAACTGCTTCAGAAAGCTTAAGAGTTAGACAGAACCAGGGAACTGCATGGTCCTCAGACTCAGTCCCATGGGGAAACTAACCACTTAAAGGTAACCAAGTGTTAGACAGAACCATAGAACTGCTGGGTCCTCGGACCTATGCCTAAGGAGAAACTAACTACTTTAAAAGATCCTAAGTGTCTACTTCAAAATTCCACCTTACGTTGTAATTATCAAATGCCGCGATTGGCCGAGGTACAATTGAAGTCAAAGTTATACGAAAAAATGAATAGCATGCAAGTAAGGAAATAGCCACAACAAACATAAAAGGAAATAAAGTTTTCATTTCATTAAACACAAGGGAATTGCACCCAGGAAGTCACATTACAGATAAAGCAAAAAAAAAAAAAAAGAGGAAAAAGAAAGAGATGCAGAAATAAAGTGCAGCAGGCAGAAGGGCCATGGGGCCTAATTGGCTGCTTCAGTGGGTGGCTGGCCCGTAGCTGCCTCAGGGTCCCCCGAGCCCTGACTGATGGGAATGGCCTGCAGAGGCACAGCAGGAATAGCCGCCCCCTCGGCAGAAGAGACCTGGGCAGCGGGGGAAGGCTCTACAACCTGCTGAGGCGCGTCCTCGTTGGAGCCATCACTCAACACAACCACCACGGGAGGATTGCTCCCTTGGATTGGCTCACCAGCAACCCCAGCATCCGAGGCCTCTTCGCCCGGAGTAGCAGCAGTTTCCACAGCAGCCTCCTCGGCTTCAGAGCCATCGTGGGCAGTTTCGCGGATAAAAGGAGGGTAGTACACGTTCTCCTCCTTCCACAAGTCAAAAGAAGCATCCACTCCAGCCTGCCTGAGGGCTTCGCTCCAAGTTTCGGAGCAGTAGCGCCTACATACCCCAGGGACTTGGGATTTGTAGGCAGCTGCTGTCTCAGCTGCCCCGGCAGTGAAGGCTGCCTCCTCAGCTTCCTGCTTAGCGGCCCAGGCTTCCTCCCTGCCCTGCTCTGCCTCAAGCTTGGCCCTCTCAGCCTCCCCTTTGGCCCATTCAGCCACCCTCTTGGCCTCCTCGGCATCTGCCACTTTCTTCGCCAGGCCAGCTACCTGATCCTCGGCGAGCTTCAACTGCTTCTCTGCCTCACCCAGACGCTTTGTCTGAGTCTCGGCCTGCCTTTGAGCACCCTCAAGGCCTGACGTTGTGCTTTCCTTAGCCTGGGTCATTGCCTTCAGTTCCTCCCTGGCCTTGGCAAGGTCCTCCTCCGACTTCTTGAGGGTCCTGGTAGCCACCAGGCGCCTATCGCGCTCCTGATCCAGGGCCTTCCCATGTTCATTGGCCGCCTCTTCCAGCCTGAAGGTGGCCTGTACAGCCTGCCAAACGAAACAGACAAGTTGCAATTAGCCGAGCTCAAAAAGAAGTGAAAGCAAGAAAAAGGCACGAAAAAGCACAAGTGTTAAGGTCTTACCATCCCTAAATACCGCTTGAGGCAGAGGAAGACATCCCTACTCCTCATGGTTCCTAGCTCCGCCATGTCTGCAGGCAAGAGCAGGCATCTCTCCACAGCGTCGGCCACGTACGCGCCTTCACCATCCTTAAAGTCCCTGAGGGAGGAGTCATCCCTCAAGGGAGCCCCGCGGAGCATTGGGGCGGGGAGTCAGGCCTGGATCTCGGGCGGGGGAGCAACCTGTTTATCCTGCGTTGAGGGGCCTATCCTCAATTGCTTCGATGGCCGCTGAGTGCCATCGCCCTCCCGCGTGGGCCCAGATTTGTCCTCAAGGGTCCTCTTACCCTTGTCCTTCTTCTGCTTAGGGTCAGCAGGCTCGTGCCTGGACGACGGGCTCGCCTGGGGCGGAGGAGGAGGAAGCTTGGATTGTGTTGAAGCCAACCTGGTCTGAACAGGACGATTCTTTGGAGATGGGGGAGGAAGCTTCGGCTTGGACTTCCCCGGCTGCCCTTCTAGTAGTTCGGACAGGCTTGGCTGGTACTTCTTCTTGTAGCCCATCTTGCGCCGGGAAGATGTCTGTGCCGCGAAGAGGTCTGCCTCGGTTAGACGAGGATCGCCCAAGTCTCCAGAGGGGTCCTCGGACTGATGGAGTTGCTCAAAAACGCTGAAATCCTCCTCGGCAGTACCAAAATCTACAGGGTCCCCTTCCCTCTCTAAGTTCTCTTCCGCGGCCTCAGGGAACGAATGGGAAGACGAGGGGACTGCTACTGTGACGCCTTCTGAAGTGGAGGTGTCCTCGGGAAACTCGAACCCGTCCTCGGTCACTGCTATTTTCTGCAGCCGAGGATCCTTTGCTCTGATCACGTACTTCGGGGCTGCAAACGACTTCTGGATCGGAGTGTACCCCAGAATCTTGTGCGCAGCTCTGACTTGGTGGTCTTCTTCGTCCTCGAAATCCGCCGACCTGAGCACCTTCTGCAAGTCCTCCTTATTGATCAAGCCGAAATGGCGCGCATAGGAATGCGGATCTGCAAAGAAAGTACACGTCCGTGGTTAGAAACCAAACGATACAAGAAGAAATAACGCAGAGAAAGAAGCTAGAATCTATAAATCCCCTTTTATTCCCATTGCCCCACCTGGTTCTCCCTCCGTCGTCGGACAATGAAGGCCATCGTGCCACGCTCCGGACACGATGAGGAAATCCTCATTCATCCCCTTGTTGGACTCGGGGAGGCACTGGATAAGCCGGACCCTGTCGTCCCTCGTCCTCATGTAATAGGACTTGTTCTTCAAGTGTTGAAGATTGTAGCAGTAGTTGACATCGTGATAGGTCAGCCTCAGACCCATCTTTTCATTAAGGGCGTCCACACTGCCCAAAATTCTGAACATGTTGGAGGCGCACTGGGTGGGGGTCAACCGGAAGTAGGTGAGGTAACCCCTCGTCACTGGCCCCATGGGGATCCTCATCCCCCCTTCAAGGAAAGCGATGACAGGAATCACCACTTCGCCCTCTCGCCTCTTGAGGTACCACTCCCCCTCCTCACAATACCTTAAGCCCACATTGGCCGGTATCTTGTAATCGGCGATGAATTTCTCCATCGCCTCCTCAGTGCCAACAAACTTCTTAAGTCTACCCATCCTAGATGACGCCTAAGCGGACTAAAAGATGAACGAATGAAAGAGAAGGACGAGTAGAGAGGGAGAAAGCTCAGAGAGAGACAGAGAGACTTACAGAAATGAGGAGGAGCTCCTCGGACTGGCTTTTTGTGCTAGAGATGGAGATGGAAGTTTGGCTGGACTCAGAATAGAGGCGCAGGAGCTCTCGATTGCAAATGAAGAGTGAAGAAACGGCTCTAATGGGTACTTATACCCTAGAAAGAAGAGCTGCGCAAGTTTTCCCGCCCATAAGTGCCAGACGCGTCTCCACCGTTAGATTGTCATCTGCCCGTTGAACGTGGGGAGCATAAAGCCGCCCGAATTTAATGCTAGACACGTTACGCACATCGAAGCGCCAGTAACGCACCTTGGGCAGTTGAAAAGGCGCCAACGCTGACGAGGGATAAGACTTGATTAGACGCGAAGCAGGCCCGAGGATATCAAAATCCTCCTTCCGCCCGAGGATGCGGACAGCATGATTTTGAGGGGCTATTGTGGGGCCAGAATAAGTCAGCAACCCCGGCCCACTCCAAGCCAAGCCCAGAGGCCCATGCCGAGGACGCCTCCACGATCCGAGGTCCGAGGACGAAAGTTTAGAGCCCAGAACTCAAGGAGCATTGCCGAGGATGGTTACATCCTCGGTATGCCGAGGACAGAAAGTGGGCATACGTCACACCTTTAAGGGGAGTCTCCCCAAGCATCCAAGGAGCAAATAGCAAGAACCAATCGCCGGACATTGAAGCATGGCGGAAGAGCAAGTCCCAGGCGAACTGTCACCTCCACATTAAATGCCCTCAACTAACGCTCTGGCCGCATTAATGAGGACAGGACCTCTGAACAGTGCCGTCTTGAGCGCTGCAACCCACTGGAGGTATGGGAATGCGGCTGATGGGACAGGCACTCGAGTAGAAACCGGATTGATCAACAAATGTAGGGCTAGGATCAACTGAGTGAGGAGTATATAATGTAAAAATCCCTCTTGTGAAGGGGACGGACGAAAAACCAGAGAAAAAGGAATACTGTAGCAAAGTATTCTCTCTAAACTCTTGTAACCCTTCTGAAAAGAGATAATAAGAATTTCCAGCTCCATAAGGCACGTCCGAGGAGCCACATTGTGTATTCAAACCCACGTTTTAGTTGTTAGCAATCACGTACAACCATGCATGGCCGTTGCCTTCTTTACTGAGGCCTAGCTCTTGAGCCCATACTCTACAAATTTATTGAAGGGTTAGCTGGGCTTGGGCCCACTCTCTCAATCCTTAGAGAGCGCTCGAATCCACCCCCTACATCACAAATGAGCAAGAAATTCACCAAAAAGAATTAGAAAATAATGAAATGATACAATTGCAAGATAACAAGATGTTCAATTTTGCAATAAAACAAATCTTGATAATGAACTTCAAAAGAATTTAAAAGAAAATGAAAATAATGATGAAAATGTCACAAATGAACAAGTTCACTATAGGATTAAGGGCCCAAATCATATATTGGGCCTTCAGCCTTGGCCTAGAGCATGAGTGATCCGAGGACGATTAAAGAGTAGTTAGTGGTTTGAGCTCAGAGCTTCATGAACATAATACGAATGGAGAGGTGGTCCGAGGAGAAATACCTCTTCGGATAGACTAAACACGGATCTGATGTAGATCCCAATAATCAAGGCGACCTGCTAAGAAGCTCCAATGGCAAGGACATACATCTTAAGTGTCCCAGAGAGTAGAAGCTAGAAGCTACCTAGGGAAAAGCTGCTACCACCGCATCAAATGTCCTGCAGCTAACTTTCTGGACGCATTTATGTGGAGAAGACCCATGAACAATGCTGCCTTAGCTACCACAACTCACAGAAATCCAGAAATGGTATCTGATGGGACAAGCACTCAAGTAGTGGCTTGAATGATCAACAAGTGGAAAGCCAAGATCATTAAGAGGGAGATATATAATGTAAGAGACCCTTGAAAGAATGGGGATCGAAAAATCAAGAAAGAAATACTGTAGTAATCCAGAACCAGACTTGTAATCAAATTTCGAAAGCAATACATAAGAATCAGTCTCCTCAAACTCCGCCGAGGACGTTTTTCCTCAGGGAAAGTTCATTATTTTCCTTTCTTTGTCATCAAGATCTATTCATTTTTTGCCTAATTCATTAAAACCCAGTTTTCCAACTCATTCTTTACAAATTTATTGTTTTGGGCTTTTGGGCCTAAGTCCACATATTTTTTGGGCTAAGAGTTCAAATAAGGTCCTTACATTCACCATAATGATGTTCAACTAGAAGAAAATGAAAATAATAATTACATGTTGAATTATATTCCTTCAAATATTTATGATCCAGGTAATTGGAAAAATATTGACACAAAATTAAGAGATTTATTAGTAGAAAGAGGTCCAATTAGAGACAATGATATAACTAGATGATGATAGTTTACAAAACTACTGTCTTAAACTTGAATATTTTCTCAAACATAATGTTTATTATGATATTGATGGTTTAGATTTATTTTCAGAGTTAAACGTTTTAAAAGAAATTGTACAAATAAAAGATTATACTCCAATTGACATACTAAATTATATAAAAAGATTAGATTCATTTCTAAATACATGCATTGCTTATAGGATTTTACTAACAATACCTATTACAGTTTCTTCTACAGAAAGAAGTTTTTCAAAATTAAAATTAATAAAATCATATCTAAAATCGACAGTGTCCCAAGAAAGATTAAGTGGATTAACTATATTATCAATTGAAAAGAAGATGTTAGAAGAACTTGAATACAAAAATTTAATTAGTCAATTTGCATCTCAAAAGGATAGAAAAATAGATTTTAAATGAAATATATTATAATATAAAAAT
This sequence comes from Quercus aquifolioides, assembly GCA_019022515.1. Taxonomy (NCBI): domain Eukaryota; kingdom Viridiplantae; phylum Streptophyta; class Magnoliopsida; order Fagales; family Fagaceae; genus Quercus; species Quercus aquifolioides. The sequence goes on from CM032327.1 coordinate 90,176,150, forward strand.
ATTAAATAAATATTAATTTAATAAATATATAAGTATAAAAAATGCCCCATTTTAGTTCTCTCCTTAGGCCCCAAAATCTCTAGAGCTGGCCCTAATAACCGTGCTCATATACACATATTGTACTTGAATTTACTATGAAAAATAATAAACTATTTATTCATGTGAATATTAAGTGGTATTTTTATTTTGATAATTGGGAGAGAGGAGATTTAAATTTTTGACAACTTCATTAAAAATATTAATATATGTCAATTGAACAATAAGACTCTTGACAATATTAAGTGGTTTTTACTATAGTAGCTTGTTTGGGAGGGAGAGGATTGAATGAAAATAAATATTTTGAAATATTGCTTCCATTCTCTTATATATAATTTTTAGAGATTAAATTTTGTAAGGATGTGGTGCTTTTTATCCCTTCAATCCCAACATATCATATCATCATATTACATATTATAAAATAGTCACAACCACACAATCAATTCTAATATCTATTTGAAAATCCAATTTTTTTTTTTTAGTAAATAGTAATACTTATTAGAGCACACACGAAAATAATAATATTAGTGTTTTAAACCAAGTTTATAATACATTACATAACTAGAGTATAAATACAAAAGGGCTAACATGTATGTAAAGTGATGTGCATTAGTATGTATGTAATAAACACTATTTATTCTTTAAATGTGAATATTTTTTGCATCAATTATGCCTGTGATTATTTTTTTTTCTTTGTCATGTATTTTCTATATTTTATTTCTCTTTCGTCCTTAACACATTTTCCATCAACTTCAAAGGAAACTACCTGGTAAGTAAGAGGCCAAAGAATTTTGACTGCCCACTTTCTGGCTCTTCTTATTAAAATTCGATAGAAGGTTAGCTTTTCAAATCTTGCGAAGAAATCACAATGGCGTTGAAAGTTCTTTCAGCCCTCGACACTGCAAAAACTCAGTTATACCATTTCAAGGCCATCATCATAGCTGGTATGGGCCTCTTCACTGATGCCTACGATCTCTTCTGTATTGCTCCGATTATGATACTCATCGGACGCGTCTACTACGAGAACGAGCCTGACTCCAAAAAGTATGTGATCCCACCAATCGTAGTGTCCACCATGGTGGCTATCGCTCTTTTGGGTACCGCGATTGGTCAACTAGTATTTGGAAGGCTCGGTGATAAAATAGGTAGGCGCCGCGTGTACGGGCTCGCTTTGATGATCATGGTGCTGAGTTCCATTGCATGTGGGTTCTCTATATGCACCACAAGGACCTGTGTTCTGGTGAGTCTGGGGTTGTTCAGGTTCATTCTAGGCTTAGGGATCGGTGGGGACTATCCCTTGTCGGCTACGATTATGTCGGAGTTTGCTAACAAGAGGACGCGTGGTGCTTTTATAGCTGCCGTGTTTTCAATGCAAGGCTTTGGGATCTTGGCTGCTTCGACAGTCACCATGGTGGTGTGTGCTATATTTGACCGTGCATCGAATTTGTCAGCAAAAGATCCAACGCCCAAGGAAGCAGATCTCGCATGGAGGTTGATACTGATGATTGGTGCAATTCCCGCTGGGTTAACATTTTATTGGCGAATGATGATGCCCGAAACTGCAAGGTAAATATTTGGAAATTTTTATATTTGAAAAATTATTGTTTTACTTTCTTTGATGAACATTTTATACCGGGATGGAGCCAGATTCCAAATTAGGGGCTGTATAAAATGAAAATTCATGTAGTAATAACAATTGAAAGGAGTCAATACCATATTTAAAACCGTTTCAATTAAGCCAAGAAAACAAAATATTTCAATACCGATTTAAAGTTACTGCTACTTTTTATATATATATATATATATATGCACCAATTTACATAATTTTTTTCTTTTATATCTCTACCATCATCCCACTAGTCCCATGGTTTTAGTTTTCCCACCCATCTACAAGCCACGTTTTTTTGTTTTCAACTCTATTATTCTCCACCAACCATTCCTTATCTTTTAGACTCTTCTTTGTTTTTTCTCCACCTTTTTCACATCCACACGATTAATCATTTTTACTCCTCCCCTTTCTTTCTTCAGCTTGTTTTTCTTTCTACGTTTCATCTTCTTCCTTTTTCTGTATTTCGTCCACGTTTAATTTTTTCTCTCTTTCTCTCTCTCTAGTGTCCTTCAAAACATCAATTATGTACGTGTTGTGCTGCTGCAGTGACACTATCTCTCTGCCTCTATTTTCAGTTTAGTGTTTCTCACTCTCTCTTAGTTATTTTTTTTTTCTTTGGGAATTTGATGAAAGCACTGAAAATTTAAATTCATAGATTAGTTTTGTTTCAAAAAAAGGGCTGGTTTTGTTTTTCGGTAAAATTGTTAGATTGGGCTAAATGTGATTTCGTTATTGGGCTTAATTTTTTAGAGTTTGCTATTTTCGAAGGTGTTAAATGTAATTTTATTAAACAAAATTACTAAATAAGTTTTTTTTTTTTTTTTTTGGAGAATGTACTAAATAAGTACCTATATGTATATACTATTTTTTTTTTTAATTTTAGGGGGGCCATTGCCCCCCAATGCCAAAGAATGGTTCCATCCCTGGTTTATACATACAATATATACCCACTTTTATACTGATCATCTAAAGTTTTAAAAGATGTCCGCATTTAACACATGAGGTGTAAGTTTGCAAAAATTAAAATTATTTACATTTTATTTCTTTTATAACTACACATTTTATCATAACTAATATGATATATTCCACTTTTAAGCAGGAAAAGTCACATAGTTCATCGCTAGTAGTTTTAATGATAAATTTTCCGTTTTACAGATATTGTGCAAAGCATTTTGGTTTATAAATTTTAATTCTGGTTCAAGTGACAAAGCTGAATTGCTCGTTAAAACCGTTGTATGTTACAACCATATGACATTTTTTAGAAATAAAACAATAGTCCTAGAGTTTTCAAAATGGAAGAAGATTAATTGAAATGGGGTTTGGGAAGCCTGTGACAATTTCAAATTCATATATTAAGCTCTGATCTTAATCTATGGATGATAGTTTATCTCATTTAGTTATGTATTGTTTTTCACCTAGATACACAGCTTTGGTGGAACAAAATTTCGTCCAAGCGGCTAGGGACATGGAGAAGGTGTTAGAACTTCCAATGAGTCAGATTGTGGAAGATGAGCTATTGTCACCTATTCCACCACCCTATCCCCTCCACTCCAAGCAATTTTTCCGTCGCCATGGTCGTGATTTATTCTCTTGCTCCTCTACATGGTTTCTTCTTGATATTGTTTTTTACAGTAGCAACCTCTTCCAGTCTCATATATATAATCAACATCTCCCAAAGAATGAAGAGATGAATGCCTATCGACATGCTTTTGAGGTTGCAAAACTCCAAGCAATTATCGCAGCTTGTTCTACAATTCCAGGCTATTGGTTCACTGTTTATTTCATTGATAGGATTGGAAGGGTCAAAATTCAAATGATGGGTTTTTTTCTTTATGGCATTGGTTTTCTTAGCACTGGGGATACCCTATTACAAATATTGGGACAAAGAAGTAAGTAACTCTAAACCCAATAAAGGTTTTTTAGTCCTCTATGGCCTCGCTTTCTTCTTCTCAAATTTTGGTCCGAACACTACTACTTCTATAGTTCCAGCGGAGCTTTTCCCAGCAAGATATAGATCAACATGTCATGGCATTTCTGGGGCTATTGGGAAGGTAGGGGCAATTATTGGTTCTGTAGGATTTTTATGGGCTTCAAATGGGCAAAAAGAGACTGAAAAAGAAGAGGTTTATCCCGAAGCACTTGGAATGACTGCCTCATTGATAATACTTGCTGGAGTTTGTTTGCTAGGGATGGCGATTACATTCTTTTTCACTCGTGAAACTATGGGAAGATCGTTAGAGGAGAATGAGAATGATGATTAACCTAATTAGCTGTGCTTATCGAGAATAAGTATACAGTTAACGTTATTTTCTAAAGAGCAAGGTTTTATCTGTCTTATGTCAAAAGTCCAAACCATGTTTAATCCTCATGATCTCCCTTCATGCTAGAGTGAATTGTGCGATTGACGTACAACAAAACTTGATTGAATTGAAATATTCTTTTAAAATTGAACTTCCTGTATGTAGAAAACTAGTTATTTGTTTGCGCTTTGCACATAGTAATTTGTACGTCATATTCCTTGTCAAAGTAACATCTTTGTACATTGTTATTGATATAGTCCAATAAATTTTACGTCTGTTTTGTAGTTTATAACAATATATCCTAAATATTCAAGCAAGTCATCAAGATTTTTGTTCCAAATGATTGTAAATTTTAAATTATACAATTTATTAAGTTGTTTTACACCAAACAAAAAGTAGTAGAAGAATTTATCCCAAAAAAAAAAAAAAAAGTAGTAGAAGGTCATATCCTATAATTTTTTTTTTTTTTTTAGAGAGATAATTACAACATGTTGCTAATCTCGCAGTTCGAACCATTTTCCCTCTCTAGACCCCCAAGTATTTTGTGCATGAGAATGTGTCAATTCAGTTACAAGGCCTTAGACATATCCTATAATTAAAACTCTTGTATTTGTGAGGCGACCTCGGAATAATAATAGAGTTGAGATTATTAATTTATTTTTGCTCCTATAACAGAGTTGAGATTTGATTTAGAGGTTAAATTATTTTGACACGCGCGCCCTATACACTCACATGCATAACCGTGCTCATATACACATATTGTACTTGAATTTAGTATGAAAAATAATAAACTATTTATTCATGTGAATATTAAGTGGTATTTTTTATTTTGACAATTGGTTTGAGAGGAGATTTAAATTCTTCACATTTTCCCTCAAGGGAGACTCTAGAGTTTAGATAACCTGTTGACTTTTACAATAAGGATATGTAGAGACGTGAGCCCAGCTTTCATTTTCAAAAAAAAAAAAATGATATTATTTGATTTTTTTTTTCTTAATTTATATTGTACAATTAATGAAAGATTTATATTGTAGATTAAATAAATATATACAATATTATAAAAATTTTCTAAATAAATAAAAGTGTATAAGATTATATACATTTGTTTAGTTTATATAATATAAATTTTAGATTAATAGTACAATATAAACCAATAATGGGCCTTTTTTTTTCTTAGGTGGATCAATTCTTATAAAAGTCTATTACGTACTTGATATTTCAATTAGCTTGTCGACTGTGACATCAAAATGCAGTTATTATTTTACAAATTTAATTAAATAATACATCGGCAATTTAGACACATTAGTATTTTCTATGAGGAAAATGACATTTAGGATGAAATTGGAATTGTCTCAAAAGACTAAAATGAAACATGAGAAATATTAAGGACAAGAACGAAAATACTCACTTTTAAAAGGTAACAATAATGTTCTTTTCTCTCCATTCTCTTTGTTGCGAACCATTGCTTCTCCATTTTTGATTCTTTTCATTTTCTATCCTTATTTTCCATTTATAATTTTTAAGTGTTAAGATATGAAAGTTTTTTTTTTTTAATAAAGTTTGACATGTAAAAGAGATTATACTCTCTCAGTTATCATATAAAAATCTATATCAACAGAAAATAAATAAAAGGAAACCCATCAAAGACAAAAAGAAAAAAGAAAAAAAAAATCACTTTTCGTTCTTATAAATATGGGATGAAGAAAAGGAGTTCAAATTCTTTATATAATAATTTATTATTTTTCATGAGAATATATCTATAAGTAACAAATCCATAGAATATTCATAATAGACTTTAAATTCCAATAATATTTTCAAGTTTTTTTGAAACAAGTATTATTTTGATTTTCATAAAATTGAAAAAAAAAAAAAAAGTATTATTTTGAAGTTATATTCTAAAGTTTGAAGTGTATATACCACCTCCTCTGGAAGGACATCCCCAAACAATTCACAATTCAAACAAAGCATTTGAAGTTGACATTAGGTTCGATCCGCATTGATGAAATCATGGGCACAAATAGTCAATGCTTTCCCCCTTTTTAATAACACATTCCATCGACTTCAAGGAAACTACTTGGTAAATTCTCTCCAAATCTTCATAAGGACGCCAAAGAATTTTCAATTGCCTTTCACTTTCTGGGTCTTGTTATTAAACAGAAGGATAGAAGGGTAAGCTTTTCAAATCTTGCAAGAAATAAGAATGGCATTAAAATTTCTTTGAGCCCTTGACACTGCAAGAACTCAGTTAAACCATTTTTAAGGCCATTATTATAGAAGCCATAGGCCTCTTAACTGACGCCTATGACCTCTTCTGTGTTCTAGTTAGTCTTGGGCTGTTCAGGTTTTGGCTGGGGTTCGGGATTGATGGAGACTAGCTGTTGTCGGCTACCATCATGTCGAAATTCACTAACAAAGAGGCAGATATCGCATGGAGATTGATACTGATACTTGTTCCAATTCTGGTTGGGTCAATAGTTTATTGGCGGATGATGATGAAGGCAACAAGCTCTTCCTCTACTATATCTATGCCGACTTCTTCCTCTCCTTCCACCATTATCAATCTCCACCATGTTATCACAATCAAACTGAATCGTGACAACTTCCTCATTTGGAAAGCTCAACTGGTTCCTTATTTTCGTGGTCAACACCTTCTCGGCTATGTTGATGGCACTACACCAATACCTCCTTAAATGATCAATCAATCATCCTCTTCTGGTGAAACTTCGCAGGTTCTTAACCCAGCTTTTCTTCACTGGGTCCAACAAGATCAGATTATTCTTTCTACCATAATCTCATCCCTCTCTGAATCGCTTGTTGCCCACGTTGTTGGCCTCCCTACTTCTCATGCTTTATGGACAATTCTTTATCGAATGTTCTCATCTCAGTCCAAGGCACGATATATGCAACTCCGCTATCAGTTATCAACTTCTAAAAAGGGAACTCTGTCTATTGCTGACTACTTTCAAAGGTCAAGCAACTTACTGATACATTGGCTATATTGTTCATCAACCTCTTGATGATTTTGAGGTTATCTCCTATCTTATTGGCGGATTAAGCTCTGATTATGACTCTCTTGTTACCTCTGTCATTACTAAAGTCGATCCCATGACCCTTGAGGAGTTCTATGGTTATCTTCTAACCCATGAACAACACCTTGAACAGCTTCACTCCATTATTACAGATGCTTTGCATCCTACTGCAAATGCGAGGACTAACAACCCCAACAACAATGTAAGCCATGGTCAGGGTCAACGGTCCAATAATGGATATTCTACAAACTCCTCTCATTCATCCTCTGAATCTAGAGGGCGGTCTCGTGGCAAGGGGTGTGGTCATGATGTTTTGGGCCCTCCTCCCTCTACTCGCTCACGTCCTACCTGCCAAGTATGCCACAAAATTGGACACTCTGCTCTTGATTGCTACCATCGCTACTATCATGCCTATTAAAGTTCATACACCAATCAGATGGCCTCTTTAAGTCTATGTTGGTAATGGTCAAGGTTTGAAAATGCATCACAAGAGTTCCTCATCTCTTCATTACCAACAATCCAAATTCTTTTTTCAATAGTATTCTTCATGTACCTCTGATTCAAAAAACTTCAATCTCCTTCAGTCAATTTACTAAAGATAATAGACATGGGTTGTATCCCATGGCATCTTCATCATCCTCTTCAACTCATCCTATTACCTTTTTGGGTCAACGTGCATTGCTCTCTCTCTCTCTCTCTCTCTCTCTCTCAATGGCATCACTAACTTGGTCATCCTGCTTTTCTCATAGTTCGGCATGTCTTCTCTCAGAATAAGCTTTCTTTATCAAAAAAGGCTCACCGTTTGTTCTTCTTGTCAACAAGCAAAGAGTCAGGGTCTTTCAATTGCTCGCTCGTCCTTTGTTGACAGTTAGCGCGTGGTACTATGTATCTTTTATGGATGATTATAGTAATTTTTGTTGGTTCTTTCCTCTCTCATCTAAATCACAAGTTTATGAAAAAATTATTCTATTTCAAAAGACTGTATATTTTCGTGTCAAATTAAATATTTTCAATCTGATTGGGAAGGGAAGGTGCTAGCCACATAACTAAGAACCCGACCATTGACCTCATTTTGTCAAACCGATCTTGCATGCAAGAATAAACCTTAAACCAAACAAGACTAGATCTAAATCTTGTATTCAATGAAATAGGATGAACGGGATGCACATGATAGTCTAAAATTAAGGTTAATGAAATGTTTATATGACCAATTCATCAGATGAGGAGATAACCTAATGCCTTTCCACTCTGTAACTTTACCTCTAATCTTAGATCAATAGTTCTAAACAAGGCTTTATATTGTGATTTTTTTTTTTTTTTTTAGAATGTTACTAGAACCAAAGCCACGCAATTTCTTAGATTGTATAAAAGAACAAAGCTTTGTAATGTTATTTTTCTATTAAATAATTTAAATGTAGGAGTAATTTTTTTCATATTAATGGAATGATGTATTTTCATTCATGGTTTCTTATTTTTCTAAATTAAATAAGATAAGTGACAACTCAAGGTAAAACCCTTGATCTTGGGGGACACATGACTTGAAGTTGAATTGCGCATTTTGAGAAACAATTAACACAACCTCACCTATTCTGCTATTCACATGGGTCATGACTCTCATGAGTTCACTTGAGGTCACAGTCAGAATCAATCCGACATGGAAACCAATGTTAACAACCTTGCTCTTAATATTAATTAAATAAATAAAATTAATGTTGGGTCAATCCGTTATGACCCTATTTTTTCACATACCAAACAATTACATAAAAAATAAGAAAGAAACTTGATAATACTGTCTTAATTTTCTTTCAATACGAATAATAGAATAAATACACAAAAATAATCAAAAATAAAAGTTAAATAATACATAAATGGTTAAGTTTACATGATCCATGTTTTGTTAAACTAAAACCTTCCAACCTCGACCTCGCTAAGCTCCTAGCTTTGAAGCTATCTAGTCCTTATAATCTATCATATCATATGTTCAGTTTTAAGGAGATTTTAAAATTGTAATTGAGAATCTGCAACAATCTTCTTCAACTCTTCCAAATAATTTAGAACCCGTTCGGTACATGTGTTTAAACTAGGGGTGGCAAATGGGCGGGTTGGGTCATAAATGGGTTGAGTCATATATAGGTTGGGTGTGTAATTACCCATTTATCCATTTATGACCCGTTTATATATAAATTAATTATCCATTACCAACCCAACCCATTTAATTAGTAACCCACCCATTTAACCCAATATGACTCAAATACCTCTAAAACTACTTGAATACCCTCTTGACCTCCAAAATTACCAAAATACCCTTAAATACCAAAAATGATACAAATACCCCTACACTTCCAAAATTACCAATATACCCTTGGACATCCAAAATTATCCCCAAAATCTCTAAAATGACCAAAATACCCCCGATATCTCTAAAATCACTATATTTGCTTAAAACTCACTAAAATGACCAAAATACCTCCAAAATCTCTAAAATGACCAAAATACCCCCAAAACCCAAAAAAATGACCAAAAATACTCCTGAAACCCAAAAAAATGACCAAAATACCCCCGAAACCTAAAAATGACCAAAATACTTCCAAAACCCAAAAATGACCAAAGTACCCCCAAAACCCAAAAAATGATCAAAATACTCCCGAACCCCAAAAAATGACCAAAACACCACCGAACCCCAAAAACGACCAAAATACTTCTAAAACCAAAAACATGACCAAAATACTCCCGAAACCTAAAAAATGACCAAAATACGCCCGAAACCCAAAAAATGACTAAAATACCCCCCGAAACTCAAAAAATGACCAAAATACCACCAAAACCTAAAAATGACCAAAATACCCCCCAAAACCCAAAAAATGACCAAAATACCCCCAAAACCTAAAAAATGACCAAAATACCCCCGAAACCTAAAAAATGACCAAAATACCCCCGAAACCCAAGAATGACCAAAATACCCCCGAAACTCAAAAAATGACCAAAATACCCCCTGAAACCCAAAAATGACCAAAATACTCCCGAAACCCAAAAAAAGACCAAAATACCCCCGAAACTCAAGAATGACCAAAATACCCCTAAAACTCATAAAATAACCAAAATACCCTCAAAACCCAAAAATGACCAAAATACCCTTGAAAACTAAAAATTATCAAAATATCCCCGAAACCTAAAAATTACCAAAATACTTCTGAACCCTAGAAATTTACCGAAATAACCTAAAAATCTAAAAATTATTGAAATAACCCTAAAACTAAAAGATGACATAAATGCCCTTGTAACCTAAAAAATGACTAAAATACCCTTAGAATCTAAGAGATGATCAAAATAACCCCGAAACCTAAAAACTTACTGAAATTCCCTCGAAACCTATAAAATGACTGAAAGACTTTTAGAACCTTTAATTTGTCAAAAATACCCTCGAAACATCCAAAATACCCTAAACCTCTATTTTGGTAATTTTAGATGTTTCTGGTGTATTTTGGTCATCTTACATGTTTAGCGGTATTTTGGTCATAATTTGGGTTTCAGGGGTTTTTATCGTTCATTTTTTTTAGGTTTTGGGGTTATTTTGGTCATTTTTTAGGTTTTTGGGGTATTTCGATAATTTTTTAGGTTTCAAGGTATTTTGGTAATTTTTTTAGGTTTCGGGGGTATTTTAGTTATTTTTTAGGTTTTGGAGGTATTTCGGTCATTTTTTAGGTTTAGGGAGTATTTTGGTAATTTTTTAGGTTTATGGTGTATTTTGGTAATTGTTAGGTTTTGGGGGTATTTCGATCATTTTTTTAGGTTTTTGGGGTATTTTGGTCATTGTTTTAGGTTTTAGGGTTATTTTAGTCATTTTTTAGGTCTTGGGGTATTTCGATCATTTTTTAGGTTTCAGGGTATTTTGGTAATTTTTTAGGTTTTAGGGGTATTTTAGTCATTTTTTAGGTTTAGGAGGTATTTTGGTAATTTTTTAGGTTTAGGGTGTATTTTGGTAATTCTTAGGTTTCGAGTGTATTTCTGTCATTTTTTTAGGTTTTGGGGGTATTTTAGTCCTTTTTTTAGGTTTCAAGGTATTTCAGTCATTTCTTAAGTTTCGGGGGTATTTTGGTAATTTTATGGGTTTCGAAGGTATTTTAGTCATTTTTTAGGTTACGGGGTAATTTGGTAATTTTTTCAGGTTTCAGGGGTATTTTAGTCATTTGATAGGTTTCAGAGGTATTTTGGTCATTTTTTAGGTTTCGGGGGTATTTTAGTCATTTTATAGGTTTTAGAGGTATTTTGGTCATTTTTTGGGTTTCGAGGGTATTTTGGTCATTTTTTAGGTTTCGGGGGTATTTTAGTCATTTTATAGGTTTTAGAGGTATTTTGGTCATTTTTTGGGTTTTAAGGGTATTTTGGTCATTTTTAGGTTTCGGGGGTATTTTGGTCATTTTTTGGTAATTTTTAGGTTTTGGAGGTATTTTGGTCATTTTTTGGGTTTTGGGGGTATTTTGGTAATTTTTTGGGTTTTTGGGGTATTTTGTAATTTTTAGGTTTTTGGGGTATTTTGTTCATTTTTTAGGTTTATGGGGTATTTTGATCATTTTTTGGGTTTTGGGGGTATTTTGGTCATTTTTAGGTTTTGGGAATATTTTGGTCATTTTTTGGGTTTTGGGGGTATGTTGGTAATTTTTAGATTTTGGGGGTATTTTGTTCATTTTTTAGGTTTTGGGGGTATTTTGGTCATTTGTTGGGTTTTCGGGGTATTTTGGTCATTTTTTGGGTTTCAAGGGTATTTTGGTCATTTTTTTGGTTTTGAGGGTATTTTGGTAATTTTTTTAGGTTTTTGGGGTATTTTGGTCATTTTTTGGGTTTTGGAGGTATTTTGGTAATTTTTTGGATTTTAGGAGTATTTTGGCCATTTATTAGATTTCAAGAGTATTTTGGTCATTTTCAAGAAATTTAGATTTTATGTTGTTTATTTAAATTTTAGATGGGTTTAGTGGGTATTAGTGGATTTATCCATTTAGACCCATCTAATTAAATAACCAAATGGGTCTTTACCCAAATAACCAAATGGGTAAAGACCCATTTAACCCAAATATTCAAATGGGTTGGGTTAAGACTTATCCAAATAAGGTGGGTAATGGGTGGGTTCATGGATATGGGTAAAAATTGCCACCCCTAGTTTAAACACATATTTTCAGTTTTTAAACAACATTACACGTATTTTCGTACACTTTTTCACCTACACGTATTTTCAAAAAATACAAATAATGTTACTAGAACAATATTACCAAACGGGCACTTAATTTTTGTAATGCCTATTATTAACTCTATTTTGAGATCCCTTTCTTGGTGGGATTTTTGCTTTGTACCAAAAAAAGAACTCCAATTTTTTGGGCCATAATATTGCGATCTGGGATGCTCATTCTAGTTGGGATCTAGTTGGGATGGGCCCTTAGCCATCCCATCTCTTCCTAATTGGATCTTTTGTCGTAAAGGTAGAAATGAGTCTAGGCCTTTCTCTTTTCCTAGAATAGAGAACGGCCAAGCCAAGTTATAAAAAAATATCCGTATGACATACACACATATATGATGTTTCCTCTCCTTACAAGATCTGAATCCAAATACTCTCTCTCTCTCTCTCTCTCTCTCTCTCTCTCTCTCTCTCTCTCTCTCTCTATATATATATATATATATATAAAGAATTACCTAATAATAAGTTTTTGGCCATATTTCATAAGTTAATGAAATTATTTTAAGTTTTTGCAAATGGATATATTCGCCAATCATAGTATGCCATGTGTTTGAAGTTTTTTTTTTTTTTTTTTTTTTCCTTTTAAACTTTGATTCTTTTACAAAGAAAGTCAAATATATATACTATAAGTTAAAATTAGTAGAGTATAAAGTGAAATACAAAATTACAGAAGATTTGTATTCTAACAAAACTTACAAATGACACCAAAATATATGTATGCCAAATGGAATTATGGAAGTGGACAATGGCCTTGACATCTTTGAAACTCCCACTCATGAACGATATCTAAGATGATTCCAGCATAAATTAAAGAGCAATACTACAAACACAAACTATTTTACAACATTTTTACAAAAGACAAAACTTAAGTACAGTGCCTTATGTGTTGTTCTTTATGTTTTCCTCTTAAGATTCAACCATGCGGCTACTTAACTAATAAATACACTTCTATTCTATGAAAAAAAATCTACATGGTAGAATCTTAAAAAGGGAACCTAAGAAACAGCACCTAAGCGCTGTACCTAAGTCTTGCTCTTTTACAAAATGTTGATATAGCCAACCTCTTTTTGGTTTTCATTTAATCATTAATATTATTTTTTCATTTACCAATAATCACTCACCACATCAACAGTTTGTAAAAAATTTTGTAAAATAGGTTGTATCTCTAGGATTATTCTAAATTAAATACTGAAAGCATCTCAAGTATACATTATGGCCGGCATCTTGATGAAATCAAGGACACAAATGGTCAATACTTAGTTACTTACCCTCTTCAATAACACATCCCATAAACTTCCTGGTAACTTCATTATTCTGAATTACTTGATACACAGGATTATAACAAGGAGGCCAAAAGAATTTTCAATTCCCTTTCACTTTCTGGCTCTTCTTATTAAAGCTAAAAGGATAGAAGACAGAAGATTAGAAGGTAAGCTTTTCAAATCTTGCAAGAAACAAGAATGGCTTTAAATGTTCTTTCAGCCCTTAACAATGCAAGAACTCAGTATTACCATTTCAAGGGCACCATAATAGCTGGCATAGGCCTCTTTACTGATGCCTACGACTTCTTCGATCAGTATCCCTTTGGTTATGATACTCATCGGAAGGATCTACTGCGAGGAAAACACTGGAGTCCAACAAGTATGGGATCGCATTGACCATCATGGTGCTCAGTTCCCTTGCATGTGGGGTTTCTCTATGTACCACAAGGGGCTGTGTTTTGGTGAGTCTGGGGTTGTTCAGGTTCACTCTTGGCTTAGGGATCGATGCGGACTATCCCTTACCAGCTACGATTATGTCGGAGTTTGCTAGCAAGAGGACACGTGGTGCTTTTATAGCAGCCGTGTTATCAATGCAGGGCTTGGGATCTTGGCTGCTTCATTAGTGACGACGGTGGTGTGCAAAATATTTGACTTCACAACCAATTCGACGCCCCAAAAGGTAGATATTGCATGGAGGTTGATACTGATGCTTGGTGTAATTCCAGCTGGGTTAATATTTTATTGGCGAATGAAGATGCCCAGAACTGCCAGGTAAATAGTAGATTTGATTAATTATTAGCTGTTTATGAAGTATAATTGTGTTCACTCTTCTCACATTCATAGTAAATTCATTAAGTAAATTTACGGTATGATTTCCTATAATGTGAGAGAAAAAAAGACTACATTACTATACTTCAAGAGTACTTACACAATTTGCTAGTATATTAAATGCTGAATTTTTTGCATCACAAATATTGTGCAAATCATTGTGGTTTAAATTTTAGGGGTAATTACACTAATTCTTTTTTTTTTTGAGAATCGGTAATTACACTAATTCTGGTTAGATTGACAACTGAATTGCTCATTAAATATTTAAAATTATCCTATGTTACCACATAATATTTTTTAGAAATAAAACAATAGTCCTACAACAAAATAAAAGGAGGAAAGAATTAAATGGGGATTGCGGATATTAAGCTCTGATCTTAATCAATGGATGATAATTGATCTCTTTCTAGTTATGTCTTGTCTTTCACTCAGATATGCAGCTTTGGTGGAGCAAACTTTCACCCAAGCAGCTATGGACATGGAGATGGTAATGGAAATTCCAATGAATCGGATTGTGGACAAGAAGCTACTGCCACCTACTTCGCTACCTTATCCCCTCCTCTCCAAGAAATTTTTTCGTCGCCATGGGCGTGGTTTATTCTCTTACTCTTTCACATGGTTTCTTGTTGATATTGTTTTCTACAGCAGCACCCTCTTCCAGTCTCTCATATACAAACAATATCTCCCAAAAAGTGAAAACGAAAATGCTTATCAAGATGCATTTGAAGTTGCAAAACTTCAAGCAATTATGGCAGCATGTTTTACAATTCCCGGCTACTGGTTCACTATTTATTTCATTGACAAGATAGGAAGAGTCAAAATCCAAATGATGGGTTTTTTCTTCATGGCATTGGTTTTCTTTGTACTTGGGATAACAAACAATTATAGGGACAAACCAACTAAGAATATACCAGGGACACAGAGTCATGACTTGGAGTTAGGAGGGGTAGAAGTATAAACAAAAAAAAAAAAAAAAATTTGAAATTCCAAATAAACCATTAACAAAGAAAAATACACAAAATTATTGTCTTTTAAGATATTACAATGCAGTTATTTATGAAAATGGAACTCGCCGTCTTTTTAAATTTTCGAAATCATTTATGATTGAATCCATACTAATTGTCGCAGCAATTTCCCTTTCAATGAATAACATCATAGCGTCTGACAAAAACTCATCTTCCATTTTGTTGCGAATGTCAATTTTGATGACATTCAAAGCTGAAAATACTCGCTCTGTAGTTGCAGTAGAAACAGAAAGAGTAAGCACAAGCTTAACCGCTCTATAAATAAGCAGATAATATTCTGATTTTCTAGTTCTTACCATCCATTGGCACAATTCAGAAATATTTTTCAAATTCTTGAACCCTGAATGCTGAACTACATCATACTTATAAAGATCAAGTTCCTTTTTCAAATCATTCTTTTCATCATCTGTGAAGTCTATTGGATAAAAATTATCTACCAATGAACAAATATCACTGACACGAAAAGATTCATATGCCTCTCGAGGGTCTAGAGCTGAGCTAAGCGTAAGTAACTCTATGGCATGCTCACTAAACCGATGATTTAGTTCCTGTAATTGAGAATCTATTCCTACATTAAAAATATCTACTTTATAATAATGCTCATTTCTAAAGTCCTCTTGTTGATGACGAGATCGACCAAATCTTGCAACATGACGAGAATTCATATCAGGGACGTCTAAACCACGTTCCTTACAAAATGATATCACAGTAGCTAGTAAGTCATCCCATTTCTCATCTCTAAATTGTTGAATATGTTTTTTAGTGGATGAAACTAAATGCATAGCATTTAAAATGTCTTGCAATTGGTTTTGCAAAGCTTGACAAAGTTTATCCGTGATCCCTATAGTTTCATTAACAAAATGCAAGATGAAGACAAATTCAAATGAAATTAATACCTCATAAGCAGACTCTACTTCTACTTTTTGTGAAGAATTTCCTTCATCCATAATTTTTAGTAGAACTTCACATGTTGGACTAAACAACCTTATCAAGTTAGAAACCGATTTATAATGCAAACCCCAACGAGGATCTCCAGGTCGCTGTAAAGTGACCATCTAATTAAGTCCTTTCCCAGTCTCAAGCTCTTCAATATCAATCAAATATGCAATGTCAGAAGCTCTAGCAATTTTTAATTGCTCAATACGTTTGCATGAAGCACGAATATTATTGATAACCAAAATCAATTTAGTGAAAAATCTATTAAGAGGGACAACTGCTTTTGATGCTCCTACTAATGCCAATTCTAAGCGATATGCAAAACAATGAATGTAGTAAGCATATGGACAATCATTCAAAATCAAAGCTTGTAATCCATTCTACTCACCCCGCATGTTGCTTGCACCATCATATTCTTGCCCCCGAATGTTTTGGATATCTAAGCAATAATTAGAGAACAAATAATATATCTCCTTTTTAAGGGTTACTACTACAGTGTCAACAACATGAACAATCCCATAAAATCATTCTCGCACAAAGCCATTTGTATCAACATATCTTAAAACCACAGCCATTTGCTCTTTCATGGACTCATCGCGAGCTTTATCAACCAATATGCAAAACTTTGCATCACCAATTTCTTCCCTAATTGCCTTCTTCACTTTGGTTGAAATAACATTTAGAATTTCTTTTTGAATCTGAGGTGATGTGTAGGGGGCATTTTTTGGAACTTTTGTCATTATTTCAACAATATTATTATTATAGCCCACCATCAAATCCAATGTCGTAAGAAAGTTTCCCCTATTTGTTGAAGTAGAGCTTTCATCTCGACCTCTAAAAGTAATAGCTTGCAAGGCAAGATTTCAAACAACATCAATTGAAGCCTTCAATCGTACTCGATTATTTGCAATTTGTTCTGAAGTGAAATTGCTCACTACCCTGTCTATGTGTTGAGATTGGTTCATCAAATCTAGACACGCTTTATGGGCAATTCTATGAGTGGAGTTAAGATCTTTCCCCATATGAAGACTAAAAGAACAACTTTCACCATTTCTAACTTTCTTCCAACTTTTAAATCCATTAACTATGAATGCATTTTGTCTGTCATGCCCAGTTGGCTTATGAAAGAGAAAGCATGGTAGACAAAAAGCGGCATCTTTTTTAGGAGAATATTCAAGCCATGACTTAAAGCGATCATTTTCATACCAAGAACCTTGAAAGCTTCGACCCTTCTCATATTTTTAAAATTTTTTAAAACGAGGCTGGTATGGACCCAACTTAATGTAATGTCGCCGGATCTCATCTCGTTGACCAACATGATAAGTATATATTTGTCTATGCAATCCAGGATCAAGTTCTAATTGCAACGAACTCGTATCAACCTTTTGAAATTTTGTTTTAGAATTTTGCTCAATAGGGACATCAAGATTTTCCTCAACAAGTTCATCAAGATTTTCCTCAATTGGGATGTCGAGATTTTCCTCAACATTAGTGGTTGGCAATGTTGCACCACTAGTATTAGGCTTCTAAATCATTTGAAACTTTTCTTTTGAAAAAATCAAATATGGTAGTTGACTTTTTCATAATCTACAAACAAAATATAATTTGAAATTATTATGTTATTATATAGTCAATAATCTACAATCATTACACACAATAGACAAATACTATGCACACAAACATTCAACAACTAACCAATAAATTTTAAAGTTACAAATAATCTCTTTAATTATTTATCCAACTTTAATGTTTTAAAAGACACTAACTAACAGACAAAGACTAAAGACAAAACTACAAAAAAAAAAAAAAAAATATCACAAAACATCACAGGCTATTCACTATTGCTAAAGACAAAACTACAAAATAAATAAATAAATAAATAAATTACAAAACATCAATGGCAATAAGTGTGTTATTGTTGCGTGTGGTGTTGTGTTTGTCAGGTGCAACTTTTTCATTTATAAAAGAATACTAAAGACAAAGATGGTTCTTGACTCTAGAATTAGATTATTACCTCTCTTTTCACTCTTTCTCTCTAGTATATTGTGACTTTGAGTCTTAGGTCTCTCCGTCCCAAGCTCCCAGGCCCCAGCGTCCCTGATTGGCTGACTCCCTGTGCTAGTTGCTTAGTTGCTCTATGCTCTCTTTTAAGTTTTCTTTACAAGTCACAGTGAAGTGTTAACACATTATTAAAATTAAGTCATCCCAACCAAACAAGGATTCAATATGAGATGAGACTTGAGAAGGATACCTTTGCTTCTGCCGCTGGCTGCTGAATTCCTCTCCTCTGTGTTCAGCCGTAAGTTAGGTTTTCCTTCTTCTTCTTTTTTTTTTTTTTTTTGAATGGCTTAGAGATCCGCTTCTTTTTTCCCTTTTATTATATGTGTGAGGTAAGTTGGGTGTTTCCTACTCCTAGGCTAGGTAGATATCTAATTAGAACCGGCTTTGATTTTTTTTTTTTTTGGGTGTTGTTTAGGCTTAATTTTTGTTGTTGGGCTAATATTTGTTTTATAGCATTTAAAAATATCAATAATATTGTTAAGGGGGGCAAAGTGCAATTTTATTGAAACAAATTGCTAAAAATAATATATTATATATATACTAAAATTTCTTTTTGAAAATCTAGGGGGGCCACTGCCCCCCCAGGTCCAAGAATAGCTTCGTCCCTGCGATAAACCCAATAAAGGGTTTTTAATACTTGAAAGCTCAATTAGTATGAAACACTAATGCTTGTTTAGATCCTTAATTTTAAAAATTACGGCTTAATTGTTTTTAGTCTAACTTATCTAAGTGCAGAACAAAAGTAAATGAAGTGCAATAAACCGGAACTACTCTAGTGCATAAACATGAACAATAAACAATAAATATAAAGCACAAGAGTAAGGGAAGAGATATGCAAATACAAGATAACACCAAGATGTGTTATCGAAGAGGATACTGAAGAACTTGTCGAAAATCCTCTTCGCAACCCTCCAAGTTGAAATTGATCCACTGGTGAATAAGTTGGAGTATACAAATATCAAAAAGACCCTCCAAGCCTAATGTACCCAATGTACTTGAGCCCTCCAAGCTCCTGCTACCAACGAACTTCTCGGAGTCTTGTCTTCACTAGCTTTCCGGATCCTGCAATTCTGCTCGATTGCATCCGCCAAGCCACACCGGCTTCTTTTGGCAAATCTCCAAAACTTCCCAAACTCCAAAACACACTTTATACTTTGAATGGGTGTAGGTTGTGTTTGGATACAAATCTCCTCTCAAGGTATAATAATTGGAGAGGGAAGGAGAAGAGACTTGAGAGAGACCGCGCCCCCGGCCCCCTTTTTTAGGATGTTAGGCCAAACCCACGTGAATGGGTAGAGTCATGTTATTGCCTCTCAAAATGGAGGTTCAACTAGTTATATTTTCCCCTTTAGATTAAGGGTTTTACAATAGAGTCACCACTTATTTAATTATTGGAATACATAAGAAAACTAAAATTAAAAAATTTCTCATTTTATTAATTTGCAATTGAATTTACATTGATCATAGGAAAATTACATAGCTTTGATCCTAGATACAATCTAAGATAAAAAGTACATAGTTTTGTTTCCTAGTTACAATCTAGAAATTGAAAATTACATGGTTAAGCATTCGATCTACTAACCCTTGATCTAAGCTTGGAGGCTATGTTACAAGGTGGGAAGGTGTTAGGCACCCACCTTGTTCGGTGAAACCGGTCTTCTAGACTATGGTAGCCAACATTTATATCATATCATTCAATATGTTATCAATCAATTTGCATGTTGAATTTAAAGTATGTGCATGTGATAAACCTTAATTCAATTTATTAAGTATTTCAGTTGGATTGAAAAATAAATTCTAGTGAATATGTGTGGATGGTGATATCCTAGATTTAAGGATTTGAAAGAATTATTAAATAAACATATTTTTCTTGTTTTTGATGTGGATTTAAGATCGAAACTAGTGTTATGCATAAACATGTGATGAACAACTAAGAACATGTGAAGAACAGATAAGAACAACTAAGAACATTCAAACATATTTAAAGGAATTTAAATGATTATTATCATACTTTAATCTTAAACTCTCATCATGGCAACATGAAAAACAATTAGAGAAATGGATTATATTTTCATGCAAGATCTATATGGTGGAAGAGGAGACTCTTGAGAGAGGTCCTAAAGGTGAAGGGAAAGAAGAGCTAGGAGAGGAAGAGTGAATCTCACTCAATACCTTGAATCTCAAGAAGATCAAGATATGACAAGACTACTCAACTTCCTAGAACTCAAGAGAGGAGAAGAGAGGGGGTTTTGGTGTGTCTTGGAATGAAAGAGAGTGAGGGTTTATATAATAATGGTGGAGGAAATATGAATGGAAGGTCATATAATGAGGGTTGACAAAGAATCATGAACCTAGACCTCATTTTAGCATTGGAAAAAATCTGGTGCATTAAATGGAGAGATTGGTGGGAGTGAGGAGCAAGCCAAAATTCGGTTTTCTCGTAACTGCTATAACACCTATAAAGCCAACTTCAAAAAATCATATCTGACTCAATTCTGATCGGAATTGTCTCGTTTTTGTGCTTAGTTTGAAGCCCCGGATGTCTAGTTTTTAGAAAAATTAACCTCATTGACAGATTCAAAATATACTGAGAGATATCGATGAAATTGTGAGCAGAGGTCATTCGTTAGAAAATGGTTTCAACACAATTAACATTAATAGGCCCCAAATTAGCTCCCAATTAACATTAAATTGTTTCAATCACTCTCATTTCAAACCTAATTAGTTCCAAATTTACCCTAATTAAAAGATAATTGCACAAATTACGCATTGAATGATTAATGTTTAACTATCTAATTAATTAGGTGTGTGCAACCCTATCATAAAATATAGTCCTAACCAATTAAATTA
Source organism: Quercus aquifolioides (assembly GCA_019022515.1). Taxonomy (NCBI): domain Eukaryota; kingdom Viridiplantae; phylum Streptophyta; class Magnoliopsida; order Fagales; family Fagaceae; genus Quercus; species Quercus aquifolioides. The sequence goes on from CM032327.1 coordinate 90,197,313, forward strand.
TGACACATCATCGATCTCAAATTGATTATACTTATAACCAATTGAAATCAATTGTTCATAATCACATATAGTCGGACTCAATTTGTGATAGTGCATCTCAGCCATTAAAACTTGATTTGATAATAACTTTCAATCTGGTGGTCTGATTAGGGCTTATGACCAATCGATTTAATCGTTACAACATCAAGATCATTTTGTGAAATGAGATTAAGGATCTAATGACCAGAATTAAGATGCATATTTCCAAGACAAAATTACTTTTTTACCCTCCAAGTGAGGTTAAATGCAAGTTGCAAAATGAGGTGTCAACAAGACTACAATGATTTCTCACTATAGGATTAGTAGCTCTCTTTCTAAAAGGTGGGTGTGTTGTAAAAACCTCTCTAGGTTTTTTTTTTTCTCTGAATAGCCTCTTTTACTTTTATGGGTAATGAGGATATATATAGTATGGGTAAAGCATATAAAAGTCACACTTAAAATCCTCCAAGTAGAGAGTTTCTCAGGTACCTCGCGAGACGGCCTTTCTCACGAAGTACTTGCAAAATACAGTCTGGCACTTGACTCTTCAACTTCCAGCATGTGCTTCTCACGTGACCTTTTTGCGGGTTCCTTTAGTCGTGAGCTTCTTGCGAGCTAGTCTCCAAATTGCACTGATCTTTATTACATGCTTGATTCTTCACCAACTTAATACTAAATCCAATACAATAAAATCCCACAAAATACAAGGAAATAATTTATTGCAATTACAACACTTTTTGTCATGGAATAAAGCCAACATAAAACATAGTTGTAAATCATAATTTTAAAATCTCCCCATTTGGCTATTCCGTGACAAAAACACTCTATAACAGACTCTAAACTTAAATGAGTTTGGAAATAATGGCAAAACTCACTCACATCTAAATCTAAAACCTATGATGAACTTGGAACCAAATACCTGTATCCTAAAACACTTGCACAAAACACGTTAGACCCTCAAGGTAAAGCAAGTAATAAAGGACAAGTATAAAGTAACAAGAAAAATGCGATCAAGTAAACTTGATGTGAAACATATGAGCAACTTAATCAAACACAAAACAGTCATATGAAAATGACTACAATGATCACATAGCAAAGTAAATGATCATCCGAACATGCAACTAATAAAGCACAATAGTATAAGGATGTATGCATGTCCAACACATAAACACGATGCGATGAGAACAACAAAGTATAGATACAAAGCATAACTCAAAGCACCATAAAGAAACAAGAAAACAAGCATAAAGAAAAACAAACAAAACAATGTTTTCTCATTAAAAGAAATGTATTCTCCCCCTTGGTATATGCATCTCCCCTATGGAATTTCTCTCCTTAAGAATGTGCACATGAAATAGAATGTGCACAATAGTCATATAGAAATGACGATACACTCTGATATACTCTCTAGTATGCTCTCCCCCCTTTCTGTCACAAATAGACAAATGAATCAAGAGGAAGGAGGGAAAGAAAAGAAGATATGAACAAGGTAAAGATGAATGAGGAGTGCAAGATGAATGAGAAAATGAAGTTCAAACAAAAGATAAAACATTTTAAAAACACAATGCTACAAAGTATAAAAGTAAACATGACATGCTAAGGATGAGGAGACAAGATATAGGCCAAAGCATGACAAGGGTAGCAAAGGTGTATGCAAAAGGTGGCTATGTGCAATGCATGAACAAAGCATGAGAAATGCACATGTGGGACAAGGTATGTAATATACACAACCAATAAACCAAACATGTTCCTAATGAGGAAACACGAAAAACCCCAAAGATTGGTATTCATCGGAGTCCAAAAGAATGAAAAAATACCATAGAGGCATTTTATTAAACACCTAGCGTGCACATTATGAACAACTAAGTATTGCAATGCATGAACATGTGAAAATCTACCCTTAATACAAGTTATTTTTGCCACAAGGGACCAACATCCAAAGCAAATAGACATTTAAAACAAAAACCAATAAAAAAGATTGACAAAAATTAAGTTTTCCAACCCCCAAAAACATAATGTAAGGATTAAAAATAATTAAAAGTGTTAAAGATTACCTTAGAGATGTTTATGAAATGTAAAACACTTGAAATTGGTTTTAATGTAGAAGCTTTGGAAAAGAGGGTTTGGAGAAGATTGAGTCATAATAGAGTCATACGAGGAGTTTTGGACCAAAAACACACGAAATACCCATAAAATAGTTAATCTAGGCATTTCGCAAGTAGCTAACTCTCGAGTTACTCACGAAACTCACTGCTTGATGACCAAAAATGCATTTTCAGCTTCACGACTCGTAGCCAAGTCGCGAACGACTCGCAAAAGACTCTGACCCCTATTTTTCAACGCAAAAACAAGCTTGAAACATTGAAAAACAAAGTAAGTACAACACTTAAAAACAAAGAGTGATACAAAACACTTCCAAATACAAATAAAATGATCAAAAATATTTTTGGTTTGATCCACATATGATTGAGCACACACACATCACATTTAAACACGTACAATCACACAAATGAAATAGGCTTTTATTGAACATTAAACTTGTGTGTTGTGTGTGTGAATCAAGTATGAACTAGTCCATAATCTAGTATAAAACTTCCATGATCAATTTAGTCAAGTCATACACAACTAGTACGAAGTTAGGTGACCTATCTCACTAGTAGAAATGAACATATGTGACCCCCCACCAAAGTGTTTACAGTGATTGAAAGTTTTTCATTTGACTTCCATTTTTCATACTTTTTAATAAATACAATTCAATTTTTGAGCAACGATGCCATGAAATTTTTTGATATTTCTTTGTGGAATAAGCCTTTGGCTTTGGCATCATACATTTTGAATACATTTTGCTCCACCTTTTCCTAGTCAAACTAGTTTTTGAAGCAAGACTTTCTCAGCTCTTTCTCTTTTTAGAGATTGACGTGTGAAGAGCTTTTTGACAGAAAAAAAATAAATAAATAAATGTGAGGAGATATATAGGATCAAGTCTACGCATGTGTCAAAATCAAACAAGACTATTAACTAATCATTCATGACAAACTTGAAGATCTATTTACAACAATCAAACATAGATTTCTAGATTTCACTCACACTTAAAATATGCATGCATAACAAGCTAAGCTCGTAAAAATTCTATGCCATTAGTACAAAGGTACTAGGCCAAATTCACATGTGATATGTGCTCAAACATATACGATCAAACTTTTTGAATTTTCCACTTTTTAAGTGTTTTTGGATTTTTACACACACAAAACAAAATCATAAAAGTAAGATCAAATAAAAACAACGCATATAAATAGATGCATGATGCACAAATGCATGAGGAAATAGCATCTAATGCATGAAGAGTCCTACAAAGATTGAAAGAATTAGATCAAGGACCAAAAGAGCGTAAGCTCAACCATAGGAACTCTTTCTCATCCAAACAGAATAATTGTTTGAATGAGTGTCTCAAGAGAAGTGAGATGAGGGTTGGAAGAATGAGAACTGAAGATGCACATAGACAATGAGATAAGAGCATTAACCACATGTTTTAACAACTTACCACTTTCAATCAAATCCGGTTTAGCTTGCAAAGCACAACTTCCAAGAAGCTCAAGTTTTTCTTTTCTTTTGATTCTTTTAAGAGCTTGAAACTTTGAGGAATAAGGTCTTATATGACCAAAGGCACCACAATGGTGACAAACAATGTGTTTAGGTTCGCTAGGCTTTTTAGGGAGGGATCTAGCAACATGGTTTTGTTCTCTCTTCAACATGGAACATTGAGATCTTATGTGACTGATCACACTGTAATGATGGCAACTAGAAACAAACTTAGATCCATTCAAATCCCTAGGATGAGACCTAAACGAAGGCTTAGGCTTAAGAGCCTTTCTCTCCACTTTTTTATTTCTTTTGTGTGGAGGAATGTACACCAATTTATCTTTAGAGGTAGAACTCACAATAGGTACAAAATCGGGCAACACAACATGATTGCAACAAAGATTTTCTTCCTTTTTGGCAATAGGTTTAGCAATCAAACACTTAGCATGCATCTTAAGAGATTCATTTTCACATTTAAGATCATCAACGAGTTTGTTAGACAAAACAAGTTTAGCATCCAAGTCCACATTCAAACTCTTTCATCTTTTCAAAGGAATTTTCAGCAAGTTTCTTATATTTCTCAACCAATTTATTGGATTCATTGAGCTTAGCAATCAAATCATCATTTTCACTGGTGAACTTGCTTAAATTCTCGTGAAAATTCTTAAACTTTTTCTTTAAGAGTGACATTTGGAATTTTAACAACACCCAAAGAGTCATGTAACATGTCATCAATAGCATGAGGATATGCACTCATAGAGGCATTTTCACAAACACATGGCATGTTACAATCAACATCATCCAAAACATCCATAGAAGCATACAAAGTACTATCCATGGCAATAAGCATACCAAATGAAAGCTCAATTAATGTGAAAACACTAATGCTTGTTCAGAACTCCAATTTTAAATTACGGCTTAATTGCTTTTACTCTAACTTATTTAAGTGCAGAACAAGAGTAAATGAAGCACAATCACCGGAACTACTCTCTAAGCCATAAGCAAGCAAGCAACAATAAATATAAAGCTTAAAGAGTAAGGGAAGTGTTAGGTCACAATCTGAATGACCCCTTGTGATAAACCCTAATTAATTAATTAATTAGCCAAGTTGTTAATTAATCAATTAAGCATGCAATTGCGTGGAAGCACAAACAAATCACCAAATACTAAATATGCAGCGGAAAATAAATAACACGGTGATTTGTTTACGAATGGGGAAAACCCTAACGGCAAAAACCCCACCGGGTGATTTTCAGGTCACCACTCCCGAAACTCCACTATTATCAAATCAAGCGGTTACAAGAAAGGAATCCCAAGTACCTTACCAACCTACAGTTGAACCCTTACCCCAATACCCAATTGGACTTGATCTGTAGTGACAGTTCCCCTTTGATGCACGGCTCCCAAGTACGTGACTAACCAATGCGCGGATCCCAGTACGCGACTTCAGAACACCAACTTGAGGAAGAATGGTTGGCTGCAAAGTTCTTCAGTTCATCCACGTGATGAATAGCAGGAAGATGCTTGGTTACAAAACCCTATGGTGCAAAGACACAGCAACTTCTTGATGAAGGATGAACTAGGTCAAGAACTTCGTCTGTTAATCACAATTTGCATAAACAGAGATTGCTCAATGATAATACAACTTGTGTCACCCAAAACGGCTCTTAAAATAATCCTTTTATATGTTTAGGGTTAGAAGAAAAGAAGTCCCAAAAACATATTCACGGATCCCAAGAAAATCAGATTTGGAATTCTAACTTTTTAAATCTCGACAGATAGCAGGTGTCGAGGTAGCTATCGAGAGGTGTCGAGCTTTAAAAATTCTGCACTTCAACTTGCTTTCTCTTGGACAGACTTGATGACTTCAACACTTGACCTTGAAACATAGTTTCTTAAAGTATTAAAAACACCTAGATCTACCCAATTACAAGTAAAGTGCGTTTTGTCAAAGGATTAGCCAATTTACATAAATAAGTAAGACATATGTTCTTAGCATGTGAAACACATATGTCCTAACAATCTCCCCCTTTGGCAATCCGTGACAAAACCACAACAAACAAATGAACATATGAGAGAAGTCATAAATCACTCAACTCATACTCACTTGTTACATACAATAAAATCTATCCTAACACAAACTCTTGAAAAACTTTGCAAGAAGAGAGTTTATGGCAAGTAGACTTTGACAACCTGTATTTCTGAAACACTTTAAACAAAATTCATCAAGGCATCTTGTGTGAAACAGAAATAAATAGATTGCATATAATAAAAGAACATGTGTATAAAGATAGAAAAGAAACAACACATGAAGAGAGAGGTGAAAGAAACATACATCCACATATATAAGAGAATAAGTACCATGTATGTAAAACTGGTCACAAGACCTCATATACAAGAACAATGTATCTAAAAAGATAAGAAAAGAAAAGATACATCAAACCTTACTACATCCCTCAAAAGTATCAACACTCCCCCTATCAAAAATGTCCTATACTAACTCTCCCCCTAAGATGACTACTCTCATAACCCAAAACTACTCCCCCTTTTTGTCACGAGTGACAAAGGGTAGAGTGTCATGCAGACATCTCATCGGCAGAGCTAGCATCTCCATCATCATCATCATCATCCTCATCATCATCCTCATCCTCAGAATCGGAAGCTACTGGAGTAGGTGGTGAAGGAGTAGCCTCTGGAGCAAAACCACCCATGGTCGCCTGCCGTCGTGCAATACGACCTACACGAACATTCACTTGATACAACTCAGCAGAGAGTGTATCAAGACGAGTGTCCATGCGCTGCAGCTGCGCCATGATATCACCAAGGGATACATCGCTCGAAGAGGAAGAAGGAGCAGATGTAGATGGAGCTGATCTGGATGGTGCTGAACGGGAGGGAGGAGTGGCACCAGGCTGTCTCGACCTAAACTGTGCCTCACTACGTTTTACGGTAGCGGCATCTATGGCAGATATGTGTGTGAAGTGGTCGGACACAGGAAAGGGAACGGAAAAATGGCATAGAATCCGCGTGATAGCAGAAGGAAAGATGAGCTTATCACGGGACGCCGAATCAAGATAAACGTCTATGATAGACCGGATGAAGTGAGAAGGGAAATCTATGGTCAAATGCTCAAGAAGAGAGAGCAAAAATCGAGCACGAGGCTCTGTGATAGAGTTATAGTGAGACAGAGGATGGAGAACAAAAGTCATCACCATGTTCATGAATCTGGGACCTTTAGCAAAAGGCCTACATGATGTGAACTGATGCTCACCCCAATCAGCAGGACGCTGACAGAAGGCAGAGATGAGCTCTTCTTTGGACACAGTCCTCAGACGCTCACAAGAGGGGTAATCAGGAAACTCTATCCTAGGTACCCTAAGCACATCCGCAACAAGTTGCGGTGTGACAGGAATGCGCATACCTCGAACGCGAGTGGAAAAATGAGGTACTGAAAGATCAATCCCGTGGATATTGGAGTAGAACTCCTGTATCAGCACGAGAGGGCAAGTGACCGGGATGTCACACAGTGACCCCCATCCCCTACTGTGAATGACAGAAGGAAGGTCAGTATCGGCGAAGTCCGCCAGAATGACTTGGCGTTCCGAATGAACACCTCGTCTAGAAAAGTTCTCAGTAAATGCCTTTGAGGCATCTCCATCACGGAACCGAATGTTAAAAGGAGCAGAATCAGAAGATGAAGATGCTCTAGAACGCAGAGGGTTCCGAGCAGGAGTAGATTTACGTTTGGGTGCCATAGACACTACTAACGTAAACAAATGAGAAAGAGATAGAGAGGGAGACAAACAGAAAATTCCCAAATCAGTTCAAATATGACAGATATATGAACAAAGAGTACGTATGCATGGGAATGCATGAACATGTGACATGCAAAACAGAAATATCATCATGGGCTCAGCCCAATCCATTCCTAACAGCATATAAACAAAGTACTCACATCTAAATGTATGAAAATATCATTATAATGCACATGAAATGCAATGTATGACATTTTGAAATCATTTAAGTCCAAACCCAACCCAAAATTTCAATAAAAACTCAGCAATTTTGAAAAACCCCAAATTTTTATGAAAAAATCCCAAAACTAGGTTTTCAAAACATGAAATGCATGAAAATGAAAGATAAAAGAGATCTTACCAAGTGATTTGAGCAAGAAAAGATCAAGATCCAAGAGGGTTGGAGGTTTAGAGTGAAAGGAGAGTGAAAAGGAGATGAACAGCCACGGAGAGATCGAGAGAAATCGAGAAAATGAGTTCAGAATCGCGATCTGCACTTAAATAGGCACCTCAGTAATTCTCGACAGCTAAGGTGTCGAGAGGTATCGAGGTATCTGTCGAGAAAGGTATCGAGGAATAAGCCTTCGACAGATGCAGGTATCGAGAGGTATCGAGATGCAAGAAGAATTTCAGATAAGCGAAGCTCGATCGATCCAACAGGTGTCGAGAATCTATCGAGAGGACAGAGACTTTCTCGATCGATCCACCAAGTGTCGAGGGAAGTGTCGAGATTGCGATAAGAAAAGCTTGAGAGGCTCGACAGATGCTCAGGTATCGAGAAGGTGTCGAGGAAGGTGTCGAGACACAGAAAAAGAGCAGTTTTTCAAGAAGGGAAAAACACAGACATGAATGCAATCCAACACACATCTCTAACAAGGATCCACTCAACATATAAACCTCTCAAAACATCTCTCAACAAGAAATAAGCACAAAGATCATGCAAAACACACACACACACTAAACAAGTCTAACCAATTTTATATTTCAAAAACAAGTTATGACAGTTTAGTGAGCATACACTAGCATATGTAAACACTTGTGATGGCCAAATCACATTGTACCTGCACATGTATCAAAAGTAGCAAAGAATATTGCGTGTTGTGTGTGAAAAACATCGCAAGATTGCATATGTGTATACATGTTATGACGATCTGAGATATGAGTAAATAACTTTTAACTCACACACAATCATAACTGTTTGATGGGGACTATCACCTTCAAGGTACATCCTATAACTCCCACATCTCCTAGAAAACACGCTTGCAATCATATTTAAAGCATCTTTAATCTTTTTGCTTTATATTTTCTTTGCATATTTTTCTTTTAAGCATATCATGCATGGGCATAAAAAGAGAGAAAAGAAATACCCAAGATGTTAAGCATTTGACATCGCATTTTTGCTATGCCGAAGCATACGAATGTCTTTGACACTGCACTTTTGCTATGCCGAAGCATACAGGTGTCTATGACACTGCACTTTTGCTATGCCGAAGCATACAGGTGTCATACTATGATTGGCGGGTAACAGTGGTGAGATGGTTATTTATGCCTTTCTCTTAGGATTTTCTAGTCCTACCCGTCAAAAAGAGTGATATGAGTATTAAGTTTTAAGAGATAACCTAATCTTACTCATCACAAACAAGAGCCACAAAGCTCACTTGCTTAGTTGTGCATAGAGATGCTCATCTAAGCTACAAAAGATACAAAGTTTAGAAACTTTGTTTCAATGGCCATCCAAGGTACACAAATACCAAAGTACACAAACACACACTGTTTTTGTATTTTTCTGATTTTTCAATTTTTTTTTTTTTTTATTTTTATATTAAAAACAAAATGAACAAAAACTGAAAATAAACAAACAAAAAACATGTTAAGCAAAGCAAAGCAAAAACTAGACTGACTCAGCAGAAAAATAAAACACACAAGCAATGCAACTAACAGAAAAACAAGAAGGGAAAAGAAAGTGATGAAATCACTTAGAGTCCTTTTTCTTCCATGCCTTGGAAAAACCTTTCCTTTGATTGAATCCTTGAACAGGTGGTGAGGGGGAAGAATTTAGACCGTTCAAGTTCGAAAGGAACATGAGGGCTTTCAGAAGATCTCAAAGAGGAGCAAGAGAGGATTGAAGCTGAGATTGGCTTCCAGATGCTATCATGCCATTGCTCTGTTGAGTGGCTAGCCACTTATAGCAATTTGGTCGAGTGTGACCGGCAGCTCCACAATAATGACAAAGATGCTGCTTCTTTTGTTTGGGCTTTTGAGAGTTAGCCTTCTTAGCCCTAGGGTTCTTAGCATCTTTCTTGTCTAGCTTAGGGGGTGCTCCTAAGATAGATTTTCCCTTGTCTAAGTTCTCACTAGCTAATTCAGTTTTAACATTAGTGTTCTCAATTTCAATGTTATTAGCAGCAGGAACAAAAACAGTATTGCTAGTAGAAGCAGTATTAGAGAAAGAAATACCATACCCCAAACCAGTTCGATCCGAAGCAGGTTTTTGATTGCTAAGCATCTCATCAAGCTTTGCACTTGAGGTCCTCTCCAGTTGAGCTCTGACTTGAAACAGCTCCACTTCAAGCTTCTTGGTCTTCTCAGCCAAAAAGTTGTTCTCAAATCTCAGTGCTCCAATAGTTTGATTCGCCTCATCAAACTTTGTGGACAACTCTTCACGATCGAGTTCCACTTCACTGAGCTTCTTGGTGGCCAGCCTATACAATTTCTCATGCTTTTCAGATAGCTTGTAAAGCTTCTCATAGGCTGAATGGATATCATCTTGATCATCCATCTTCTCAAATTTTGACTCCACCAATTCTTCTTCATCCACTTCTTCAACAATCCCTTCAGTAGGATTGACTGTGGCAGTGAAGGCATTTAAGATTCCGTCATCCTCAGTGTCGGAATCATCTTCAGGCTCAGTGTCACTTAGGGTTGCAGCAAGGGCCTTGCTTTTCCCAATGCTCTTCAGATATGTAGGACACTCATGTTTCATGTGTCCGAACCCATGACAACCAAAGCACTTTGGTCCTGCGGGAACAGTATACTGACCGGCCTCCCTAGCATCCTTCTTCCCTTTGTCTTGGCTTTTGAACTGAGAAGAACTGAACTGCCTGCGGTCCTTGTCGAAGCTCCTTCCATTGGCATTCTTCATGAACTTTTTGAACTGCCGAGTAATGTAGGACTTCATCTTAGAATCTTCATCATCGGAAGATTCATCTGTATCACTGCTCTTCGCCTTCAAGGCCATGCTTTTGCCTTTATTGGTCTTGCCAATCCTAGATAAACCTATCTCATAGGTCTGCAAGTTTCCAACCAGCTCAGTCAAAGGAATCTTGTCTATATCCTTTGATTCCTCAATCGCCGTAATCTTGGCATGAAATCTCTCAGGTAGAGATCTGAGCACCTTCCTTACAATCTTGGGTTCAGGGATGGTTTCCCCAAGATTGAAGGCTGAGTTCACTATGTCCTTGAGCTTGGCATAGAACTCATCAAACGACTCATCCTCCTCCATCTTTATTTCTTCAAAGCTTGTTGTCAGCCTTTGAAGCTTTGAGTCTTTGACAGCCTTTGTGCCTTCATAGGTTGTCTGGAGAATGGTCCAAGCCTCCTTAGCAGTTTCAGTTGAGGATATCTTCTTGAACTCCTCATTGGTGACTGCGCTAAAAAGAGCATTCAGCGCTCTGCTGTTGAAATTGGCCGCCTTGATCTTAGCATCATCCCACTCGGCCGGTTGTTCTGTTGGCTTAGTCCAGCCAATCTCTACAGCTTGCCACACTTTTTCATCTAAAGACTGCAAGAAAGTTCTCATGCGTACTTTCCAGTATGCATAGTTAGTGCCATCAAATAAAGGAGGTATAATTAAGGATTGTCCTCTATCCATGACAAACAGGGGTCAATGGATCAACACAGCAAAGATTAAATCCTAATCAGAGTGTGCCCGCTCTGATACCACTTGTTAGGTCACAATCTGAATGACCCCTTGTGATAAACCCTAATTAATTAATTAATTAGCCAAGTTGTTAATTAATCAATTAAGCATGCAATTGCGTGGAAGCACAAACAAATCACCAAATACTAAATATGCAGCGGAAAATAAATAACACGGTGATTTGTTTACGAATGGGGAAAACCCTAACGGCAAAAACCCCACCGGGTGATTTTCAGGTCACCACTCCCGAAACTCCACTATTATCAAATCAAGCGGTTACAAGAAAGGAATCCCAAGTACCTTACCAACCTACAGTTGAACCCTTACCCCAATACCCAATTGGACTTGATCTGTAGTGACAGTTCCCCTTTGATGCACGGCTCCCAAGTACGTGACTAACCAATGCGCGGATCCCAGTACGCGACTTCAGAACACCAACTTGAGGAAGAATGGTTGGCTGCAAAGTTCTTCAGTTCATCCACGTGATGAATAGCAGGAAGATGCTTGGTTACAAAACCCTATGGTGCAAAGACACAGCAACTTCTTGATGAAGGATGAACTAGGTCAAGAACTTCGTCTGTTGATCACAATTTGCATAAACAGAGATTGCTCAATGATAATACAACTTGTGTCACCCAAAACGGCTCTTAAAATAATCCTTTTATATGTTTAGGGTTAGAAGAAAAGAAGTCCCAAAAACATATTCACGGATCCCAAGAAAATCAGATTTGGAATTCTGACTTTTTAAATCTCGACAGATAGCAGGTGTCGAGGTAGCTATCGAGAGGTGTCGAGCTTTAAAAATTCTGCACTTCAACTTGCTTTCTCTTGGACAGACTTGATGACTTCAACACTTGACCTTGAAACATAGTTTCTTAAAGTATTAAAAACACCTAGATCTACCCAATTACAAGTAAAGTGCGTTTTGTCAAAGGATTAGCCAATTTACATAAATAAGTAAGACATATGTTCTTAGCATGTGAAACACATATGTCCTAACAGGAAGAGAGATGCAAATACAAAATAACACCAAGACATGTTATTGAAGAGGAAACCAAATAACTCGGCGAAAAACCTCTCCGCGACCCTTTAAGTTGAAATCAATCCACTAGTGAATAAGTTGGAATACACGAATATCAAAAACACCCTCCAAACCTAATCTACCCAATGTACTTGAGCCCTCCAAGCTCCTGCTACCAATGGACTTCTTGGAGTCTTGTCTTCACTAGTTATCCGGATCCCACAATATCGCCCGATTGCATCCACCAAGCCTCACCGGCTTCTTTTGGCAAATCTCAAATGCTTCCCAAGCTCCAAAACACTCTCTACACTCTGAATAGGTGTGGGTTGTGTTTGGGTATAAATCTCCTCTCAAGGTATAACAATGGAAGAGGGGAAAAAATTCTCACTTAAGGATAAGTAGCTCTCTCTAAGATGGTAGGTGTGTTGTGTTGTAGAAACCTATCTAGGATTTTCTTTCTGAATAGCCTCCTTTACTTTTATGGGTAATGAGGGTATATATAGCATGGGTGAAGGGTATAAGTGTCACACTTAAAATGCTCCAAGCAAAGAGTTTCATGGATACCTCGCGAGACGGCTTTTTTTGCGAAGTACTCGCAAAATACAGCCTCGCACTTGACTCTTCAGTTTCCAGCATGTGCTTCTAATGTGGCCTTTTCGCGGGTTCCTTTACTCGTGAGCTTCTTGCGAGCTAGTTGCGAAATTGCATTGATCTTCATTGCATGCTTGATTCTTCACCAAGTTAATACTAAACCCAATACAATAAAATCCCACAAAATACAAGAAAATAATTTATTACAATTACAACACTTTTTATCATGGAATAAAGCCAACATAAAACATAGTTGTAAATCACAACTTTACAGTCCTCTATGGACTCATCTTTTTCTTCTCAAATTTTGGACCGAACAGAACTGCTTTTATAGTGCCAGCAAAGCTTTTCCAGCAAGATTTAGATTAACATGTCATGGCATTTATGGGGCTTTTGAAAAGGTAGGGGCAATTATTGGTTCCATAGGAATTTTATGGGCTTCACATGGTAAAACAGAGAATGAAAATGAGAACAGTTATCCCGAAACAATTCGAATGACTAAATCATTGATAATACTTGCCGGAGTTTGTTTGTTGGGGAGGGCAATAACTTATTTCACAACTGAAACTATGGGAAGATCATTAGAAGAGAATGAGAATGATGATTAGGTCTCACTATCTTCCTTCATGATAAATTGAATTATGTGATTGAGGTACAACAAAACTTGAGATAATTGAAATGATCTTATAAAATCAAACTCCCTGTATATAGAAAAATGTTTGTTTGGGCATAGTAATTTGTATGTCATATTCTTTGTCGAAGCAACTTCTTTGTACATTATTATTGATATACTCCTTCAATAACTTTTACATTTGTTTATTGCACTACTAATAATAAGAAACCATGGAGATATCACGCATTCACGACTCATCCTATGACACCAACGATCCAGAGAGTACTTTTCTAAAGGATAACTCATGGAAAAAAAAAAAAAAAAAAAACCTTATGCAAAGGTAGCCAAGGATGCATTCATTCAAGATATGAATTATGGAGCTGAGGAGGAGGACGTTGACGAGCATTCTAATGTTGAGGAGCAGCCACGATTGGAAGGACAACCATACAATGATGATGATGCCTTGACTGAGGATGCATAGGAGATCAGGGTGTCCACTAAGTTGAAGCGCAAACTAGTCGGACCATGGCAAACAAGTGTCATCCTCAAACTTATGGGTCGACAACTAGGGTATCGTGCTCTCCAAACCAGGTTAGCAAGTATTCGGCGCCTACAGGTAACATGACTTTAATTGATATCAGATATGGCTTCTTTATTATGAAGTTTGAGGTTCTGAAAGATTATCAACACACACTCACGGATGGACCGTGGTTTGTAGGCAACCAATATCTCCACGTGCAAGCATAGGAGGCAAATTTTCACCCGTAGATAGCCAAAACTACAAACACTGCGGTTTGGATCCGTTTAGAACAATTACCCATAGAATATTATCATCCTGAGTTTCTAAAACATGTGGGCAATAAACTAAGAAAACTACTAAAGTTAGATGTGGTGACTAGTGCCGCCATTCGGGGATGATACGCTAGATTATGTGTTCAAATCAATATGGCCAACCCCTTGCCTAAACGTGACAAAATTGGAGCTTTTTGGCAAGATGTTGTCTATGAAAACATTCCTATGCTCTGCTACCGGTGTGGGAGAGTCGGACACAGGGAAGTCCATTGTTCTGAAACGAGAGACAAACCGACGAACATGTCGGCTCAAGGGACTGCGACACGTGGAGAGCCAGGACTGGCGGAGACCGACCAAGCAAGCACCCCATGGAAGATGATTCAGACCCGTTGAACCAGACCACATGGGACACCCAAAGATAATCCTCCATGTGGTCTTTTGAATCCTTGAGACAATCGTCCACCGATCACCCAACGTGTCCATGCCGCTTCATCGAAGTTCTGGGTGTTACGCAATATGCAAGTTGAGTAGGTGACAAGACAATCAAATGATGAACCGGGGATGCTAGCTGGATTTCTCCGCGAGGAGGTGGCGTTGCATGGAGAAAATCATGTTCTACTTCAGCCACGTGAGACGAACACAATTTACATGCAAGCTTTTCCCTCGACCAGCTGTCCACGTTCACCCTAGGTAAGAACCCACTCTCTTGAGTTGAGTGATTTGTTGAATAAAAAGGCCTATGTTCTTACCAAGCTAGAACAGAATCCATCAACGAATAACCATGGCCCCATCCTCCGACCAGAACTCCATGACCCCCGACTCGACAGACCCCAATCTTTATGTCACCCCAACCCACCTAGGAAACCCAAGTCACCCAGCCACCCCCTTAATGCACACGCATTCAACTACTCCCAAAAACCTAGCTCTAGCAATGGAGCACTTCGAATAGATTTGGAGCAGCCTATCCTTAGGACGCTTCAACGAGGAGACAGTGAGCTATGTCCACATCTGGTTCACCCAAGGGTAACGATGGCATGGGATCAGGTGACGCAAACCCCAAGTCTGCCAATGCGTCTTGAACCACCACCTCAAACCTACCATCACCAAGTGCCCAGAACTCATACCCGAGTTTGCCATTCGGTGCACCCCTACCAAGCTCTAGTGGGGCACCCGATGGTACAAACAATCTGGCAGCAGAATGTACAGGCGAGCAGCTCCAGTGTGGAATCACCGGAATGTCTGCCCGAAGCCATTTTTCGCTTTCTCGACTTAAGCGAAATAAACATTGCGATGAGCGAGGACAAACCAAAACTATACATGATAGGTCCAGGAAATGGGATAGATCGTCCATCTATGTAAGGACGATGTCATTACCATCACTGCACGAATAGAGCTGCCCGAACAACCCAACCAAGGACAGCCGTTACGGCTAGCTGCAATAAATGCCGAGTCCGTTGAAGGCGTGCCGGTCAATTCAACACCTGGCACATGCGTTACAAAATCAAGCCATAATAACCTCATAATGACGAGGCCAACGGCTAGAAGGACATCGAAATAGCCTATATATATCCTTACACAAGATACAGAAAGGGTATGAAAAATCACTTAACCTTACTCTCACTTTTGCTTTCTCTACACTCTACTTTCTTGTTAATCTGCTTCTGACTTAATCATCGGAGGCGTTGTGGGGAGCACCCCACTAGCGATTCTTCCATTTTGACTATTCTTCAGGCTTAGCGCAAGCAGTGGACGGTCTCTTCTCTGGACGAACGGATCGACTGACGATTTTAGCATCATCAATACATAATCATATTCTCAAGCCCAAGCCTACCATTTGTTGTGTCCGTCACGCATTGGGATAGGCTAGGAGAGCTCAAGCCGATGTACCAAGTCAATACAACAACAGTGAGGCATCAAGGCCCTACTCGCCTCGTAGTGAGGACCCCGAGGACCTGGGGGGTCCCCAATGACTACCTGAACCCCAACTCTTCCTCCATAAAGATGATAGCTTGGAATTGCTAGGGAGCTGGTAATGTTGCTTTTCGAAACCATGCTTATGAACTTCATCGTAGGCATTGCCCACAAATTCTTATCATCGTTAAGCCTCATATTACTAAAGAGCGAGCCCAGATGGTCATTGACACCCTTCCATACACCCATTCTCGGGGCATGGATCCTACTGGTTTTTCGGGTGGCATATGGATGCTGTGGAATGAAAGTGACTCCCTAAAGATTGGAGATTCTCACTCATAATGAGTATAGTATCCATGCACTCGTAAAGGTACCATCCTCCTCTCTATCTTATTTTCTTACAGCCATTTATGCTTCTCCTAATTTTAATAAGAGAAAAAGGTTTTAGGAATATTTAAAAGATCTTGCTACAGTAGTTAATTTGCCTTAAGTTTTATTGGGAGATTTTAATGATATGCTCTCTACGGACGAAACAATGGGGGGCTTACCTTAAAATTAAAACGCAGATATCCACGTTTAGGACTTGTCTGGATAAGTGTGGGCTCATGGACTTAGGTTTTCAAGGTCCTAGATTCACTTGGACTACTAGAAGCCTAGTTTGGTAGTGTAATATCAAAGAACGTTTGGATAAAGGATTAGGTAATGCAGATTGGAAAATACAGTTTCCTACAATGGAAGTACACCATTTTCCTCATGTTAAGTCAAACCATTGCCCCATTTTGCTTATTACTGACACCTTGGATAAGAAACTGCCTAAGCCTTTTCGTTTTGAGCAAATGTTTCCTTTTCCCCTTTAGTAAAGGACAGCTAGAAGGCATCAGTAACAGTCCCATGAACTTCCTCATCCCTCTCTAGGTTCCCACGCCGTCTAGTTTTTTTAACGGAAAAAATAAGTGATTGGACTAAGCACCACTTCGGCAACTTATTCTAGCGTAAAAATCGTCTTTTAATTAGGCTCCGGGAAATCCAAGTGGCGTTAGCTAGGAAACCTTCGACTTTTCTCTACTCGCTGGAGCAACAACTCATCCAAGAATATAACACTACTTTACACCAAGAATACCTATATTGGCAACTCAAATCTCGAATTATGTGGCTTAATTATGGGGATGCATATACTAAATACTTTCATCTTAAAACCATACAACGTTGTAGCCAATCTCGGATAGTGATGCTTAGAGATGATACGGGGTTATGGCTCACTGGGGACACATTAATCACTCATATTATTGATGCATTCAAAAAGTTGTTTAGGGCCACTTCAGCACATCTGCGCCTACCGGTAAGGCTTGCATTGCAGTATAGTCAAAATAGTCCTTTTTTAGATCATGCTCAGTCCTTGTCACGTATTCCTCAACCAGCAGAGGTTTTTAGGAGAGTTCATGCACTTCCTCCCCTGAAGGCCCCGGGGCCAGATAGGTATCATGCTTTTTTTTCCAAAATAATTGGCACACTCTCGGTCTAAGTGTGATTGAGGTCATCCAAGAGATTTTTGAGCAGTTAACTATTTCACCTGACTGGGGCATAACTAATCTTGTCCTTATCCCGAAAGTAGCCCATCCCAAACTGATTACTCAATTTCGGTCGATTAGTCTCTGTAATACACTCTATAAGTTAGTATCCCGTATTATCTTGCAACGACTCAAACCCCACATTGCTGAGGTTATAAATCCCTGCCAGGCAGGATTTGTGCTAGGGCGGAGGTCGAGCAATAATATTATCCTTGTTTAGGAGATTATTCGAATGTTGACACATAAACGGGGTAGGAATGGGTACATTGCCTTAAAATTGGACCTTGAGAAAGCGTTTGATCATTTATAATGGCCATTATTAAGGAATCGCTAGACTTTTTTCAGGTACCGCCAAACCTCATCACTCTTATTATGAATATGTTATCATCCACCCATTTTCATGTACATCAGAACGAGGCTCCTCTTCTAGAAGTAATTCCAAGTAGGGGAGTGCAGCAGGGCAACCCTTTATCCTCATTTTTATCCTCTGTTTGGAACACTATCGATATTGTTGGAAGAGGCCATTTAAGAAAAACCTATTCACCCTATTGGTTTTAGAGGCCAAGTCTGTATTTCACATTTGTTTTTTGTGGATGATATCTTTCTCTTTACCCAAGACAAGACCAGGGACTGTAAGAATTTAAGTAGAATCCTACAGCAATTCTATCAATGTTCAAGCCAATTAATGAGCCTCAATAAATCCCGAATTTGTTTTCCCCCAACACTTCTCGGCGACTAAAAGAGCATATGGTTGGCATCTTTGGTATCCCTCCCATGGACCACATTGGTACTTACTTAGGGACCCCTATTTTCACGACCCGTAGAACAGCTAATTCATACCAGTACTTAGTTAACAAAATTTGTATGAAAATAAAAGGCTGGCAAGTTGAATATCCGTCAATGGCGGGCCAGGCCACCTTAGTAAAATCATTGGTGGCGTCCATCCCATTATATGCCATGCAAACTACGCTACTTCCTCAGAAAATTAGTCACCATTTAGATAAACTAAGTAGCAAGTTCTTATGGGGGGATACCACCCAACGTAGAGGCTGTCATACGGTCAACTAGGATACGATAACCCTACCAAAAAAGGCATGAGGGTTGGGAATATCATTCATCCACCATCGAAATAGAGCAATCCTTATGAACCAGGCCTAGCGCCTGCATAATAATACTCATATGCTCTGGGCACAGGTCTTAAAAAAGCCAAATATTTCCCTCACACGAGTCTATTTACGAGTTCTAGAAATCCGAGGTGGTCCCATATTTGGAAAGCCCTTTTTGTCGGCATACAATTTTTAAAAGAGGGTATGAAATGGATAGTAGGTGATAGGCACAGTATTAAGATATGGACGGATCCTTGGCTTCCTAGAGGCACCCTTCGTAGTTATATCGAAGGTCCGCTCCTGTTACATGATGAAACTAGACATGTTAGTTCTTTGAGAACTAATCACGCTTGGCATTTCGACTCCCTCCTCGTCCCTCTCCCCTCACAACTTGAAAACCTTATTAAGGGTATTCCAGTGGCCCATATTGCTAGGATTTCTGATACCTTTATTTGGCCCTAAAATAACAGTACTTGTTCAATTAGCTCAGCATCCACCTTTCTATACCACCAAAAAAAAGTGTCTATGACTAAACCGTTATGGAATTGGATTTGGAAATTACAATGCCCTAAAAAGATTCAAATATTCCTTTGGAAAGCTATGTGAAATTGACTGCCCACAAGACAATATTTAAACTTCACACGCCAACATCTGAATGACCAGTGCCCCCGATGCAATACCCAGGAAACCACCATTCACATATTACACGACTGTCCATGGGCTAAGGAGGTATGAGGGCAATCCCCGAGACTCTTGCCCATATCCTTCTTCCACACGCCTTTACAAGACTGGCTATGGAGTAATGCAACTGCTTTGGGAGTTATTATGCACCAGCAACTACCTTGGCGCATTTACTTTCCTTTTCTTTGTTGGAATCTATGGCTAGCTCGAAATGAAAGGATTTTCAAAAATCATTCTCGATCCCAACATAGCCTAGTCCACATAACGGTGCAAGACGCCACATAATTTTTCTTTCTAGCCAGCTCGGAGAGGTTGGTCCAGGTAAGGATCCCGCAAATCATTAGATGGGTTGTACCCCCTAACCCCTATATCAAACTTAACACAGATGGCAGTGCCATTGGAAACTCAGGGTTGGCTGGCACAGGAGGTATATTGCGCAACAGCTCCGGTGGGTGGCTTTCTAGTTTCTTGTTAAATCTAGGCATAGCAACCATAATATGGCTGAACTGGCAGAACTCCGGCAGGGACTATTACTAGCATGGGATTTGGGTTTTAAATTTCTCCAGATTGAACTTGATTCTAGTACAGTCTTATCATGGTTAACTAATAGACATGCACTTTATCCTTCTGATATGAAGTCTTTAATCTATGACTGCAGGAGCCTCATGGAGCAAGAATGGGAGGTGCAAGTGCGTCATATATACCGTGAAGTGAATGGATGCGTAGATGCACTTGCAAAGTGGGGAGCTCACCAACAACATCTTTTGTCTGTTTTTAGTACTTGTCTCAGTTTTGTATACCCACGTTTTGTAAGGGATTTGGCCGGCCTCAGGACTAATAGACTGTGTGCCCAATGGCTGGATAATGTTGGTGTTGTATGAACTTTATATTATCTAAATAAGACCGCCCGTTCCACCCAAAAAAATACAAAAAATACAAAAAAAACAAACAAACAAACAAACAAACAAACAAAACTTTTACATCTAGTTTGTAGTTTGTACCAATATATCCTAAATATTCAAGCAAGTTATCAGCATTTTTGTCCCAAATGGTTGTAAATTTTGAACTATTCAATTTATGAAGTTGTCTCATACGGCTAAACAAAAAGTCAGAGTAGAAGGTCATATCCTATAAATAAGACTCCTATATTTGTGAGGCTTCGGAATAGTAACGGGGTTGAGATTTGATTTAGGGGGTAAATTTTTCATGTGACAAACCTATGCACTCACATTCATCTGCGTGCTCATATAGTCATATACACATATTGTATTTGAACTTAATCTGATTAATAAACAAATAAAAACATATATTTATGTGAATATTAAGTGGTATTTTTAATTTGATATTTCAATAGTTAAGGGAGTGAAGAATTCAACGCTAGACATCTCCATTGGAAACCCTAATAAATGCTAATTGAGCTATAAGACTTTTGGCAAGATTAAGTGATAATTTACTTAACAATCTATTTGGGAGGGTGGAAATGAATTAAATGAAAAAAAAAATTATGAAATATTCTTTCCATTCTCTTGTTTGGAAATTTTAATAAAGGAACTGTAAAAGCTCATTCCCTTACTTAGGAGAGATTGGTGGATGAACCGGGCGCACATGGGTGCCTTACACCTCCCCACAAGGTAACTTCACTTCCAAACGTGTATGTGGTGGAATGTAGACCAATTTTATCCATAAAGTTATTTTTTTAAAGGAGGTTTTCTTTTATTATTTTATTTTCTCTTTAAAAAATATATAATAAGTTGCTGTTCCTAAATCTTTCAAAAACTCTTGATTCCAATCATAAAAATTCAAAACAATCTATTTTCAAAATTTCTTGTGGGAGGCGTCATGTGTCAGTGTCCACAGATGTATATATGGATGTGGAACATCAATACTTACGAAGACTCTCAAAGTCTATGCATACCAAATGGAAATGAACAAAGAGAAGATTTTAAGAAAAATTGATAAGTGTGGCCTTGAACTGACACAATGGAGTAAGAAGAAGTTTGGCAATGTTCATAAGGAATTGGAGACTAAAAGAAAACAATTGGCAAGGGCTGGAAGATATGCTAGAAGGGGTGGTGATACAAGCTGGTTAAGGACTCTTGAGGCTAAAATAAACTCACTGATGGATAAGGAAGCGAAGATGTGGAGGCAAAGATCAAGGGAGGCTTGGCTGAAAGATGGGGATAAAAACACTAGGTTTTTTCACACTAAAGCGACGTAAAGAAGGCGAAGGAATTCTATCAGGGTATTTTTGATGAAGCCAGGCAGTGGTGTACAAATTAGAATCAGATTGTGGACATTGCTGTTAACTATTATTAGCACTTGTTTACATCAAGTAACCCGGATAACCTTGAAGAGGTGTTGGCCGAAATCCCTCAAAAGGTGACTGAAGAGATGAATGAGGCACTAACATCACCATTCATAGTGGAGGAGGTGGAAAAGGCTCTTAAATAGATGGAACCCCTTAAGTCTCCTGGTCCTGACAGAATGCCTCTGCTATTTTTTCAAAGTTATTGGTCTTTGGTGGGTCCAGATGTTAAAGAGGCTATTTTGATGTAATTAAATTCTGGTATGCTCCCAAAATCCCTTAGACACTCTTTCATTACTCTCATTCCAAAGGTAAAAAATCTAGAACATGTCACTCAATATCGCCCAATTAGTTTGAGCAATGTATTATATAGGGTTTTCTCAAAAGTCTTGGCAAATAGACTAAAACTCTTTTTACCACAATTGGTGTCGGAACATCAAAGCGCTTTTATTTCAGATAGGCTAATATTCGATAATGTTTTGGTGGCTTTTGAGACTCTCCATTATATGAGAAATCATTGTACGGGGAAAACATGTTTTATGGCTTTAAAAGTCGATATGAGTAAAGCCTATGATTGTGTGGAGTGGAGGTACATGGAAAAAGTGTTGGTGAAGATGGGCTTTTGTGATAAATGGGTGAAACTCATGATGGAATGTACCAAAACAGCAACCTATTCGATCTTGATCAATAGGGAACCCCATGGCAATATTGTACCTTCGAGAGGACTTAGGCAAGACGACCCCCTCTTGCCTTACCTTTTTCTTTTCTGTACTAAGGGGCTGCACAGCTTGATTACTAAGGTAGCCAATGATGGAGACATTCAAGGAGTTTCCATTTGTAAAAATGGACCTAAACTAACGCATCTTTTTTTTGCAAATGATAGCCTTGTTTTTTGCAGGTCCACAAAAGCTGAATGTCGTAAACTACTCCATGTATTATATACCTATGAGAGTGCATCCGGGCAGCAAGTGAATCAAGCAAAAAGCAACCTATTTTTCAGCAAATCCACAACTCCAAACATGCAGATTTTAATCAAAAATTCTCTCGGGGTTGAGGTGGTGCAGCAATACGAAAATTATCTCGGTTTGCCTTCCTTTGTGGGTAGAAACAAAAAGGCAAGCTTTGATAATATTAAACAGCGGATTTGGAAAAAGCTCCAAGGATGGGAGGGAAAATTGCTTTCACAAGCGGGGAGGTAAATTTTAATCAAAACAGTTGCCCAAGCTCTTCCCACGTACACCATGTCATACTTTAAGCTCCCCCTTGGTTTATGCCATGATATTGAGTCTCTTATTCGTCGCTTTTTTTGGGGACAAAGAGGTAACAACAGAAAATTAAATTGGATAAAATGGCAGGAGCTTTGCAAGCCAAAAGCTCAGGGGGGGACTCGGCTTTAAGGATTTGCCAAGATTTAATGATGCCTTATTAGCAAAACAGACATGACAGCTTCTCCATGATCCTGATTCCTTATTCTATAAAGTTTTCAAAGCCAAATACATCTCAAACAGCTCAGTAATGGAGGCAAAGATCCCAAGCTCTGCATCTTATGCTTGGAAAAGTATAATTAAAGGGAGAGAAGTCATAAGGAGAGGTGCAGTTTGGAGGATTGGAAGAGGGGAATCTATTCGGGTGTGGGGAGATAATTGGCTACCAGGAACTGACACAAATAGAGTATTATCTCCATGTTGGCATGGTGCAGGAAACTTCATAGTCAATCTATTCATTGATCAAGCTAATTGCAGATAGAGAGAAGACTTGCTGGATTACTATTTTATGGACTTTGAGGCATCCAAAGTAAAAGCCATTCCCTTGCCCAAAACGCATCAACAAGACACTCTGACATGGCCACACAATCCCACAGGTGAGTATACTGTGAAATCGGGGTACAAGTTTCTGCAGAAAGAATTCTAAAACCAACAACCAGGTCCCTCAAATCCAAGAACAATGAAGCCTTTGTGGCAGCAAATTTGGAGATTGAATGTTCCCTTGAAGGTAAAGAATTTGGTGTGGAGAGCATGTAAAGATTCGTTGCCAATGAAGTCCAATCTGGTTCGAAGAAGAATAGTTGAAGAAGACACTTGTGATTGCTGCAAAAGGCATCGTGAGGATGTGATTCAAACCTTATACTCCTGCCCGAAACTCCAAGACTTATGGAGTAAATGCCCACAGTGGAAACAAGCAAAACTGTTGCTATGCCCAACCTTCATTGATATTATGAGTGTTATCTTGGCTGAAAAAAAAAACACCCTGAGTTGTTTTCGATGATGGTATGGACCATATGGCACCAGCGGAATAATAGTCGCCTTGGTAAACAAGTGTTGCTGCCTTCTCAAATCCTAGAGCAAGCACAAGAGAAATTGCAGGAATTCTCCTCAATAATTCCACAATCCCACATCACCACCTACAACTACACCAGCTTCTTGTTGGAGACCTCCAGACCACGATTATGTTAAAATAAATTTTGATGGGGCACTCTTTAGCAAGGAAAACTGGGCTGGAATTGGAATTGTCATACGCAACAAAGCAGGGCTAGTCTTAACTTCACTTTCACAGCAAATACCTTTACCCACAACAGTATTGGAGGTGGAGACACTTGCTGCCAGAAGAGCTCTTGAGTTTGTAGCTGAGATAGGAGTAAACAAAGTTATTCTTGAAGGGGATTCTTCAATTCTCATCAAAGCACTCCAAGGCAAAAATCACTCCTTAGCTCAATTTGGTCACATAGCAGAGGATGTTAAATACATTGCCTCATGTCTTCAACATTGTATGTTCTTAGATGTTCTAAGGCATTGTAATAAAGTGGCTCATGTTTTAGCAAGAAGAGCGCTTTCCTACCCTCATATGTTAGTTTGGATGGAAGATGTTCCACCAGACGTTTTTGATGTATTCCAGGCTGATTTGAAGGGCCTTTCTTAATAAAATGCAAAGTATTGCTTCTCAAATGGAAATGAACAACGGCCTTGTCCCATCTTTGAATCCTATGCACTAATGAATTCCAATACAAAGATCAATTAAATACGGAAAGAATCTCAGGTAAACATATTGCATTAGGTTTGATCTGTAGATCTTAATGGAATCATGGACACAAGTCAAATGGTCAATATTTACCCTTCAATATATAACACAACCCCTCAACTTCAAGGAAACAACCTGGTACGTACGTACCACACTGTTAACAAGGACGGCAAAGAATTTATAATACCCCTCTCACTTTCTGAGCCTTGTAATTAAAGGTAAAAGGATAGAACATGGAGCTATACAAATCTTTCAAGAAATAAGAATGGCGTTAAAAGTTCTTAGTACGTATAACACAACCCATCAACTTCAAGGAAACAACCTGGTACGTGCGCACCACACTGTTAACAAGGACGGCAAAGAATTTTCAATACCCCTCACTTTCTGAGCCTTGTAATTAAAGCTAAAAGGATAGAACATGGGGCTATACAAATCTTTCAAGAAATAAGAATGGCGTTAAAAGTTCTTAGTACGTATAACACAACCCATCAACTTCAAGGAAACAACCTGGTACGTACGCACCACACTGTTAACAAGGACGGCAAAGAATTTTCAATACCCCTCTCACTTTTTGAGCCTTGTCATTAAAGCTAAAAGGATAGAACATAGAGCTATACAAATCTTTCAAGAAATAAGAATGGCGTTAAAAGTTCTTAGTACGTATATGACAACTCTTATTCAATAATTAGTATATTTGATTTGTTATTGATTGTTTGATTGCGTGGTTGACTCAAAGAAGCTGAGTGACCTACTGATAAGAGAATTGCGAAGCCAACCATGTAAAAATATCCGTATGACATAATACATAAATGATGTTTTATTTTTTCCCCCTCTTTACAAGATTCAATTCTAAGTCCTACATACACGGGGAGAGAGGAGACGGTCTTAAGAAAAAAATATTTAGTATTCTAAAAAAAAAAAAAAAAAATTCCAAGTCCTACATATATGAGAAGACTTACGTAATAACATTAGGTTATTGTCCATATTTAATAAGTTAAAGAAATTATTTTAAGTTTTTGGAGATGGATTTACCAATCATATATGGTAAGACGTGTTTAATTTTTTTTTTTTCTATTTTAAACTTTGATTATTCTATAAGGAAATTTAATGTATATATAACAAGTTATAATTAACAATATGTTTGTTTCAATGTTAAAATTTTCTAGAAAATGAGTTACTTTTCAAAAATTATTTTATATAAAATTATCTTATTTTCCTATATTTGGTAACCACCTTAAATATGTTGAAAAAAGTCTCCTAACTTTCCTTATTTAGCTTGCTATAAGATAGAGTTATTTTCCAAAATATTTTAGTGAAAAAAAATTTCTAAAAAATAAATCATATTTTTATGTTGACCAAAGATAATTTTCTTTTGACTTTTTTTTTTTCTTGAGGCTTATAAATATCGAAAAAGCAAAATTTAAGTACAATACTTTGTGTATTGTTACTTAGGTTCCCTTCTTAATATTGGGCCAACTAGATGAGTAAATGGCATTAAAATACCCATTTTCCCGTGAGAAAACCCAAAGACTTCAATTGAACTCTCTCCATCTCTCTCTCTCTCCAGAATAGTCTGCTCCTTCTTTCTTTGTTAGTAATCACGCACCAATGCCCTCTTTGAATAGAAATCAAGTTGGGCTTTTCTGTTGATTGTCAGAGATTGAAGAAGAATCTAGGACTTCAGGTATTGTTGTGCAAATTAAAAGCTCTTCTCTACTCCAACCAATACACATTTCTCAAAGATTAGAAATGTAATAGATGTTTGTTGTGTTTCTTTTACTCTTACACTATCTATAACTATCCACACCTTTGTTTATCTTCTCCAAAGATGAAAGTGGTAGTGAAAAATAAATTTTGTTTTGATACCATGGAAGACAAAAAAAGGCATGATCTCATTTTACGAGAAGAGCACGAGGTTAAATGAAACAAAACTAATGGTCTGTTTGGAAGTTTAGAGATGGAGGAGAGTAGAGGGAAGTAGAGGGGAGAAGACTAGTGGGGAGGAGAGTAGAGAGGAATGGTTCCCCTCCACCTTCTTTGGATATTTTTAAAATTAGTAAGGGGGAAGGGAGTAATTAGCCCTTCCCCTTGTTTGGATGTTTTAAAAATTAAGATGAAAAGGAAAGGAAATGATTAAAATAGACAAATTTACCCCTATTTGAAAATGGACTTGCAACATTGATCTATAATTAATTTGTTAGATTAAATAATTATGACTATAGCATGCAGTATTTTTTTTTGATAATTTTTTTTTATGTGAATTAAATAATCAACATTGGTCTATGATTAAATATTTTTTCTACTTTTTTATTATACTAAAAAGCACCATCCTTAATTGATAATAATTAAAATAAGAAAAAATGTTTGGTTTGTTTGTTTACTGAAAAAATCAACAAAATATTGAATTTTGAGTGTTTCTTTCATTTATTATTATTATTTTTAATATATTTTTTTTTTTTCTTAGTTTGTGAATTTAATTGACAATGCACTTTCTTTTTAAGTCTCAACATCTCTCTAACTCTCTGTGTTGTAACTTGTAACTTTCTTCAAAGTTTGAACCCGATGGAGCTAGTGCAGGAGCTCTTGGTCACAGCCTCTCTCACTCTCATCCTCTCTCTCGTCGTAGCCAAGCTCAATTTCATGTAAAGTTCAATTTCAACAAAGCCACATGGGAGGAACATAGTATGACCGACAGGCTACAGTAGCATTGGCAGTACAGCCAATTTTTGAATCAAAGACATAATGTAAAACAATAGAAAAAGAAAGATTACCTGCAAATTGCCACTGTCACAGTAAATGAAGTTTATTAAAATTATACTAAAAAAACTGGAACTTGTTGTGGTAGTGCTGCTCTAACACAATATAGAGGAATAATTCATTTTGCATACTAAAGAGGAAAGTCTCACACAAACCTCGCAAGAATAAACACGTTCTCAAGTCACAATCAAAACTCTTTCAATAGTTTATCCCAAGCAAATTAAATGTATCATATACAAAATGATAAGTCCATAAAAAGAAAATTAAATAATAAAACAATTCTAATGAGAATCAGCCCGTTAAAACAAAGACATAGTTCTAAATCCACTAGAAGCATTTGTCTACAATTATTAAATTTAGAATAACATCAAGTTGGGTTGGATGTATAATCCCTCCACATATCAGTTGCTATTGAGTTTCTTAAAATCTCTCCTTGGGCAGCATCATCATTATTTCTCTCTCTTTGCGCACCAAGCTGTTCATGGGGTTCAGGATTGTTTAAAATTTCTTCATCCACCTTATGAAGAATTCTATCATCCAGATCTACACCAATCAAGCTATTACAATTCAGTGTGTTTTGTGTAATCTATTATATAAAAATATAAAACTTAGAAAGTATTTGGCTTGCTAGTGAAATGCCACTTCATGGTTATAGTAATGACTAAAACTAAAATCAAATAAAAGAAACAACTTTATAGCCAGCATCAACAACTTTACAAGATAAATAAAAGTATCACCATAATATAACTTAATGAACATCATTGCTGCAGTAGAAACTGCGATTAATATACTAACCCTTCCCAGCTACCGACATTAATTAAAGCCAAAAAGCGAATGACATAATCAAAATTGCACAAATGACAGCTAACCAACATTCATAAAAACCCCAATTAGTTAGAATTGAACACACAAACAGACAATTTAGCTTTACAACCAATTAGCCAAAAAAATGAAATAAGAAGAGTTACAACCAGTACAATGACATAAAAGAATGCAATCTACTAAGATGCTAAATCTAGTGTCCTGGACATTTGAGATGTTTCAAACTACAAAACGAAATAGCAACAAGAAACAATGCAATGAAAGGATACTTAGAAATTTTAAACATTTTGAAAGGTAAATAACAAAAATTCTCTTTTTTAATAAAACTTTATTACTTGTCAAAAAAAACCTGTAATATGCCCCCACATTCACATTTCAAAGCCAATTTTCTCTTCTTGGGAACTTCATAATCTACAATGGATTCCTCCAAAGCCTCAAGTAATTCACCCATATTTCTGCTACAATACCAATCTGATACATGATTCACCAAAACTTGGACTAAAATGAGAGACTAATGGCTTGGCTTACTGTTGAATAGCTTATGCATGAATGGTTAAAACAGAAAGGCTTTGAGAAAATATTTAGAGTTTGATGGGGATGTCTAAGTAGTTCTTTTTATGTTCTGGAAGTAGAACAGAATTGAACTTTTAAAAAGCAAGAAAAGAACAAGAGAAAATGAAAGGAGAAAAAAGGAGGGGAGCAGGAAGAGAATGAAAGAAAAACCATGCAATCACACTAGAAAAATCAATGCAATTGCAACTACAAAGGCAACTAACCATTAAGGAAAAGCTTTAAAGCTAAAATTTCTCAAAGTCAAATGTGTCACAGCCCCAAAAAGCAACTTAGATCTCTTCTGTAAACTAAAAGCCCAAACAACCACAAGCTATATTTCCTAAATCAAATCCAGTCGAAATCCTGACCTAAATGGTAGAAACTTTTGGGGGGGGGGGGGGGGGGGGGTGTGGAATTAATATAATAAAATCCTAAAAGTTCAATCTTACAGAACTCTAAATAGATAGTGTTACAGGAATTTGAAACAGCAACTCACTATGGTAATTAGCTACACAGCAACCATAAATACTTCACGTTCAGCCAAAGAGGGTTCAGGTTCATCATACATACAGAAGATATGTTATGATAGTTGTCTAACTAGATAATTAGACTCCATTCACAAGTACTCCAATGAACACAAATTGTGGTGTCAGACATGTTGATGTATAGCCATCTAATGCCTTGTTTTTTTAATAAGTAAATGATATTCTGAAAAAACCACCACATGAACAATACAAAGCACACGATAGTCTAAAGAATTGTATCCAAAGAATTACAACTAAAGGATATCAAATAGCATACTCAATGACAGTTCCACTATCGCTGAAACCCAGGACAGTTGACCATTTACAAAGTAATCCTAGAAGTGAAGCCTAAACTACACTTCCAAAACCTCAACAGCTTCAATGGTTAAACCTACTCATATCAACCCAATTGGAATCACAACTTTAGTTACCACCCAACATAGCATGACCAAGATTATAGGATCTCCAAACCATTACAAACAGAACCACCCTATACTCCAATACACACTATCACAGCACATCGAAACATATAAACATTAAACCATTGTCTTCTGGGTAAAAAGAAGACAATCATCTATAATACTATTGTTCAAACAGGATTGAGCTATTTTCTTTTAATATTACTTCAGCAATTAAAAATTCCAACAAAATATAAACAACCCAGAAAATCTTTAATAGGATTAAAAGCCTCTAAGCTACTTAAACCATCTGTTTCAATTGGTTTGCTTAAGCTGATTTCAAATCAAATATTTTCAAAAAAATAATATAATAATATCCAAACAGGAAAAATTCATCAGATTCAAGCTAAACCAGCATATGGGTAAGCATAATAACATCATATAAACAACAAACAAACAAAAAAAATTCTCCTTTATTATTTTCTCAGCAACCAAACAACAGGGAAAAATGAAAGCAAACACGATTTCAAGCTAAAAGCTAACAATTTTCTCAAAACCCAAATTCCAAAAACATAAATCAGATCCATTTTTCAGTTTAAACTTGAACATCACAAACCTGAGAGATTACCATTTTGGTTGGGGCTTAGGAGGAGCCAAATCAGAAAGCCATTCACAAAAAAGCAAGAAATTACCCAAATTAGAAGCCCATTCACAAAAAACAAGAAATTACCCAATAAAAATAAACAAGAAACACAAATCCATATATAGCTACAATATACAAATTTATGCAAGTTCACAATCTAGACTCACTCAAGCATTTTATCAAACACGTTATAAGCAATACTTTGAAACTTTAAAATTTAAGGAAAAAAAAAAGCAATCAGATCCGAAACCCACCCACAAATAACATGTTATTACCCCATAAAATCACAATTAATAAGAAATCACCCAATAAAATCACAATTTTAAGAACATAGCTATTTGATCCAACTCAAAAGAAACCCATGAAACAAAAAGAAAAACAGAGCTTACCTCTGAAAGAAAACCCAAGCGTGAGAGACGATTGATTGTGAAGAAAGTTGTGTGAGAGAGAGACAGTGTGGAGTGTGGAAGAAATCGTGTGAGAGAGAGGCAGAGGAGTCTTCAAGGCTGAGAGAGTTGAGAGAAATTTGAGACTGGAGAGAAATAACGTGAATAATAACGTTAATTTATTTTATATAATCTGTGTGTAATTTTGTGATTTTAGAAAGGGTAAATTAGAGAATTTACTTGGACAATAATTTATCCACTCTACTCTCCCTCCAAATCTCTCCAATTTGGGGGAATTAAAAATAAGGGGTTAGAGGGAGTTGAAATCCCCCCAAACCCCTCCAAACCCCTCGCCCTCCTTCCTTAAAAAACTTCCAAACAAAGTAATTGAATTACTCTCCCTCCATCTACTCTACTCTCCCTCCTTTTTTAAACATCCAAATAGGCCATAAGTGTAAAAAGTGTTGAGATCTAAGAGAGAGAGAAACCAAACCCAAACCCAGATCTTTCACTTTCTTTCTCTATTCACTATCGTTACCCCCTAATAGATCTCTGCAACATATAAAGCTTGAAAAGTTCTAATTTCATCTACAAGGGACATCAGGAAAAAAATTAATAAATAAATAAACTGTTACTCTTTTGGGTATTTTCTAGATGAAGAGATCTCAACTTATTGCAATTTAAGAGTTGAAATACCAAAATCAACAAAGAGAGAAAGAAGGACTAATGAATTGTGGGAGTTCAATGCATGTCTAATTTTTAATGAGTTTTCTGATTAGAAAGTGTGTATTTTAACTTTTTAGTTTTAACACCGTGTAGTTATTTTTGCTAAGCAGACACCTAGCTAGATTTTAACAAAGGAACCTAAAAAACACTAAGTAAGGTATTGTATCTAAGTTTTACCCATACTAAAAAATGCAAAAAAAAAACTATTTTCACACAAAATTTTCCATCAAAACAAATCAAACATAATGTTAATACTAAAGCATACAGTAGGATAGAAAATTTGTATTCAATCAAAACCTACAAATAATGCCAAAATCTATGTGCGCCAAATGGAAGTGGACAAAGGCCTTGATCCATCTTTGAACCTCCCACTTATCAACGAATTCTAAGACGATACCAGGGACGGACCCAAGAATTTTTTTTGGGGGGGGGGGGGGGGGTGGTGTGCCAAGGTGGCCTGGGCTTCCCTAGCGCAAAGAGAAAAAAGGGGAAAAAAAATTAGGCCCCATCTTAGCCCAAAGAAAAAAAAAATAATGATTATATATATTTTTATTTCTAGAGTCACTCTTCTAAAAACTTACATTCTCTCTCTTTTAATTAGCCTAACCTAACTAGCAACTACCCAACTCAAAAACTTAACAAAAACAAAATTTTAAAATAAAAAATAAAAAATCTTAATCAGCCCAGTATTAGAGTACTAACATTAGATGTTATAAATGGTAAATATTTAGTATTTAGAACACCAAATACCAAAAATATTACTATAGAAGACATTTCAAATGCTATATTAAAATAGCAAAAGTAAGTTTTGGTTGGTGAATTTTTTTTTTTTGGCAACAGTTGATTCTCTTAAGAAACAATATTATTTTTTATTTTTTTGTCTTAGTTGGTAAATGATTGCATCTTAATGTATTAAAAATCAATGGTTTTATGTATTGATCTTGGTTGATAGTTTGTTAGTACTACATGGATACTTATTTGGATTTTTTTTTCTTATACTTGGGTCCCCTAACTTGAAATTTTAGGTCTACCCCTGGACGATACCAACATAAATACAAAATATATCTAAAGTATGCAATCCACACCTTGATGAAATCAATGACACATGTACAAATAGTTTTTTTTTATACTTATCCTCTTCAATAACACATTCCATAAACTTCCAGGAAACTACTTGATACACACGATTAATGAGGCCAAAAGAAGTGTGCAATCACATTTGGCTTTCAAATAAGGGTCATGCTAACGAGTGCCCTTAGAGCACTCATTAATAATCTATTTTAAGAAATTTTTCATACCACTTTTATAGGAAATGAAAAAAACTGTCAAAATATTAATTACTTTTTTTTTCATTTCTCATAAAAACTTTCTTTAAATGGATTATTAACCAGTGCCCTAAGGGCACTCGTTAGCATTTCCCTTCAAATAAAGCTACTGTGAGGGCCGGCTCAACGGGAAGGCTAAGGCGATAACTTTAAATTAGTCTTTTTATATTTAATTATTTATATAATATTTAGCTAATATCTTATTTTTTATTATTCTTACTTTTTAATGCCATTAATTCATTTAATGGTGATTGAATTAGATTTCAAATAATCAAATTTTTATTTTTATTTTTGAGAAAATGCTAAACCTATAACAAATTTTAATTCCAAAAATTTATAAAATGATATGGCAAATTCTACAACATTAGACTTACAAAAATGTATCACTAATCGTAAAAAAGTAATTCAAACATTCGTCAATTAGATTGTTAGAGTCCATCAATTATATTCATTGTCATATCAATTTGTAAATGCAACGTAGTAAAATTTATAGTATCTTCAGTATTTTCCTATTTAAATTACTTTTTATGATTTGTGACATTGACATATCTATTTGTAAGATCTATGTAATAAAATTTATATTATCTTTAGCATTACTCAATGTTTTTGGACATTCTTAATTAATTAAAGGCAAAAATGCAAAACTAACCCTCTAACTTTTAGCTTTTGTCATTTTAGTCCTCTAACTTTGAGTTTTGTCATTTCAGTCCTCTAAGTTTCAAGTTTTGTCAATGTAGTATTCTATTAGGTATCAGTTATTCCTCCCATTAAGTTTGGCCTTTTTTTTAAAAATAATTTTCATAATTAAAAGAAAATAATAAAAAACTGTAAAAATAAAAAATAAAAAATAATGTAAGGGGAATGACGTTGTTCCCCTTCCCCTAAAATCAAAACCGGAAAACGGAAATACTCAATCTTGATCTCTCTCTCAAGATCAGTCTCTCTCTCTCAAATCCACCATCATATATGCATTATGCTTTAAAGTAGACAACCACCAAACCTCAATATTTCAACAAACCCAACCCATAACGCACAAACAAACCCCAAAGCAAACACCATACCAAAGAGAGCCGCAATCCCATCGATGGTCGCGATCTAGCACGGCACCACCAAGCCCATCGACCCATGCTCGCAAAAAAGGTAACCTAACACAGCCCCATTTGAGTTACCCACCTTCTTTAGCTTGTGAAGATGATCCTAACCGACCCATCTTAAAAACAAAACCTAGACCCAACCAAAAACAAAAAACCAACTTAGTTTTTTTGCCTAACCCAGACCCAGCCCAAAACCATCTACAGTTCGGCCGGAAAAAACCCCGTCGATGGTGGCCGATGTGAGAGGCTGGATTCGAGAAGATTTGGAATTTGTTCAGGACTTTTTGGCTGAAGAGT
Source organism: Quercus aquifolioides (assembly GCA_019022515.1). NCBI lineage: Eukaryota > Viridiplantae > Streptophyta > Magnoliopsida > Fagales > Fagaceae > Quercus > Quercus aquifolioides. The sequence goes on from CM032327.1 coordinate 90,231,750, forward strand.
GAGGATATTATTTTGCCGTGGGTTTAATTAGAGCCGGGTTAAGTTTTATCAGGGTTAAAGTTTACTCGGTTTTGGTCACAAGTATTTTTGGTATGCTACAGAGAGAGAGAGAGAGAGAGAGCAGAGAACGGGGAGGCAGGAGGCTGAGGATGATGACTAAAGGGGGACCTTTCATGTTTTCTTCTTTTCTTTTCTTTTCTTTTTTTACAGTTTTTTTTTTATTTTCTTTTAATTTCAAAAATTATTTTTTTAAAAAAGGGGTCAAACTTAACGGCAGCAGTAACTGAAACCTAACAGAATACTACATTGACAAAAATTGAAATTTAGGGGACTGAAATGACAAAACTGAAAGTTAGAAGACTGAAATGAGAAAATCTAAAAGTTAAAGGGTCGGTTTTTGCATTTTTGCCTTAATTAAAAGTGAGCATAAAAAATGTACAACTAACAATTATTTTAATAGCCCGTTTGGAAGGAGAAGAGAAAGAAATTAAATGAAAATAATTATTTTGGAATATTTCTTCCATTTCCTCATTTTGAATTTTTAATGGAGAGAATGGAAATAATCATTTCCTTACTCACTTAAAAGAGATCGGTAGATACATTGAACACACATGGGTGCCTCGCACAAGGGGGGTTGTTTCTTAAAAAGAGGTTTAATCTCTTATCATATTTTCCCTTTAAAAATATAAAAGAAGTTGCAACTCCCAAATTTTTCAAAAAATCTTGATTTCCAAAACTAATAAAAATCCAAAACAATTTATTCCATTCCAAAACTAATAAAAATCCAAAACAATTTATTTTTCCAAAACCTTTTATGGAGGAATCATGTGGCGGTGTCCACAGATATGGATGTGGAACATCAATACTTAAGACCCTCAAAATCTATGCATACCAGATGGAAGTGGACAAACGCCTGCTTGTCCCATCTTTGAAACCTTTGCACTAATGAATTTAATTTAATACAAATACCAATTAAATACAGAAATTATCTGAAGTAAACTAATGGCATTAATTAGGTCCTATCCGCATATCTTGATGGAATAATGGACACAAGTCAAATAGTCAATATTTACCCCTCTATATATAACTCATCCGCTGATCAAAAAAAAAAAAATATATATATATATATATATATATAACTCATCCCATCAACTTTAAGGAAAGTGTGTGTGTGTATATATATATATATATATATATGCACCCCACCGTTAACAAAGACAGCAAAGAATTTCCAATACCCTAGATCTGTTCCCTTAAAAAATGAAACAATACTTTTTTTTTTTACTTGAGCTCCATTAAGATCATGTACTATTTACATCCCAACCCCCGACCTCAAAAAGGAGGGTTCTAGTGAAACAGAACAAACGATGTCGAGCCAAGAGCACCCTCATTCCTATCTATTTAATATAAAAAGAAAATGATGGATGTAAGAATCCACATACGACCATATCCCTCAAGTCGCACGTTGCTTTTCAACACATCGTTTTAAACGAAGTTTTACCATAACATTTCCTAGTAGATTGCTGTAAACAGTATGTAATTGATTCAATTATGGACTCATGAATAATCATTGGTTCGTTCGGTACATAGTAATCCATACTTTTATGAATGGGTAATTTCTCAAGAAGTATCAACACGAATTAAATTTAACCCCATATATTATATATAATAAATATTTTTTTAATATATTTTTTATTTTTTCTTTAGAATTATAATCTAAATATAAATATTAGAATATAAAAAAATTGAACTAATAAATAACACAAATAAGTTTTTTTTTTTTTTTTTAAATCTGCATCTTGAGGTGACTTGCTAAAATAGATTCACCAATTTCACACTTCTTAATTGAAAATTTTCCTATTTCACTATCATTACATTATTTGAATAAGGCTTTACAGTACAAATCGCATTTTGATAATAATAGAGAAAAATTCATATTCGAATTAAACCATAAAAAAAAATGTAAATTCTTTTTGTTTTTCATGAGGTGGTGGATAAAGACTGATAGAATAGAGGCTTTGGATTGTTTTTCTTTTTGATAAATCATAATTAAAAAATGATCCCCATACCTATCAGGTAGACTAAACAAATATCTTTGAAAGTAATTAGAAACATTCTATGTTAAAGGGTAAAGTTAAATATTTAAAATTTAGGGATAACAAATCTGTTGTCACAAAACTCAATTGAAATAAAATAAAGTTTTCAATGAATCAATGAAATAGAATGATAACAATACACACACATATATATATATATATATAAGCCTTTGCTCCCTTTCTGCGTAGTTTATTTGACTTGGAGTCAATAATCCAACTGCAATTATTTCCTAAGAAAAAGCGACTAAGATGTATGAATACACTTTGTCTCAATTGGTACATATCATATATTTACAATTATTCATAAAAGAAAACACAAAATACTTAAAAACGGGGTTCAAAGAAAAGACATATGTTACGTCTATAACTTGATTTTTTTTAATGAAATTCAGACAGCCGCATATATTGAAATTGGTATTTTACATTGACGTTTAACTCCTATCTACTGCGTCAATTCTATGAAGATGATGAATCCTAAATAAAAAAAGAATCCTATTAGAGTGTTCCAGACTATTACTATTTTGTATAAATATAAATTAAAACAAGTACAGATTAAATCATGGCTCGTATTTTTATTTTATGAGGAACTAACTTATTAAATAGAAATATGATTTAATCTATGCTCCCATCTTACCCCTTACCTGTATACAAATAGATTCAATTACATTTGTGTGTTATTTGAACACAATTCGATTTTTGATTTTGGAAAAGATATAATTCATATAAGAATCAATCATTATAGGAAAGCAAAATCAGATTATAACCAATCTTATTCTACTCTTAAAAACAAATAATGTTGTTTAAAAAATGGCAATCTTTCTTTTATTCTGATATAAAATAGAAAATCTATATTATGATATGATATATATATATATATATATATATATATATATAATAGGTATGCTCTGGGATGGAAGGATTCGAACCTCCGAATACTGGGACCAAAACCCGTTGCCTTACCACTTGGCCACACCCCATTTTTTATTTCTATTCGACATTAATAAAGACTAATATTGATAGTAGTTCCTCGTCAATTCTAGTCCAAATCTATATAGAATAGATTAGAGTGTTGCTAGGATTTTGAGACATTTAGATACAGAATTAAACGACATTTATTGATCATTACATACAATCCAATTAAGATATTGTATGAAACTATGGTTTTGTCTATTCTATTTTGATTTGAGAATTGAAGGATTTTTTATTGGGTTAATTCAAAAAATAATAATAATAAGATTATAATAACTCATATTAAGAACTCATCATATTAATAACTCAATCAAAATAAATACAATTATCTTCAAGAACAAAGAAAAAAATGTTTGTTATGCTTAATATCTTTAGTTTGATCTGTATTTGTCTTAATTCTGCTCTTTCTTCAAGTAGTTTTTTCTTCTCAAAATTGCCCGAGGCTTATGCTTTTTTGAATCCAACCATAGATTTTATTCCAGTAATACATTTGCTCTTTTTTCTCTTAGCTTTTGTTTAGCAAGCTACTGTAAGTTTTTGATGAGATCTTAAATACGGTCCTAGAAAAATTCATGATTTATTCTTAAAAAAAAATTCTAACAATTCATAAGATCAGGTAAGTCTTATAGTATAACCCTTCGATTCAAATAATGAAATTCTTGGATCGCCACAATAAGTCTAGGCTCCCCCCAGTTCCTCATTCAAACCCTTTTTTTCCAATGAAAGAACCTAGTAGATTCCTCCGCAATATCTAATTGCGGGTATGAAAAAGCTTTTGTTAATGAAAGACTTGACTCTTATTACAAATGAATTTCTGAAAATTCTTTTTTATTTCTATAGATTTAGAAAAACAATTTTGTGGTGTCAAAATAAGGTATGTGGTATAAAAATGGAGAATCTATTATCTTTTTTTCCAAAAAAAAATTGATCTTGGTGATTGTGTAATGCTTACTCTTAAACTATTTGTTTACACAATAGTGGTATTCTTATCTTCGGATTCCTATCTAATGATCCAGGATGGAATCTTGGACGTGAAGAGTGAAGAATAAAAAATAACAATAAAGTTTTTGTTTTCCTTGCTTGATTTTAAAATGTTCTTAGGATTTTATTTATTCCACATTTTTAACTATTAATTAAAATGAAAAAAAAAAAAAAAAAAGACTCGTTGAAAGAGAAATTGAAAGATAAAGAAAAAATACCAAGTCATTGACTAAAGCGGAAAGAGAGGGATTCGAACCCTCGGTACAAAAAACCCGTACAATGGATTAGCTAGCATTCCGATGCTTTAGTCCACTCAGCCATCTCCCCAATTTGAAAAAAGGATAATTACTAGATTATATTACAGAAAAACAGTAAGGCTTGAAAAAGGGCCTTCTCTTTATACCACTTTATTATTCAGTATATAATTATTATATAGATATCTAATTATAGAGACATAGAAAAATATTAAAAAATATATAGAAAATAAAAATCAGTGATTTCATTTAGATAAAGTAAGGGCTCGAAAGTGATATCTCACCTCCTTCCAATGAATATAAATTTAGATATATAACCACCTAATACCCCAAGAATATTATATAAACCATAAACTATAAATTATATAGCAATGAATTTCTTATATAAAAAAAAAAATTATAGAATTAATAAATAGTAAATAGAAAGTAATAATAAATATATAAATTAAAATTAAATAAATAATAAAAAAAGAGTACCTCTTTGCTTTCGTCTGCAAGATCTTTTTTTACTTTTACTTCCATAGCCTGGCCCCCGGTCCTGACCAAGTCGGGTCTTTTGTTTTTGTTCCAATGAATCATAGAAAAAAAAAATTATTTATTTGATTTGAAAAAAAAAAATGATTAATGATTGTTGTTGTTTCAAGAACAATCATAATAAAGTAAGGGCTCGAAAGTGATATCTCACCTCCTTCCAATGAATATAAATTTAGATATATAACCACCTAATACCCCAAGAATATTATATAAACCATAAACTATAAATTATATAGCAATGAATTTCTTATATAAAAAAAAAATTATAGAATTAATAAATAGTAAATAGAAAGTAATAATAAATATATAAATTAAAATTAAATAAATAATAAAAAAAGAGTACCTCTTTGCTTTCGTCTGCAAGATCTTTTTTTACTTTTACTTCCACAGCCTGGCCCCCGGTCCTGACCAAGTCGGGTCTTTTGTTTTTGTTCCAATGAATCATAGAAAAAAAATGATTTATTTGATTTGAAAAAAAAAATGATTAATGATTGTTGTTGTTTCAAGAACAATCATAATAAAGGCAATTTCTATTCCTATCATACAGAATAGAATAGAATCCGAGTGTCATTTCTTAATTATCTTATTCTTTCTTTCTTTCTTTTTTATTCCAGTAAAGCAAATGGAATAAAAATAAAAAAATAATAGAACCATATATTCTTGCGCAATTTATGTTATGGCATACGCCTTTTTTTTTTTATCGAGACGTACGTATCCATCTCATTTAAATAACTAAAAAAACATGTTTTTTAGTTATTTAAATAAATCCTCTTTCCCCAATCTCATTAGTCTCCTTGGCCAAAGCATGTCAACGCTCTAAATTTCATGATTCTTTCCTGATCCTATCGTCTTAATTATGACCCATTTCTTTGTTCGACAAAATTAGATCCATTTATATACAATAATCACATTGTAGCGGGTATAGTTTAGTGGTAAAAGTGCGATTCATTCTATTAATCCCTTAAATGGTTAAGGGGTCCTTCGGTTTAATTAATATTCCAATCAAAAACTTTATTTCTTAAAAGGATTTAATCCTTTACCTCTCAATGAAAGATTCGAGGAAGAATAGACATTCTCATGATTTGTATCCAAAAGAGTCAATTAGAAATTGGAAAAACCAAAATTGGATTATGAAATTACAAAACATAATTGGTTTTTGAATTGAATCAATATTTCCAATTGAATAAGTATGAGTAAAGGGTCCATGGATAAATAGATAAGGGAGTATTTCTAATCGTAACTAAATCTTGAATTTATGATTTGTATAAAAGAGATTGAAGCAAAACAGCTATTAACTAATGGCTTTGGTTTACTAGAGACATCAACATATTATATTGTTTTAGCTCAGTGGAAACAAAATCCTTTTCCTAAGGATTTTTCAAATAGAAATAGAGAACGAAGTAACTAGAAGGGTGGTTCTAAACCCTCCCCCCCTCCCCCAGTTCTATAGGGATCATCTATAAAGCGGATTATGTTTTGAATGCATTCAAATAGAAAAGTTGACATAGATGTTATAGGCCGAAATTTCTTTCTTTCTTTCTTTTTTTGTAATTTAGTTCACATCTGACATATGTGAAATTTGTCCATCTTTCATAAAGGAGCCAAATGAAACCAAAGTTTCACGTTCGGTTTTGAATTAGAGACGTTAAAAATGATGACTCAATGTCGAGTCGTCGACTATAACCCCTAGCCTTCCAAGCTAACAATGCGGATTCAATGCCGGGGTCAGTGTCGATAATGAGCTTGTGATGGTGAGAGTTGGTGTGAAAACCCAAAACGGCGTCGGTTTTTTGCGTTCTCCACAATCACCACACCCTCTCCATCACCATTCGTCGTAACGTAATCCATTCTTAGTATTATAATTGATAAAACCAGACCAGACCTTTGAAATGAAACAAAGTTTATAATAACTGAAAGAGCAAGTGACTGATATATTTATATATATATATAGATAGATAGATAGATAGAAATGGATGATTTATATATTCATGTATGTATGTACATGCGTGTGTATACAAAACACAAGCACATACATACATATACATACACAAATTTGTTAAATACGAAAAACGACGGTACTGGCTGACGTTGGAATGAGCTGCCACACAAAAACAAAAACAAAACAAACAAAGGTTTAAAAGGGAGTCGCTATCGATCTATCGATTTCGTGTTCTGGAAAAATTTTTATGGTTGGCTTTGGCTTGGGGGTTAGGTAGGTGAGAGAGAGGGAGTATTGAATCTTGGACCAATGGTTGGATGCCGTGTGGCAATTCCAATAGTATCTGAATCTTGTACCTTCTTGTTTTCGGGATTTACTCTGCGATCGCATTTAAAAAGGGTGGTTGGTTGGTGATGTGTTTGATGATGATGTACAGCCTTTTTAAGTTCTAACTTCTTCAGTTACAGTTTTAATGAGAGAGGGGTGATGCGATTCTCTACTATGAGTTTGTAAGTTGCAAAGACCCTGGAAAATTTATGTACACCAAATGGAAGCGGACAACGACCTTGTCCCATCTTTGAACTATGCAGTCATGAATTCTAATATGATATAAACATAAATTAAATACAGAAAGCGTCTGAACAGTGAACACTGGTAAGTTTGGTTCAACTTTTCTAATCTATGGTTTTTGGAAAGGAAATATTAGTCTACAATATTGTAAACTAAATAAATGTGTACAATGTAAGATTTATATTGATTTTACAATGTAAATTAACTTATAATTACCTTTTTGATAAGTCATGTGTTGTTAAAAAATAATGTTATCTTACCCAAAAAGTATACCAAAGGTTTTCAAATTATGTTTTGAAACTGCAAATTTGGTATTTGCCCAAAATGCAGCAAGCCACGCATGCATTCTTGCGTTAGGTTTGAATTCGATCCCCATCTTGATGAAATCATGGACACAAATAGTCAATATACTTACCTTCTTTAATAGGTAATAGCATAACGTTAACCCATCAACTTCAAGGAAACTACTTGGTAGTTACTACTAGGTACGAAATTAGACTTTAGACTTATGGGGGCAAAACATAAGCTAAAAAAATTTCTTGACTTGTAACTAAATGAGACTATCTTATATAAATTAATATTTCCGTTAGTTCTTTTTGTCATTTATTTAATTAATTTTCAAATGTTTCATCAATTTCAAACCTTATAGCTCTATAGATTGAGAATTAAAAAGAAATATGTAAACAATGAGAAGATAAGAAAAGCCCATATATATATATATATATATATAAATTCTTAGGCTACTTAAAAAAAAACTTATAAACTCATGTGTTATAGCATGTGATTAGGTTCACAGTCCACTTTAACACATAAAAAATAAATGTTAATTACTTTTTTGTGAACGATGATATATAAATTTATAAATTTATCATATTTATCTACTAAAATTTGTAGCTCACTTTAAATATATATATCGAAGACAACTTAAATATAGTATTTTTCACCAATTTAAAATTTTACAATAAGGTAATGGCCTTTTTTGTTGGATTTTAAGGGCCAATTTGTAAATGTTTGGAGAGAGGGGGCCAAGAGTAATTATCTTGAACCTAAATGATAAAAGAATTCAGAATATATATATACTATCATAATTTTTTATTTTTAAACAATTGGAGGGTCATTGTCCCCTAGTCAATGAAAAGCTCCGTCCCTGGTTACTACGTATCACACTGTTAACGACACCAGAAAATTTTCAATGCCCTGTCACTTTCAAGGAATGTATGCACCACGCTGTGAACAGGATGGCAAAGAATTTTCAATACCCGCTTCACTTTCAGAGCCTTGTTATTAAACCTAAAATGATAGAACATAAAAAGGTAAGCTTCTCAAATCTTGCAAGAAATAAGAATGGCGTTAAAAGTTCTTTCCGCCCTTGACGGTGCAAGAACTCAGTTCTACCATTTCAAGGCCATCATCATAGCTGGCATGAGCCTCTTCACTGACGCCTATGACCTCTTCTGTATCCCTTCGATTATGATACTCATCGGAAGGATCTACTACGAGAAGAACAATTATAAGACCCCAACTAAGGTTGTGTCCATCATGGCGGCCATCGCTCTTGTGGGTACCGCAATTGGTCAAGTAGTATTCGGTAGGCTTGGTGATCTAGTCGGTAGGCGCCGCGTGTATGGGATCGCATTGATGATCATGGTGCTGAGTTCCATTGGATGTGGGTTCTCTATATGCACCACAAAGAACTGTGTTCTGGTGAGTATGGGGTTGTTCAGGTTTATTCTGGGCTTAGGGATTGGCGGGGACTACCCTTTATCGGCCACGATTATGTCAGAGTTCGCTAACAAGAGGACCCGTGGTGCTTTTATAGGAGCTGTGTTTTCAATGCAGGGCTTTGGGATCTTGGCTACTTCGGCGGTCACCGTGGTGGTGTGCGAAATATTTAAAAGTACTGCTAATGGAGCGTCAAAAGATCAGACGCCCAAGGTTGCAGATATCGCATGGAGGTTAATACTGATGCTCGGTGCAATTCCAGCTGGGTTAACATTTTATTGGCGAATGAAGATGCCCGAAACTGCCAGGTAAATACATTTAGTAGTTATTGTGATACGGTGGATATTCACTCTTCTCACGTTTAGGATGGATCCAACTAATTAAATTTATAATAAGGGTTCATTGTACCTTAAATGTGAGAGGAATGCGCACACCATCATAATCCTCCAACAGTATCTGCGTAGTTCATCAGTAATGGATTATAGATTTAGTGATGAATTTTCCATCTTTATATGTATTGATTTTCACGTAGATATACAGCTTTGGTGGAACAAAATATCGTCCAAGCGACTATGGACATGGAGAAGGTGATGGAAATTCCAATGGATCAGAATGTGGAAGATAACTTACTGCCACCTACTCCACCGCCTTATCCCCTCCTCTCCAAGCAATTTTTTCAACGCCATGGCCGCGATTTATTCTCTTGCTCCTTCACATGGTTTCTTGTTGATATTGCTTTTTACAGCAGCAACTTCTTCCAATCTCGCATATATTATGACCATCTCCAAACGAATCAAAGCATGAATAATGCCTATGAAGATGCTTTAAATTTTGCAACATTTCAAGTAATTATTGCAGCATGTTTTACAATTCCAGGCTACTGGTTCACTGTTTATTTCATTGACAGGATTGGAAGAGTCAAAATCCAAATGATGGGTTTTTTCCTCATGGCACTAGTTTATTTAGCACTTGGGATATCCTATCATGCATGGACAAAAAATAAACAGAATAAAGGTTTCTTATTTCTCTATGGCCTCACCTTTTTTTTCGCAAACTTTGGACCGAACACAACCACTTTTATAGTGCCAGCAGAGCTTTTCCCGGCAAGATTTAGATCAACATGTCATGGAATTTCTGGGGCTATTGGGAAGGTAGGGGCAATTATTGGCTCGGTAGGATTTGTATGGGTTAAGAATCACAAAAAGGATGGTAAGCCAAAAGTAATTGATGATATGGCTGCCTCATTTATAATACTCGCTGGAGTTTGTTTGTTGGGGACGACAGTGACTTATTTTTTCACGCGTGAAACTATGGGAAGATCATTAGAGGAGAATGAGGATTAACCTATTGTTTATTAAGAATAAGTGTGCATTCACATTTGTTTTCAAATGAAACTATTGTTTCTCTCTCTCTCTCTCGTATGTGCTTATGTCAAAACCATGTTGGGCTCACTATCTCCTTTCATGCTAGAGTGATTTGTGTGATTGAGGTACAACAAACTTAGAGAGTTGAAATTTTTTTTAAAAATCGACCATCTTGTATGCAGAAAACTGTTTGTTTGCTCATAGTAATCGATAAGTCATAGTCATGACATACTGAATTTCTTGCCGAAGCAACTTCTATGTACAATAGCACTGATTTACTCCAATAACTTTCACGTCTGTTTTATTTGTACCAATATATTTAAGAGATTTAAGCAAGTGATCAATATTTTTGTCCCAAATTGTTGTAAAATTTAAATTATACAATTTATCAAGTTATTCTTGATCAAACAAAAAGTAGTGCAAGAAGGTCATATGTTGTACATAAGACTCCCGTATTTGTGGGACCTCGAAATAAAAACAAAGTTAAGATTTGATTTTAGGGATCACTTATGTAAGTGACATATATGCACTCATGTGCATCCTTGTGCCCAAATACATATATAGTTTATTTGGAAACAACTTATTTAGCTGAAACTAAAATTTTTTTGCTGAAAGTACTATAAATAAAGCTAAAAGGTAGCTGAAATAGTACAGTGAAACCTATAAATAGTAGCAAAAATAAACTAACTAGTAAAAAAAACTGGTTTTTTAAGCCAATACCAAACTCACACATAATACTTGAAATAAACATGGATGAGAAAAAACTATCTATGTGAATATTAAATGGTAGTTTACTACAAAATATTTACAAAACAATAACATATTTATTATATTCAATTTATTTATTAACAATACTTTTTGTATATAAAAAAAAAATGTTATTTTGTGATTTTTTTTTTTTTTTATTATTGACAAAGTTTCTCTCTAAATTAGTTTGAAGGACTTCTCTCCAAACTACTTTAAAATTGTGTCATATGTCCTTCCAACTTAACGGATGTCCTAAGAATATTGATTTAAAAAATATTTTTATAAGAAAATAAAAAAGTAATTGGTTTTTAATAGTTTTTTATATTTCCCATAAAAATGATATTAAAAATTTCCTAAAATTATCCATTAACAAATTTCCTAAATGCATCCATTAACAAAACTCTTTTTTTTTTTAATTATTAAAACTCAACTAACCCAACTTAACCATAGGTGGTGTGGGGTTTAGTTGGGTCAAGTTGGAAGGACACATATCATCATTTTAAAGTAATTTGAAAAGTTTCTCTCCAAACTAATTTGGAGTGTATGATGATTTATAAAATTATATATGTAAGGTAAGAATTTGTGGATTCTACCCCACATCTAATTGTGTCCTGACCGCGGTGCCTGGCGCGGTGCGGTTTTGCCTTCGCACCGAGTGCAGGACCCAAGAGGCCACGGGCATGAGTAGTGGTACACTACCCAAGCTCCTGAAGCATTATAAAGGGTAGTGGGGCGCTCTTTCTATTCGATGTGGGATTCGAGCCAAAGCTCGGTGCCTTGCAAACGCAGCAAGCCCGTGGCCTCTTGGGTCCTGCACTCGGTGCGAAAGCAAAAACGCATCGCGCCAGGCACCGCGATCAGTACACAATTAGATGTGGGGTAGAATCCACAAATTCTTACCTTACAATATATATTATTTAAAAATTTTACATATAATTCATTAAAAAATCATATAATTAAAAGTATAGTCATTTTAACCATTACATAGCGGGTTGGAGGAAATATTTTTCAAACTAGTTTGGAGGTAAACCATTCAAAAGAAAAAGGTTTGGAGGTAAACTTGTTTCTCAATTTTTTTTTCACCTTTGTCCTCTCTCGTTAAACTGTGAAAATGGATACCCGTGTATTTGGAACTCTGGGTTTTGTTAAATAATATTATTAGCAACGCGATGTGTTATACTATATTGTATATGCTAGAGTGGGTGCGGAAGAAGAAATATAGAATAGGAACATTGAGAACACGAGGGTTACGTGGTTCAGCCTTATTAGCTTACATCTATGGATGAATCCCTTAAGGGTTACATCTTTATTGTATAAGAGTGTAGTACAATAACCTGTTTTACAATGAACCCTAACATGAGTATATATAGGTATAGGCGTCTAAACCCTTAACTACTAGTACAAGTAGGATTGGCTTGGGCCTATTACATTAGACTAATATGTCTAATATATATCTCTAACAGGTTTGTTCTTTCAGATAATTGTCTTCTCGAAACAAAATGAACACTTCAATTTATAAAGGAAGCATAGAATTGAAATTCTCAAATGGAATTTATAGTATGTAAAAAAAGGAGATGGCTTGGCTGATAAAAATCAGAAAATCACATTATTTTTAATATGAGTATCGAAACATCATAAAGACGCAAATCTTTAAAATACAACCATTTTTCTTCTTCCTTTTACTTCTTTTTAGTAGGATAAGAAGCCATTTTGTAGATTCCACATATCCCTTCAGGCTTGCCATTGTTTCTCTTCATCCTTATGTAGCCTTTCTCTCCCCATTTCGGTCCCCATGAATTCTTTACAATGATGTAATCCAAACCCTTTAATGTCCCATATCCAACCGCAGCCACACCATGATCTAGCTCAGTTCCACAATGGCCATCAAAAATACCCTACAGATTCATCAATGTCATTTATATTAGAGTTGGGAGATTGATAAATATAAATATCCAGGCATATGTGAGTAATTATTCATTGCAGATATATATGTTGTTGAGTTCATAGTAAGCTTACCCCACTATAGAATTGAAAGTCTCTACTAGAAGCCTCAATAGCCACACTGAGGGGCTGGTTTGCGAGTACCTTCAGAAGGCTTAGTTCATTGTTTTGCGGCACGTCATGGTAGCCACTTATGGCCACTACATTTAACTCTCCCTGATAAAAAAAAAATGAAAATATATATATTGGTAGAAAATCTACATCTAAATTTTTATTTTCGTAAAAGGAGTAAATAAGATCAACTTAATTGGATGTTAGCAAATTAGCATATATATACTTGCCATGTTCCACAAAATATGAACGAAATGAAATTAAAAATCATTCCATCAAAAAATAATCATCAAATTCAGTAGACGAATAATGTTAGCTTAATTATATACATATGTTTAAATTACTATAATGTTAGCTCAATTAGGGGATTACTGTGATAAACGGGTCGACAGCCTTAATCTATTATTATATACAGGGCCGATGTATACTTTTTGATAATGGGCTTTGATGTAGCCTCTCTCTTACCCAAACCTGGCCAATTTGTAAAGCTTTCAGGCCGAGGCCTAGACTCCTGGGAAATAAAAAATAAATAAATAAATTGGCTTACACTATGGGTTTTCTACTTACCCTTTTCATCTCACAATTCCCTTCTTCCATGAGGTAAGGGTAGTCTTCTTCTTTATGAATTCCTCCACTAGAGACGATGTAAGCAAACGCATAATCCATGAGACCCCCATTGCAGCCACTATTGAACTTTGTGTCACAATCAATTAGCTCTTGCTCTGACAGTGAAGTCAAATTTCCTGTAACGATTTGGTTTATGCCCTCAACTGCAGCTATGGTCGAAAATGCCCAGCAACTACCTGTGTATTCCCAAAAATTTTGTCAATCAGGATATTAGCCATGACAAGGCCCACCTAGATTAGGTTCACTTAATTTAGATATTCTTAAAAAGTTGAATTATTACAGTCAACATGAATTTGATGCGTAGAGTCGAATATAACCATGTAAATAAAAACCCCTATGATAATAGTAATAAAAGCAAGCCCAATAGGCCATAGGACAGAGTGATATGTCCCACAATTTGTCTTTAAAACTTGTTGATATATGTCAACTTGAAATCATGAATTCCACTTATAAAAAGTTTAATATCCTAAGATTTTATATATATGGAGAATACTATGTGTGAAAAAAAAAAATATAATTGTAAACTAATTTGAAATTATTTTTTACAACTCATTACGTGGTCATTTATAAGATTATTTATGTATATTTTTATTTTTATTTAAATAAGTCACATAATACGTAAAAAAAAAAAAAAAATAAATAAATAAATAATGATGTGACTAAAATTACAGTACCTACCACATGAGCCCTGATTCTTGATATTAGTGACAGCTCCTTTCTTCCTCCAATCCACAGACTTGGGCAAATCCGTGACATCTCTATACGTGAATTCTTCTGGGGACTGCCTCTTCTTAGGCAAGGCATCGTTCAGCCCCAGATACATATTTTTGAACTCTTCATGGCTCAAATCTGCAAACTCATTTAATCCAAGCCAGTAGTTACTAACCTTTTTATTAGTGTCGTCGATGTGTTCCAAATTATCCTTAAAAATCTCTAATCTATGCAACTTTTCCTCAATACTCTCATAACTTTTGTTGTGTTTTGACATCCACGATTCAAAGAGCTCAATGAGTTTACCAATGGATGTCAAATCGTTTGGCGAATAGCCCACGATGGAAAAATCGTGAGCTAAAGCAGAACAAGCCAAAAGGCATGCGGAGCAGGCAATGAGTGCCTTAGAATATGAAGAAAGAACCATTTTTTTTAGCTAGGGTTAGTAGGTTCTTTTCTGAATAAGGGAGAAGAAAAATGAAGGGGTGGAGATCAAGGGAAAGATAGGAGTCGTCTTTATAGGTTATGTTTCAAATGTTTCTTTCGAGTAAAGTTAATAGAATTTTCCTCTGAATACTGAGTCTTTAAGCTTGGTTCTTTTAACAGGCTTTGAATCAAAGCATACGATCATATGCCTTAATAATACATCGGTGACCAACTCTATCGTGTGTTATCATATTGCACGTCAGGAGTTTCCATGAGTCAGTCTCAAAAATTACATTTACGCAAAGGGCTCTCTCTCTCTCTCTCTCTCTCAGACACAGACACGTGTCTTTAACAATTTGCCTATCTCACTATATATGTAAATGGGGAAAATCCATTTATATATAGTATTTCATTAACTAAAAATGAATATGTCACTACGTAATTTTAAATCATATATCATTTCTCAATTGATGAACTAAGATTTTAGATTATGTGTGTGTCTATAAATAAATAAATAAATATATATATATATATATATATATATATGAGGATGAAAAAGTTTTTTATTTTAGAAATAATTACAATAAATTGTTAATCTCGCAGTTCGAATCATTTTCCCCTCAAAATTTCCAAGCACTTTATACATAATTAGGATGTGCCAACTCAGCTACAAGACTCTTGGCATGAGAATGAAAAAATTCATTATGAAATTTTAAAATTTTGATTTAGACCACCAACTAACAATTTAATGGATAGTAATCAAACAGACTGAACAATCACAATAAAATCAACCATAAGTTTGTCACCACCACAATCCAAAAGCAATAAAGACAATGAAAAGAAGTAAAACGAACACATATAATTGTTGGCAAAGTGGAAAACTTTTGAAAATCCCCTAAAAGAAAAAACCACTATAGAATATCCTACCCACGAGAAATTTAACTATTGAAGTAACAGTTACAAATAATATAAACTTATAAAACCTTTGTAAATAAACTCTTCTCACAACCTCAACAAACAAACTGTGGACCTCCCATCACATTAGCTCCAGAACTCTGAAATTCTTGTATGCAATCGACAAAACTCTAATGGTACTCGAAAGAATTCTTTGAATTAGGAATACCCCAATGAACTCACTAGCTAGTAACGGGTATGTATCAATGGTTTGAATGAGAAACTCTAGAAGAAACTCAATCTATAGCAATAAGGACAAGGATTTTATGAAGTTTAATTTTGACACGAGAATTAGCCAACATAACTTAAATTAAAAAATTCACCTTTCAATTCTATTTCCCCAGCTACTAGGCCGGTCATCCATGCGGTAGCGCGCACAATAATTTCAATCCCTGGGGATTGAACATAACTCAGCATATGTACAAATATATGTGCGTTTGGCAAAAGTTTTTTGCATTTTTATTTATGATTCAGTTGTTTTTAAATATATATAACTTTTTTTAAAAAAAAAAACTAATTTTTAATTTTTTGCTATAGTTTTTAGCTTTTTGCTATACTTTTAGCATAAAAGTTACCGATAACTACATTTGTTAAGTAATATACAAATAAGTTACCAAAAACTACTGACTTCCAAATGGACACCAAGGATCCTAAACTTTAAGGAAAGGAAAATTGTTATCATAACTTGTTCATTTTTACTTGATATTTAGGAAATTCACTACTTGCATGCTGATGAGCAACAATGCTTATGAAATTCGTTAATGTTGATTATGGATTTTATATTATACTGACCGACTCGAGTTCATCATAATAAGCAGAAACTTTAAACACTCAACTTTTCAGAAAACATAATACAGAGACACAGAGAAAGACGTACATTTGGACTCAAGCACCGTACTACCTATTTACCTCAATGCTTTGCTGATTGCACTTTAATATTGTGTCTTTGTGTGCAGTCACTAAAGTCGTTCAGAATTTGAAAGACTGTATATTTAACTCACTGGAGCCGATAGCATGTCAAAAAGACAGAACAGAGAACTGAAAAGTATTAACTATTAAAGGCAAGCGCGCTCGTACAGTTCCCAATAATAACAAATTACAAGGTTATCAAAAAAATAATAATAACAAATTACAAATCTTCCACTAAAAAAATTACAAATCATCATTTTCTACTACTACAACCTTACCAGCACTCAAAAATTATATAAGAGAATGTCTAAGGATACAACTTTTAGCATTATTAATTATAGAGTCCATTGTAAATTGTTGAAAAAATAAATGATAAATTTATGTGAAAATAATTTCCATGACAACAGCAAATTATTGCAAAAGTTAGTCTTGTATATTGATTATAACTATAAACATTGGCAAAGTTTCGTAAATAAATAAACATTGGCAAAGGAATTGGCAACTTGTACAACTTTTTTTGAATGGCCATTACTTTTCAGTTTACACTGAATTCAGATTTTGTATGATCTCCTGCAAATTATATTTTGAAGATAATGAATCGGTTTCTTGGCGAGGAAAGGCAATGATATAGCTGTTGCACGTCTTTTTAGAATTTTCGGACAAATAATACACAAGATGCTGCTCCGTATCATAACTCCACCATGAAACGTTGTTTTCTCATCATCTTATATTTGTAAGGAGAATGAATATGTATTAGTCAGATGACTCAAATTATTAGGAGCTAGGGACCAAAATCTTCAGTTGCATTCCGTCTTATCCATTAGCTTCATTTGGCGTTAGAAATTAGAAGAAGAAGATGATGAAGAAGTAGTAGTAGTAGTAGTAGTGAAAGAACTATACAAAATCAGTTCAATACGTGAAAGTAGTAGTACTTGCAATGTGTAGCCACTTAGCCACTTATAATGCTTTTTATCTTCAAAAAAAAAAAAATTAATAAACAAAATAGTAGGATTAATAATTTATTAGGCAGTCCTATGTTGCTAATTGCTGTTGGGCTGGCCGGAACCGGAATTATTGGCGAGGACAGATTTTGCAACCCTGTTCAAACAATGAAATCATTGAGTTGGGACTTGGGTGTCAGCCAGTTCAACGAAATGCCCACATATAACTCAAATATTATTGCCGTTATAAGCAAAGTTTGGTCTCATCTCCCAATTAGTAAGTTTTTTTATGGTTACATAAAACCTAGTAAAATTTGGATTAAATTAAATGAAATAATTGTGTAATCTTTGTATATAGATCATTAACAATTTTTGTTTAATCTAAACCTTAAAAGGGATCAAACATAACAGTTGTTTTGTGAACTAAATTGTAATTAGGTCGAACCACCAAAGATGAACGAAAACTTCTCCTTTATTAAAATAAATACGTCCTACATCATTTATCCTTAGGTAATTAGTGTGAACTCCTGGTCATGATAAAGCACATTGGGTCTAAATTAACTAACCTGGATTATGGATGGTAAAATGTTTCACCCAATATGACTTGTTTCACGCACATTCTTCCTTTCCCGGATAGAGCATGAGGTGGGGATAAGTTTTGATCGCTATGCCTCATTTCACTCCACCTCATTATAAGTGCGTATGTGTATGTGAATGTGTCTATATATATATTTGTTAAATAATAAATAATATCTAATTAATACGAAATTTGATATACATATTAACTATTAAGAATATAGAGAACTTACAATCCAACAATGAGATTAGGGGTTCCAATGTTCGACCCAACCCGCAAACACGACACGACCTCGACACGGATTTTTGTGGGTTAGGGTTGGGCCTTAATAGGTTTGGGTCATAAATGGGTCAACTCGAAAGTGACAAGATAATAAATGTGTTATAAATGGGTCAACCCTCATAACCTGCAATAGATACGTTTGACTCGTCAATTTATTTGTGTCAACCCGAAATAACCCACTTAGCACAACCCATTTAACTTATATAACAAATAAATATTCATTTTATTTTAGATTTGTCAAATTCCTTTTATATCCAACATATATTTTAATTTAAAAAGAAAAGTGAGTAATTACAAAAACTTACAAGGGATATAATTGGCAATTGAAACTTTACAAACCTTAAATCTCTAAACCCTAGAAACCCTAAATCTCTAAACCTTCTTTAAATATCTAATTTTATTTTTTTTATTTCAGCCGTACTACTCACTCTACTATCTTATAGTCTCACGCCCAATTCTCAAACTCAAAGTCTCAAACTAGTTTTTGCTCTCTCTCTCTCTCTCTCTCTCTCTCTCTCTCTCTCTTTAATGTGTTTAGTGAGTTTTAGACTTAAAGAAAACCGATTTCTTAGTGTTTCAAAATTCTACAATAATTTTTTTTGCATAATGTTTTTGTTCTATATACTTTGAAGTTTGAACCCATGTGATGTTATTAATATATGAGATTATTAATTGTTGATTAAGGCCACAGTTGTAGTTTTTGTCTTGTGCTGTGTGTGTGTGTGTGTGTGTGTTTTTTTTTTTTTTTTTTTTTTTTTTTTTTTTTTTTTGTATTAGTGTTGGACACCGTCTGCATATCTTGCAAGTGGGTTTATTGAGATAGTTTAGAAACCAGAATCTATGGATGATAACCATAGTCATAGTCAGGATTAGCCTACTATTTGCTCCAATTCTTTCAATATTGATACTTAGCATTTGGCGAGTTCCCAGGATATTATATTTTTGTTGAACTATGTTATTTTATTTTTGTTAAACTATGTTATTTTGAATTTGGGTTGAAGTGTATACACTTATTTTGGAGTGTAAAGAACTTATTTCTAAATGAATGTTATATTTTTGTTGAATTATATTATTTTGAATGTGGGTTGAAGACTTGAAGTGTATGCACTAATTTTGGGATGTAAAAAAATTTATTTCTAGATGGATGTTATATTTAATATTATGCATGTTGAAATGGGTTGTGTTACATTCGTGTCAACCCAACACGGCTCATTTATTAAGCGAGTCAAATGAGTTAGTTCAGGTTAACTCGCCTTATTAACAAGTAGGATTATGGTTGAAAGATCATGACACGATTATTAAATGGGTCGGGTTAGGGTTGAGCTATTTAGTCGAATATCTCTACCTCGACACGACACGAACCCAACACGTTAACCCAAATTGACACCCCTAAATGAGATCTTTTAAATATTAATCCAATAAAAAACCATTTATATTATGTAATATTGCTTAGAGTACTTCAAAGACAGATGTCCATGATCCAACTCTATCTGACTCGTTGTCATCCCTAAGTCCTAACTTATCTTTTATAACATTTTTTTTTCCAACAATATTTATAATACTATGATGCAACCATTCATACACCCAAATTTACAATATACTAACTTGTGTGATTGTAAATGATTAATGAAAAACTTTGGATCGTGAACGGTTTTAGACCCCTTAAACCAACCAGATTGATTAGCCTAGTTAATTAGTCAAGTTGTTACTTAGTCAAATTATGAAATTCTAGGTTGAAACAATCAAACAATCATATAAAAAATATAAAGCAGCGGAAATATAAAAGACACAATGATATGATCACCCAGGAAACCACACGGTAAAAACCTGGGGAGGATTTGACCCACCGATCCTCAAGGCAAACCTGAATCCACTATGAAAGAATCGAAGTTCATACAAAATGACTTACAAGCTCCCCGCTCGACTTCCTAATACTACCTACCAGTAGAACTTACTAACACGACCCCGTGCAAGCTCCGAATCCACGGACTCCTTCTTTCTTGGATTCTCCAATCAGCTACAAGCACCCACGCTTGTTATTCTTTAAGCTCCAATGGCAGCAACCGAGTTGATCATCAAGATATTGAAATAATCTCTACCTTGAAAACCCTAAACTTTGTGTAAAGGAAAGCTCCTCTAGATCTCACAAGAGATTTACACAAAACAGCAATGTATGAGCAACAATACAACAGGAGCAACTCTAAAAACGTGGCTATGGTTTTGCCTTATATACCTAGGGCAAAAACATAAAACCCTAAACGTTTAATGAGTTAGGGCTGAGTTGGAAATTCTGCAGAAAACGCAATCTGGCCGACTTTCGATCGATCGAGCCAGACCGAAATGTCTCAATGCATCTGCAGTCTCTCGATTCTAACTTTACAATTATTAATCAACTTTGAGCAAGCCTAAACAAGACTAAACATATTGTTTTGATCATGGTTTGCCAATATTACAAATTAGAGTTCTAAATACATAAATTCCTAAACCTTTAGAACCTAACAGATCGCATAAGTTAGTGACAGAAAGTATCAATCACTTATAATCACACAAATCAACAAGATACAAAATTCGATATACAACAGGTGTCTTTAGAATTTTATTATGGGTAAAACATCTATTTTTGAAAAAAAAAAATTCAAAAATTAAAAAAATTATCAATATTTTTTTAATTTTCAAAAAAAAATTAAAAAAATTAATTATTATGTACCCTTAAAACACACATTAGCAAAATCCTTTACTTAGTATTATTTTGGCTGAGTCTTCATATCACTTGTCTTTGTTGTCTATGGAGATGGGCCGACTCCAACGAGCCCATGCAGTTTGTCTAAATAACTAGTGTTGCACTGTTCTGAGTCTCTGACCAAGGCCATCTGATCTTTACTGACAAAATGTAAATTACTAAATTGATTGGCCGTTTAAAGGAATTAATTATGGGGATTTTGAGGGAATCACCTAAGTTAAAGTACCCTTCACAACAGTGACCACCCCCCACCCCCCCTGAAAAAAAAAAAAAAAAAAAAGTGATAATTGTAGTAAAATAAAAAACGACAAAAGTAGGTGTGCTACCTATTCCCAAGGCTCGTAATAGATCCCACCCAACCTGCACGAGTGCATTCTGACTTGTCTTGTCTCTCTCAACTCTCACCCCACAAGAAAGCCATTTTTTTTTTTTTTTGATTTTATTAATATGTACCCTTAGAGCACATATTAATTTTTATGCACACACTAGTAAAATAGAGCACACTAAACACTAAACATATTATTTTTTCTATTTTTAAAGATATATAAAATAGAAAAAATAAATTTTGCTTATCCAAGTAGAATATAAATTGATTCATAAATTGTGTAGCCAAGGCCCCGATGCAAATTCCGGAGTATTAAATGGTCAGGTACGGATCAAAAAAGTGAGCGTCTTAATTAGGAGGAGCTGAGGTTGTGGTCCCTTGGATTCCCAGAAAGATGGCACACTCTCTATGATTGAGTTGCTTTACGCAAATTCATATTTTTCAAAAAATCCACGGAGCTTAATAAGACGACGACTGACTAGGTTTCTATGACATGTCCTTGTAGTTCTATTATATATGTGTATATATATATATATATATATCTCATAGGACGGTTGTGGGAGGCTAGACCAGGTCGGTGCTGCCAGGTCCTTCTCTGTCCCTCTTCATTTATTACTATTACTACTACAACTTCTCTTATGTGACTGCTCCATCTCCTTGCACTGTAAAACCCTCCAACTTTCTTCTAATGCTACAATTGCCCAGCCCTAAAATTTCATTTTATTCTCCAGCGTGCACCATGCAATCAGCTTGACGTGTATTTGGTTTCATTTTTTATTTTTTATTTTTTTTACTGAAAACTTTATATTTATTTATGAAAAAAGTTATTGCCGAGTTGATTTAAGAAATATTTTTATAAACTTTTTATGTGAAAGAAAAAACAATTAATTTTTTTGATGGCTTTTTATATTTCCTATAAAAATAGTGTAAACTTTCTTAATATAGTTTATTAACAATTGCCTTAGGGATACAGTTAACAAAACTCTTTATTTATTTGTTTAAAGTCAACAAAATCACAATTACATACAAAGAAAGTGAGACCCACCTTTATGTGAGTGGAATGCCAAAGTATTAGCATCATGTTCCTATTTTAGGGTAAGAGCATTCGCATCCAAAATTCCTATCCTATTCTATTTTATTATCTCAAAAACCTACTTTATCAATTATACAATATCATTTTACAATACACCCAGCATCCCAACTTTTATTTTCCTATTCAACTTATTAAAATAATATATATACTACCCAATAAAATAATATAATCAAATCTCACTCTCACCCTTTTCCCCATCTGTTTATGTTTTCCTCACTGTTTCTCTCTCAACCACCCATCACCAACACCTCTGCCACAAGAATCCCACCACCACCACTACCATGAAAAAAAAACCCATCAGATACACCACCATGGCAACAACCCACCCCACCACCACTATGCACAGAAACCCACAAAAAAAATCAAAGCAAAAATCCACACAAATGAAACCCACATCTGCCACCATGAAACCCACCTTTGCCACCACAACCAGAGACACCACCACGGCAACAACACACCCACCACCACCATGCAAAGAAACCCACAAAAAATCAAAGAAAAATCCATTCAGAACCCCATCAAAACCCATCGGAAGCTGATCTCCATGCCTCCACCGATGTTGTCTCCATAACCACGGGCCCACGCAAGATCAATACCTAGCCACAACCACGGCCTCACGCCGCCACTGCACCACCACGACCCAAAACCCACTCCCAAAAATCAAAACCCCACACCCACACTGCCAGACCCCATTACAAATCACCCCACAACCCATATCAATCCAGGCCAAGCAAACCCACACAAACCCAAATTAACCCACCATCACATACCACCCCAAAACCACCGACCCAGACCCACGCCGTTGCCATTGAACACCGACCCAAATCCACACTACCACCATCAAGACCAACCCACGCCGCCACCATCGATCACCGACCTAGACCACGCCTACCTCTACTGCTACCACCACCACACAAGGGTTTCAGGTTTAAGGAGAGGAGAGAACAAAACAAGACCCACGCCGAGAAGGATTGTAAAGAAAAATGAGAGAGAGAGAGAGAGAGAGAAGTAACATTTATGAGAGAGAATAAAATATAATTTGAAATTATACAATCCTGCTATAGTACCATCCTACATATAGGATGGCACTATAGCAAGATTGTAAAAAAATTTACAATTCTTTACTTTCACAATTCCGAATGTGGGAGGTTTTTAAGGGACAAATGCTAAATAAAAGTAACATATGGCATTTAGCATTCCGGATGCGAATGCTCTAAGACCCCAGCTTAAAGAGAAAAGCCCAAAAATATTCTTATATCAGACTCCCTTCTGGTTCTCCATTTTAAAAAGATACTACTAGTGGTTTTGTATATTAATATTTAAATAAAAAGTAAGAGAAATAATAAATGAATGGATGAAAAAATAATATAAAAATATATGAATGAAAAAAATAATATTTAAATGAAAATAGAGTTTAAAATAAAAAAAAATTTAACGTGGCTGTTTTGAAAAGTGGCTAGTTATAATAGAAAAAATCAGTTCTAATCCTTTTTTTTTTTTTTTTTTGTTAAATCAGTTCTAATTCTAAAATAGAGAAAAAAAAAATTTAAAAATTAATGCAAATGCTCTAATATATCACCTCATATAATACTATATATATACTACAAAATATAATGATAGTGTACAATATTTATGATATTCCTATAATATTTTAACATTTATAAAAAAAAATTATTAAAAAAAAAAGTGATCCTAGTTCCTGGGTTTCTTCTATATATGTACTACAATATCAATTAAAAAAAATTTATCGTTAGGACATTTAAAAAATAATCCCATGCATGTATTCAGCTACCTCATAGCCTAGTTTAAGGTTAGCATTGCACCACGTCACAAACGAAGATCCAAAAGGCAAAAGCTTGAAGTATGTCAGGTCATTCATTACCTAAAGATGCCATTCGGCTTTCCTCAAAATTTTACACCATTGCAATCGCCAGGCTCAGTCACACAGCTCATTGCTATCCCCCAACCCAAGTGTAAAATTTATTTATGTTTGATCATTATCAACTTCACCAATTCCAGGAACTGCTAGAATTATCATGAATTTCACAAATACATAAAAACATAATTAAATAATTAAAAAACCTAATTTATAATGTTTGATCTATAATGTTCAGTCCAATCTATTGATGGGAAAACTGAATACTACTCTTATGGGTTGAAGGAGGACCGGTTTTCCTTCTTCAATTAATCTCCACTTGTTCATCAAAACTTTTCCTTCTTCAAACAAAAATTTTCTATTAACCAACCACATACAAATTCTTAAGGATATGAAGTTACATTTCCATTAGACCTCTAATTGATCATATGTACATTATCATATGGGAAACCAAATTCATTTAGTCTAACACTAACTCCCTCCGCAGTTTGTACAGTGATACAATCGTTGTTGCAAATTACTCTCCAAGAGTCCAACAGAGCATCTTTGGCTAAATTTCATCATCATTAATATTAACCCTTAATTTTGAATTTGACATTAGAAAACTAATGATGCATAAGATTGTCACTTAGTCAATCGACCAAACTCACTGCATCAGAAAACCTTGAGTAAAATTACTTACGGAATACAGCAGCATGGTGCTAGCCAAAAACCCCAGCATGGTGCTAGCCAAAAACCCTCCAATGGTTAAGTTAGAAACTCACAATGATTTCCAAGAATTCTAAAAGTATGAAGTTAGGAAATTGTGTTTTTAAGTACCTTGAAATTGTGATATTTTGGTGTTTATATAGAGATCTAGAGTGACCACCTTTGCTGGAATGCAGATACTAACATAGTGGAGGTAGTGGGTTAGTGGCACTAAGATCATGTTCTACATCCCATAATTAGTGGGTACGAAATTGTAGAAACACATTTTGTAGTGGTGTGCAACGGTTTCTACACTTGAGTGAATGTAGAATAGGATGTTTTTGTCGCTACAAAGAGCTAAGTATCCTCACTCATCCATCCATGTAGGCGACAGACAAGCTACCTAAGACGGACGACTTGTATGGCAAAGTAGAGGTTCAATCCCTCAACTGGTGCACATGTTGGACAAGTATCAAAAGATTCAAAACCCAACCCATTTTCAATGTGACCTTCTCATCTTGAAACCACCACGGTTGAATATCACTAGGGGTGGTAAAATTAGACTTGACTCACTAACCCAACATAACACAACACGAAATTAGCAGGTTATGGGTTGAGCCTTAATGGATTCGTGTCATATTTAAGTTAACACGACTAACCTGTTTAATAAACGGGTTGGGTTAATGTTCAACCCATGGAACCCATTTGACCCGTCTGACATGTTTAATTAAATGATATTTTATCAATATACCCTTCAAACCCTAGGAATATAAATTTATTAGTTGTTGTAGTTTATCTTCTTTGACATATTGTGATTAATTATTTGTAATATTGAAATATACTTTAGTTTTGAATGATTATTTGTGATGTAGTTACTCATTAATTCTGAATTATATATTAAAAAAATATTAATTTGTTTGTTTTTTTTTTTTTTTTTTTCATTTTGATAAAATCTGATAAACAAGTTAACACAACTGACCCGTTTAATAAATGGGTCATGTTAGGGTTGAAGAATCTTGACCCATTTAATAAACATATCGGATTAGTGTTGACCCATATATAGTCGGATGCTTATAAGTTGATATGATACGAACTCGACAAGCGAACAAGAATTGCCAACCCTAAATATCACCGACTCTTTCAGGGTCACTTACTACATTAATGGCAAATTAGATGAGAAATTCCCAATTTTCTTTCCGTTCGACCTATTTGGCTGACACCGAAAATGAGTACAATTTAGGAAAAACTGAAAATTTTTGAAAACAAGATGATTTATCCACTGGGAATTGGGCCTAAGGAAACAAGACTCCTTGTTTCAGTTTTCAAAGTTCTTGAACACAAAGCAAGAGCAAAGGAGACCACCTAATAAGTTTCAAAATCAGTTTTGTTTTCCCCCCTTTATGTCGCGCTTGTGTGTTCCTGTAAGGTTTTCACGGATTTAAAGACTCACAAAATCAACTGGCTTGACTGTAAAAATAATATAATGCCATGCATTCAAACTAATTGATGACTCATATCCTAGTCACAAACCTAGTAAAAAAAAATTGATTGTTCATGTTGTCGGCTCCACCATCAAGTCCATCAACTACCTTTCACCTGTTGCACTAGAACGGTAGAACCTCCATATTAGTCGATGGATTAATATTGGAAACAAAAATATGAATTTAATGATGAAAATAATAAAAATGAACGGAAATAACAATTAGCACAATGTTAAAAGATGTAATAAGTTTTTATGAAATCAAATGAAAATAAATAATACAAACTTAGTTATAAATTTATAATCAATGTCTAAAACAGCACTCAATATATTTTTATTGAGTGTGAATTTCAACAAATCTACCATTGAATTGAATTTTTTTTCTTCTATCTTTCATGTTTGCAAAATTTTCAAAAAATCAATAGTTATATAATCCATCAAAATTTTAAATTTTAAATTTTTGTAATTTAAAATTATGTATAAAAAAATAAAATTTAAAGATCAAATAACATTTGATTGATACAAAATTTATCATACATATTAGGACATAAAAAACATCAATCTAAAAATTATATTTTTAAAATATATAATTGTAGGGTCACGATTTGTAATCCAAGCCCATAAGATATGGGATCTGAGCTCAATGAGCCTAATACAATGAATTTGTAGAGAGTGGGTGAAAGAGCTGGGTTTTTGGTGGATTGGACAACGGTTAGTATGGATGTAGAAGATGATTAAGTAAGAACAAGGAGAATAGAGCTGAATGAGTTCATTGTCCGAGGAGAGGGACTCACTGTCCGAGAAGGTAAGTTTTCATATAAATTGATTAAACAGAGTACTAGTGCAATTTAGATTGCTACCGTCTCCCTTCTCTATTTTTCCTCCCCCCCCCCCCCCCCCCCCCGCTTTTATGAAGGGTCTTTTGCATTATATAGTTCCTTTTGGATGATCTTGATCCTACACTTGTTAATCTTTTGGGTCACCACTTAAGTACTTGTCCCATCAGACATTTCGGCTGACTTTCTGTGAGTTGTGGTTTCCAAGGCAACACTGTTCAGAGGTCTTTTCCACATAAATGCAGCCAAAAAAGTAGCTGCAGTGCATTCAATGTAGTGATAGCAGCTTTCCCTTAGATATTTCTGAGTTCTTATCATTTAGAACTTCCTGGAAGGTCACTTTGACCATTTAGGACTCATATATGACCGTGCTTTAGCTGGTCCGAGGAGATATTCCTCATCGGACTTGGACTACCACGCTTTCGCCAAAGCCCAAAACCCAATTATTGTATGATTTAGGGCCCATGACCCCACAATAGCCCCTCAAAACTCCGGTTTTTTCCTTTCATCCGAGGAGAAAAGTGGGGTTTTGAATTCTTAAGAGTTAATTCTACATGATCCTTTGATTTACACCCGTGGGAATGCTGTTTCACGCGCTCTATATTTGTACTGTAACGTGTTCCTTTCAGAGCTACCAATCTGAGGAATTGATTATGATCTTGGGTCTATCTTGACAATTACTGAGAAACAAATAGATATCATGGAACGTTACTTTCACCAAAATATGTGGTCCAAGGACTACAGGCATGATTGAATTTAGTTTAAACACTTGAAAAGATGTCATGGAGTGTTAACCAACTCATATCATCTTGTCCGAGGATTACAGGCATGATGAAGTTTAAGTTTAAACACTTGAAGAATTGTAATGGAGTGTTAACCAACTCATATCATCTGGTCCGACGACTACAGGCATGATAGAGTTTAAGTTTAAACACTTGAAAAGATGTCATGGAGTGTTAACCAACTCATATCATCTGGTCCAAGGACTACAGGTATTATGGAGTTTAAGTTTAAACACCTGAAAAGATGTCATGAAGTGTTAACCAACTTATATAATCTGGTCCGAGGACTACAGGCATGATATAGTTTAAGTTTAAACACTTGAAGAATTGTAATGGAGTGTTAACCAACTCATATCATCTGATCCGAGACTACAGACATGATGGAGTTTAAGTTTAAACACTTAAAAAGATGTCATGAAGTGTTAACCAACTTATATCATCTGGTCCGAGTACTACAGGCATGATGGAGTTTAAGTTTAAACACTTGAAAAGATGTCATAGAGTGTTAACCAACTCATATCATCTGGTCCGACGACTACAGGCACGATGGAGTTTAAGTTTAAACACTTGAAAAGATGTCATAGTGTGTTAACCAACTCATATCATATGGTCCGAGGATTACAGACATGATGGAGTTTAAGTTTAAACACTTGAAAAGATGTTATGGAGTATTAACCAACTCATATCATCTGGACCGAGGACTACAGGGATGATGGAGTTTAAGTTTAAACACTTGAAAAGATGTCATGGAACTAGCCCCGCCGCGGAACCCCTTGGATTTTGCTCTATGTTGCAGCCACTTCCTTTCGTGGAGGTTCAGCGAACTCGGCCACCAGATTCGCAAGAACTAGCCCCTTGACATAGGTACAGAGCATATAATGGGGAAGCTTTTGTGTAGCATGCACCACTGCCAAAATGGCCTTCTCTGGGAACTCTTGCTGATGGGAGCTTGATCCTACCATGATAACCGTTGCACTCACTATCACACAAGCTCTTCCCACAAACGACGCCAATTGTAGGGTCACGATTTGTAACCCAAGCCCAAAAGATATGAGATCTGAGCTCAATGAGCCTAATACAATGAATTTGTAGAGAGTGGGTGAAAGAGTTAGGCTTTTGATGGATTGGACAACGGTTAGTATGGATGTAGAAGATGATTAAGTAAGAACAAGGAGCATAGAGCTGAATAAGTTCATTGTCCGAGGAGAGGGACTCACTATTCGAGGAGGTAAGTTTTCATATAAATTGATTAAACAGAGTACTAGTGCAATTTAGATTGCTACCGTCTCTCTTCTCTATTTTTC
The DNA here is from genome assembly GCA_019022515.1 of Quercus aquifolioides. NCBI lineage: Eukaryota > Viridiplantae > Streptophyta > Magnoliopsida > Fagales > Fagaceae > Quercus > Quercus aquifolioides. The sequence continues at coordinate 90,261,528 of CM032327.1, forward strand.
CTCCCCCCCCCCCCCCTTTTTTTTATGAAGGGCCTCTTGCATTATATAGTTCATTTTGGATGATCTTGATCCTACACTTGTTGATCTTTTGGACCACCACTTAAGTGCTTGTCCCATCAGATACCCCGGTTGGCTTTCTGTGAGTTGTGGTTTCTAAGGCAACACTGTTCAGAGGTCTTTCCACATAAATGCGGCCAGAAAAGTAGCTGCAGTGCATCCAATGTAGTGATAGCAGCTTTCTCTTAGATATTTTTGAGTTCTTATCCTTTAGAACTTCCTGGAATGTCACTTTGACCATTTAGGACTCATATATGACCGTGCTTTAATTGGTCCGAAAAGATATTCCTCCTCGGACTTGGACTATCATGCTCTCGGCTAAAACCCCACGCTTTCGGCCAAAGTCCAAAACCCAATTATTGTATGATTTAGGGCCTATGACCCACAATAATAATATTAATATTTTATTGAAAATGGTAAGTATTTGTTACAACCAAATTCTCCTTATATTTGTAATTTCTACGTATTTGTATAACTCAGGAAGGAAAACACATGTTGCTTACAAGTTGCATAAAGTTATCAGGATGGAATATTACTATTTGTTTGGTGGAAATATCGAGACCAATCAATGGTCTAAGGTCTATCAGAGACGTAATAAGAGCATGGGAGTATTAAATAGAAGAGGTAGGGCATGTACGTTCATATAATTTTTTATATAGGGCAGCAGTCAGTAGATCCTAGCTGTTGTTATTTTTTGCTTGACTGAGTCACTAAGATCAGAACCGATTGTAATTATTTAAAAAGCCTGATCATATTACACGTGCAACGCCGACGCGTTTGATGACATGCTCAATTGTCCAAGTATTGAACGAATACCTAGACAAAAAGCGTCTCTGGAACATAAAAATTAAAAACTAAGATCACGATTGTTTCAGTTTTAAAATAGAAAATTTTAGGCTAAAATGCAAAATCTACCTTTTAAGTTTTATAATTTTTTATTTCAGTCCTCTAAGTTTGTATTTTGTTATTTTAGTCCTCTAAGTTTCAATCCTCCTCAATTTAGCCTTCCATTAACATTCCATCAATTGCCGTTAGTTTTGACCCTAATTTAATATTTATTTTATTATTTATTTCTTAATTTAAAAAAATTTAAGTAAAAAATCCAGGAATAAAAAATAGCAAACCATGAAAAACCAGGAGACTAAAATTAACAGAGCAAACCAAGAGGAAGAAAGAGAGACTGAAAGGGAGATTGGGAGATCGAGAGATCGAGAAATTGAGAGGGAGAGGAAAAGGAAGGTGAGGTATTTTGGCAGCTCAACTCTGGCCAATACTCGCCCACTCCAGGCCGGTATGATAGTGTAGGTAGTGGGTCACTGTAATAAGGGCTTACTTAGGTTGTTGGCGGCGGTGTGATGTTGGCAGCGGTGAGGTTGGGTCAAGTTTGAGATGCTTCTGTCTTTCTTGTAAACTTTTGTTTGGTTTGGTTGGATTTGTGGTTTTGGTTTTGGTGTGATATGAGTTAGTTTGCTGGGTAGTTTGTTGTGATTTTGATGTGGTTTTTGGTTGATTATATAATGTCCTATTTTATAGTAAATGAACTGAAGAAGAAGAAGCGGCGGCATCAATATATTGGTGTACAAAAGGAAACGAGTTGCCCCGTCATACCGGCCTGGAGCTGCCGACTATTGGCCAGAGCCGTCCCTCGATCTGTCTCTCATATCCCTCTCGGTCTCTCGCTCTTCCTCTCGGTCTCTTGATCTCTCTTTCTCCCTCTTAGTCAGTTATCGATGGGTTAGACTGGGTTTCTATTCGTGTTCTTCTGGTTTGCTTTTATTTATTTTTTTTTTTTTTTGAAGCCGTTCTGGTTTGCTATTTTAATTTATGGATTTTGTAACATTTTTTTTTTAAATTAAGAAATAAATATTAAATTAGGGTCAAAACTAACGGCAAGAATGGATGAAACGTTAATGGAGGGCTGAATTAAGGAAAATTGAAACTTAAAGGACTGAAATGACAAAACGCAAACTTAGAGGACTGAAATGAAAATTTATAAAACTTAGAGGGTGAGATTTGCATTTTTGCCAAAATTTTATGTAAACTAAACACATTGTTCAAAAAGCACCATGGTAAAGAAGTCATACAATGACTCAATGAGTAGTGTATATTCTCCTTAGGGTCCTTTTGTTTTGGCTGAAAAGGGTTTCAGGAAATCATTTTACACTTTTATATGGGACAAAATGGGCTTTTGTTCTTAAATTTTTTTTTTTATTTAGCAATTTGCCCCTATTTCGAAACTATATAAGGATATGCCCCTGTTTCGATACTTGATTACCCTAAAATCGAGTTTCAATGAAATACTTGATTAGTAGAAAATCGAGTTATGCCCGATCAAACTTTATAAAAAAAAAAAAAAAAAAAATTGCATGGAACTCGAACTTCCTGAAATTGAGTTCCATGCAAATTTTTTTTTTTTTTTTTTTATAAAGTTTGATCGGGCATAACTCGATTTTCTACTAATCGAGTCCTGAAATCGAGTTCCATGCAAAAAAATTTTATAAGGGTCATCGTTACATATTCAAGGAGACCTATAGTAGCGTTTTTAAGTCCTATAGTGACGTTTTTAAGCCCTATAGCGGCGTTTTTCTGCAAAAAATAAAAAATAAAAAAATAAAATTCATGAGTCTGATGGCCACATACCAGGTTTAGGAAGCCCTATAGTGGCGTTTTTAAGCCCTATAGTGACGTTTTTAAGCCCTATTGCGGCGTTTTTCTGCAATTTTTTTTTAATAAGTATGATTGTCCCATACCAAGTTTAGGGTGCCCTATAGTGGCGTTTTTAAGGCCTATAGTGACGTTTTTAGGTCCTATAGTGGCATTTTTAAACTCGATTTCCTTAAAATCGAGTTTCATGTTTTTTTTTTTTTTTTTTTTTTTTTTTTTTTTTTAAGTTTGATTGGGCATACTCGATTTTCTATGAATCGAGTATTTCATTGAAACTCGATTTTGGGGTAATCGAGTATCGAAACAGGGGCATATCCCTATATAGTTTCGAAATAGGGGCAAATTGCTAAATAAATAAAAAATTAAGGGCAAAAGCTCATTTTGTCCCTTCCATATGTGTTTGGTAAGCACAGGAAAATAGAGTCAACAAAAATTAATTTCAGCTTTGACTGTAAAATACCCCTCTCAAGCCGGAAATCAATTTCAGTTTCTATTTTACCTTCAAATAGTTTCCAGCCCTCACAGACAAAGAGAGAGAGAGAGAGAGAGAGAGGGAGAGAGCAAGAAGAGAGAGCACACCCCTCCGGCCAGCCAGGCTCTGGCCAACCCAGATTGTGCCGCGCCCACCGCTGCCCCCACCGCCCAGATCATGCGCCGGCCAAGCTTTTTTTTTTTTTTTTTTTCTCTCTCTTCTTCCTCAACGCTTCTTCTCCTGATCTGGGCGATCTGGCCGTCACCGCTCAACGTCACCGATCTGGCCGTCATTGACCACTAGCCCACGTTTGAGATTGACGGCACCGCCGTCAGGGCCGAGCCTCTCCCTCATCACCGATCCACCCCTCCCTCATCACCGATCATCCACCGGTGAGTCGCACCCACGAACCGATCTCTCTTTGTCCCTCTCTCACGATTGGTCTTGTGATTTTGATTTTTTTGTTTTGATTTTTGTTTCTTGTGTTATTTATATATTTTGATTCTCTGTAATAATATTTGTTTGGATCCTAAGAAAACGTGAGAAACATGATAAAAATGGGTTTTCTAGAGCATTTTCAGTGACACAACCAAACACTAGAAAATATTTTCCAAAGTATTTTTTGGAATGCAACCAAACACTTGAAAATATTTTTCTTTCCCGAAAATATTTTCACCTAAAAATATTTTACACTCAACCAAACACAGCCTTAGATCATTGCCAAAAGCCTGCCTATCAAACATTGGACAGTGCAAGTATTCCTTCGCTTGCTCCTCCTGCTCTCTTCCTTCCTTGGCTAAAGCATTTGCACTTCCATTAGCCTTGCGGAAAGGATGACACAAAAGCACCATCTCTCTTTTGACAATAATAAACAAGAGATAACCAAACTTTCTAGCTCCAATTTTGTGTAACCTCAATTACTAATTTCAATTAGTAATGTGAATTTGAAACAATTTATCTACGAAGGGTTTGAACCAAGATTTTCAGATGAGGGGGCTAGAAAAGTCTATTTTAAATTGTCAAGTAGTAAAAAATATATAGTTATCAAGATCTTATTATAAGTTATTAAATGATAAAACGAATGAAAATTCTCAATTTGAGGGGCTCTTCCTAATCTTTTCTCCAAATATTTTCTATCTAAAAATTTATTCTATATCTATACTATCATCTTTGATGAGATAAATATGGATAAGGATACCTCTCATCATAACAAATAATTTGCGTAAGAATATATCATTTCTTGCTGTGAAGCTCGCAAAGGAGTCGGACATATTGTTATACGAACAACAGATATTGTAATAAGATGAATTAATTAGTTGTAGACATGGGATTCAGGTCCATAACCATGAATTTCAATGTACAAGATATTGTAGAATTTACCAATGAGTACTTATCGATTAGTATTGCATAGAAAAAAATTAATTATAGACACTAATATAATTGGATTTGCTATTCATAAACAAACTTGGAATTTGCAATCCCAGGTAAGATTGGTTCACAATCTTGGGATCCTTTTCTACTAGATATGTAGGAATGGTTGTTGCAAAAATTGTATTTCTTTGTAAAAAAATGTTGCGGGTATAATATTTGAACCTATAACTTCAATTTGCTCTTTTGATTCTGGGGGAAAGAAATATTTTTATCAAGGGAAATGTTAATGAATTTCCTAAGGGCATTTGTTAATGAACCATTTTAGGAAAAAAAATTTATGAAAAATGAGAAAAAAACAATTAATATTTTGACAGCCTTTTCAATTTCCCATAAAAGTGGAATAAAAATTTTCCTAAAAATAATTTATTAACAATTACTCTAAGGGCACCCATTAATATGACCTTTTTATCAATATACTATTTTTTTCTACACATTTACCCTCACACTCTAATAGAGATTAATAACTACTAATAATTAGGATTTATAAGGATCCTCAATCTGATGGTTTCTAAGGATCTTCCCACTCTTGCTTTCCTAGGGTTTCTTATGGTTTGGTTGGAGAGAAGTTGGAAGGAAAGAAACTAAGAGAAGGAAAAAGAGGGAGGGGAAGAAAAATATTTTGTTTGGTTGAAGAAAAATTGAAAGAGAAAATCAAAATGGAGAGAATTGTTTTTTCTTAGGTCCACTATTTTTCATTCCTCCTAAATTAGTAGGAGAGAAGATAGAGTTTTACAGGGAGTCCCTTCCCTTTCTTTTCTCCTTTACAACATGATACAATTTTTTATTCTTGTTCTTGAGTAGTCTATTATTTTCGAGAACTGATTCTAATTACCCAACCAATCAAGCAGTTTCCTCTCTTGTGAGCTTAGTCTAACTTCATAGATAATGAAGATAAAATATATGATAATCTTTAAGTATTTTTAGAATACAATGCTGGGATATGTCATCCTCTCGCATGCATAAATATTAGATTCTACTATAAATTTAATTACGCCTCTACATTCTAGCTTGAAGTGCTTTTTTTTTTTTTTTAATATATATATAAGATAGAAATTCTACTCTAACTTAATCTTAAGTGTATATGTGTGTGAAACTCTCTCCTGGAGACTCGAACCCCGGCCCTTGCCCCCCACACTCCACAAGCACTTATATTTGTGAAATGACCATCGCACCAAGGGTGTGCAGTAGTTAACTTGCAATGCTAAATAATTAATTATTCCAAACTATAGAACGTTTTGCTGACATGATTGCGCAAATTTAGTATTAAGACTGCCGTGTTTATTGAGCATTTACTTGGCACAAACTTAAATTGGCGAAGGTTTGCTACTGGGCTACGCTTGACTAACTTAATTACAGGACCATTCTAGTTCAGTTGAAAGAATAGATCATCAGTAACACTAATCCTAAACGAAATTCTCACACTAATCCTAAACGAAATTCTCACACTAATCCTCTTAGTACTATTTTTGTTTCTCTAATTAATGAAAGTGCAGGTATATATATAAAAGAAGCACTAGTTATGATGGAGGCAGTTTATTGTTCATTTCTAAGACATTTCCAAATATATGAATGACTAAAATAAAGGTTTCGGAAAGTGGAATGGGAGGCATTCCAAGCCAAACAAATATGAACAGAACAAGTGGGCCCTTAGCTGAGTTTTTCCGAGTTTGGACTAGTTTTATTTATTTATTTTATAATTATTTGTTTTCAGCTTATTAATTTTTTTATACATAAAATTTTAAAATCTTGTTATATTATATTTGTAGAGAAATTATTTACTCCTTCAAAATGGGATCATTTGTTACGGGATAAGGAAAGTAATTTCATCTTTAATAGTACTTTTATTGATTTATAGTAAATAAACAAATCGTGTTTTTAAAATATTAAGAGAACTTACATCAGTATATGTATAATAGATAAATGTGTAAAATTTACACATTTTTATCTAAAAATAACCCGCATCAGTAATTGTGTAAATTTATATTGACACTATTAATTTTGTATTTAGTTTTTTTTTTTTTTTTTTTAGAAGATGAAGGAAGAAAATGAATGATGATGGTTGTATATGAAGAAAAAAAATTAAACATTAATAATTTAATAAAATAAATAATTTAATGTGAAATATTTTGATAAATAAATATGTAAAATAAAAAAATATAAATCTTTACGTTAGAATAGATAAAAAAAAAATTGCACCAATTAACACAAATTCTCTAATACACGTAGAGAATGGAATCTAAAGGACAAAAGGTGAAAACGTTGCCAAAATTATGCAGCAACGATTGATGAAGTCGAAAAAATCACCAGTGAGCCACACGTACTCGCACGCTTAGAACGCAACATGCACAACACAAGAAAGGAGAAAGACCTAAGCAGAGAGCACTGGTGTGGTGCCGGCCAAGTACCCTCTAAATGTCAAGTTAGAACTTCCTTCAACTCTAGAATGCTAGAGAGGGGTTAATTATACGTACCTCGATTTGTGAGGGTATTGGGGTTTATATAGTAGTCGAAAGTTGACCTCTTTTACTTGGAGTCGAAGTCTTTCCTTGTAGAAATCCTCTTGAGGAGTCCAAAACGTGATGGACAAGTCATATTCCTTATAAAGAAGATCTTCATCAATGCACGCAGCTTCCAGAACCCTAATTGCGCTAGGACTCTAATTACCCCTAAAATCTATAGGGTGTGCCGCAAGTATTCCCATATAGGGGTTCTGTCTGTCACATGGCCCGTAAATACGTCCTCACCGAGTCCTGCACCTGATGGGCCCGTCCATCAACATTGCTTGGATCCGTAAGCTTATTTTCTCCTCTTCAGTTGCCCCCTCACACCATGGGTCCGTCACAATCAAGCAAACGGATCCGTGGGGTGACGACTTAAAAATTTTAATGACGGTTTAAAAATTTGGATGACGGTAAAAAAGATGACGGATAGACATTATGAGTTATACATGTTATCCAAACAGGCTGTCAGGAACGTATTTATTACCCATAACACATGTCGCGCTGCTATAGGCTGTTGTATCGGATCGAAGCGTCGCTTCGTCTTCCATGCACTTCCGCTTATAAATATCATATCCTTCCCTTCTCATTTTTCCATTTTACAAGGAAACTACTTGTCAGAGAGAGACCGTCATATCTGTCAGAGAGTAGATCGTCCAGTTACTGCCACGACTGTACGAGCCTTCATCCGTCTACTATTTAACTTGGTAAGTAATCTCTATCCGTCTGTATTTCATTCCTTACTTAAGCCATTACTTTTTCCCTACACTAGACCTTTCCTTTACCCGTCACCTGTTCCAACACCCGTCAGAGTCTTAGGTTTTGTCGTTACCTGTAGGCAATGTCTAGTGCGTCGAGTAACCAGTCGGTCGTTCGTGACGGGGCGGACTACGAGGAGGTGTATCCGTCAGGTCACAAGGACCAAGACTATTTGAGCGAGGAGAGGAGTCCGTCTGCATCTTCCCCGTCCTCAACAAATGAGGATTCGGAGATGATTGACCAAGAAGAGGTTCCTGATGACAACGAAGATCAATCGAATAGGCCCGTCGTAGGCGCTGATGGACTCAGGGAGTTCATTATGCTACCAGAATGGACGGTGAACGAGTTTTTGTCCAAAATTAAGGAGAATCACTTTCGCACATTTAGGGCCAATTATAAGATTTCAGATTACATTCCAATCCGTCTACCATATCAGTCTGAGAAAAGCTATTACCAAGGGGTAGACGGGGTCGGAGTTTATGAACAAATGTTTAAGGCAGGTCTTAGGTTTCCGCTAAGCACCCTCCATCGTGAGCTTCTCAGATATCTGGGTGTGTCCGTCAACCAATTAGTCCCCAACGCCTGGAGGGTCTTCATTGCTATGGAGGTCCTGTACGGCGCCATGTCAGACGGTGCTAGAAGGCTGACGGTGAGGGAATTCCTTCACTGCTACCGTCCTGATGAGATAGACAAGTCAAAGGGGATGTATAGTTTCGTACCCAAGAGTTCGTTGCTGAAAGTCATATATGAAACCCCTAACTCAAACAGAGACTAGAAGAGCCGTTATTTCTTCCTTGAGGGCGACGGATGGATGTGTCGCCCTGGGGAGACGGAGTATATGCCAGTTGACACAACATGGGGCATACTACATCCATCTGGTATATCCGTTGAGTCTTATTTCGTTGACTTTATGACCGTCCAGTTGATTTAAAGACTCCGTCAATACGCTTTGACTGTATCCTTTTTTCTTTTTCTTTTTTATAGTACGACGGCATCCCCAGATCGACCTTGAAGAATTTCACTTTCTCGAAAAAATTTTCGCCAAGTCCAGCAAAGAGGAGCGAACGTGGGCAAAGTTAGTATCCCTCAACACCGTCCACTGGTATTGTGACGGTCCTGAGCCAACCCCAGCAGCCGTCAAATACGAAAAAAGAATTCGACAATGTAAGTCCGTCATCCTTACTTTGTCTGGATTTGTTTATAGATTCTTTTCTTTATCTGTTTACTCGTTCACATTTTCAGAAATGGAGGATTCCAAGAGAAGAGCAGCGATCAGATTGTAGGCTGCTAAAAACAAGGAGACGGGCGCGGAGCCCAAGGGGACGGTCTCAAATATCCCCTCTGCCAAAAGAAAACAGCCTTCCAAAGGGGACCGTGCATCGAAGAAACCCAAAGGTCCATTGGATCCCGTCTTGGGATTAATGGCTGGTTCTGCTAAGACGGTTACCCCTTCAAAGCATGGGGCCAGCAAAGGCCTAATGACGGGGCCGTCTGGAAGCCACCCGTCCTGATTCGCGAGGACTCCAAATATGCTCTGGAAAGGCTCTCATCCATTATGACAGCCGAGGATTACGAAGACCTCGACAATCACTCAACGGAGGCTATGGCGGAGACTGGCCTCTTCAGCATTGCACAGGTATGTGGTTCATCACTTTATCATCCGTTCATGTCTGTTTATTTGGAAATAATTAACATATTTCTTTTTTGTTTTTAGGCCATGGTGATGATGAAGGGTCTAATGGGACGGTGCCTCGGTCATGAGACTGCTCTGGGTCGCGTCCGTGACAAGGCAAAGTTGACGGAGGAAGAGCTTATAGAGCTTAAAACTTGGAAGGTTACACAAGAGAAGAAGCTCAAATTGGCAGAAGAAGCCAGGGATGAGTATCAGAAGCTGGCGGAGGGAATGAAGAAAGCTTTGGAAGACAAGGAGAAAGAGATCCGTCAGGCTAAGGAGGTGGCGATAAGAGAGTACCGTGACTCCGACGCTCTTATCTCGGAGCTAGGTGTTTCGTACAGCGACGGATTTGATGATGCAATCCGTCAGGTGAAGGCACTGTATTCAGATCTTGATGTGTCCACCATCACAATCAACGTCCCCGAGCAAACCTCCGTTCAACTTGCCCAATCGGAAGACACTGACGAGATCTTTGGTGATGAAGTACCAGTTCCTGATGCCCCCGTTGATCGGACCGTAGCTGAAAGCAAATCTACAGATGTTCAGGTCCGTCAGGATGAGAAGAAGGCGGACCTACCTGCGGACTGAGATTATTTTCCCCCGTTTATTCTCTTTTTTATGCCTTAACATTTGGAGAACAGTTGTATGACCTCTCTGTCATATTTTTGAAACATTTGGAGAACAGTTGTATGATTCCTTCGTCATATTTTTGGAATTTATGTAGATTTTTCCCTTACAAGGCTTTTATTATTCCTTTATCTCGAATATATGTTTTTTTTTTTTTTTTTTTTGAAATCCGTCGACTTTACTGAATGCTTGTTTATATTTGCTATGGATTTTAACTTATATCCGTCCACTTTCGGAGTTCGAATTACTACCCTCTTGGGATGATCCGTCAGTCTTATGGACTGAGATTTAATCCGTCCACTTTTGTAATGTAGATTGATCTGTCCACTTTGTAACTTTCAGAATTTACAGGTTCCAGGCATGATCCGTCCATCTTTGTGGGTTGGTCCGTCCTCGTTGGGACTTCGGATTTTAACTTGCTTGGAATGATCCATCCACTTTGTGAACTTAGATTTATCCGTCAATTATTGGACTTTTTAAATCCATCCCCTTGAGATGGTTCGTCCACTTTGTGGACTTAGTTTTTACTTGTCCGTTTCTGGACTGAATGTTTCATCCTCTTGTGACGATCCGTCCATGTTGTGGACTTAGTTTTTACTCGTCCGTTTCTAGACTGAATGTTTCATCCTCTTGGGACGATCCGTCCATGTTGTGGACTTAGTTTTTACTCGTCCGTTTCTGGACTGAATGTTTCATCCTTTTGGGACGATCCTTCCATGTTGTGGACTTCTTTATATCCGTCCATTTCACCCTTTTGGATGACCCATCCACTTTTGTGGAGTTAGATTTTGATCGTCCGTTTTCGGACTGAATGTTTTATGGGACGATCCGTCCATCTTGTGGACTTCTTTGTATCCGTCCATTATTGGACCTCTTAAATCCATCCCCTTGAGATGGTCCGTCCACTTTGTGGACTTAGTATTGCTCCGTTCAATATTGGACTAGGCAAATTAAGTAGGAAAAACATAGTCATGTCTGAATATTTCTCTTATTGAAAAGTAACCATGTAAAAGAGTACCTGCCCCATTGGGCTTAAAAAGGCACTTGCAGAAAGAATTGTTCGAAGTAAAACTAGCAGTAGCAAAACTGAATAATAATAAAAAAAATTGTTCGTAGTAAAAGCTAATAAAACTCAATAATAAACTGGAAATTAGGGAGCGACGGTGCTGCTTATGTCGTCTCTACTGATAGTATCTCCGCAGGTGCTTCGTGTTCCATAGGTGTTGCAGCTTCCGTCCATCTAGGGTTTCGAGGTGGTAGGTCCCTTTCCTCTGCCATGATGAGATCCTGTATGGTCCTTCCCAGTTAGGGCCGAGCTTTCCTTGTGACGGATCTCTGGCAGCTCCCATCACATTCCGTAGCACAAGATCTCCGATCTGAAAGTCTTTGTGTCTGACATTGGAGTTGTAGTATTTTACCATGAGGTTCTGGTACCTAGCCAACCTCTGCTTTGCTGTAGCCCGGACCTCGTCCACCAGATCCATCTGGAGCCGCAAGGCCTCTTTGTTCTGATCCTCGTTGTAGTTCTCCACCCGATAGCTCGTAAGCCCAACCTCGGCTGGAATGACGGCCTCACTTCCGTATGCTAGTCTGAATGGTGTTTCTCCAGTGGGTGTTCTTGCCGTAGTATGATATGCCCATAAGACGCTCGGTAGTTCGTCAGGCCAGATGCCCTTAGCCCCTTCGAGCCGGGTCTTAATGATCTTGAGCAAGGACCGGTTAGTGACTTCTACTTGCCCATTGGCCTGTGGGTGTGCGGGCGACGAATAATGATTCCTGATCCCCAACTCTGAACAGAAATCCCTGAACGCCCCGTTGTCGAATTGCTTTCCGTTGTCGGAGACGAGCACTCTGGGTATCCCGTACCTGCATATAATATTTCTCCACACAAAACTCCGGATGTTCTTCTCCGTGATAGTGGTCAGGGCCTCTGCTTCCACCAACTTAGTGAAGTAGTCAATGCCAACTACCAGAAATTTCAGCTACCTTGCTGTTGTCAGGAATGGGCCCATGATGTCTAGCCCCCATTGGGCGAATGGCCAAGGGGCCGTTATAGGCGTCAGCTCCTCGGTTGGTTGCCTGATCAGGTTACTGAACCTCTGACATTTGTCGCAAGTCTTGACGTAAGCTTGTGCGTCCTTTTGCATCGTTGGCCAATAGTACCCTGCTCTGATCAATTTGTGCACTAAGAACCGTGCCCCTGAATGGTTTCCACAGATACCCTCATGCACTTCTCTCATTACGTAGTCTACTTCCTCTTGACCCAGGCACCTCAGGTACGGACGTGAGAACCCCCTTTTGTATAAGATGTCATTGATCAGCACAAATCGCGAGGCTTGGACTTTCAGCTTCCTGGCCTCGTCTTTTCCGTCAGGTAGTGTACCCATCTTCAGGTATGCTATTAATGGCATAGTCCAACTGTTCTCAGAATTCACCTCCTGCACTTTCGCTCCGTCATCAATAATTGAGGAAACTTGGACAAACGATAATACCTGATCGGGGACTTGCATAAACTCTGCTGAAGCTGCCTTTGCCAATCTGTCGGCGCATTTGTTCTCCTCCCTTGGGATTTGAATGAATCTGACTTCGAGGTTGCCGATCTGATTCTTTACTTTTTCTAGGTACTTCTTCATCCTTTCATTTTTGCACTCGTAGATGCCATTAATCTGACTTGTTATTACCTGGGAATCACAATATACGATCATGCTTTCAACACCTGCTGCCTTTGCGAGGTCTAGTCCCGCCGCCAATGCTTCATACTCGGCCTCGTTGTTTGTCGTTGGGAAGTTTAGTCGAATCATGCATTTGATTTTATTTCCGTCAGGGGAATGGATCACTACACCGGCGCCTCCAGCTTGCCTGTTTGACGATCTGTCCGTATGGATGCTCCATTGTCTGAGGGCGTCTGCCCCCTTGCCTTGAGTATATTCAGCGATGAAGTTTGCAACCGCTTGCCTCTTTACTGCCGTTCGCGGGCGGTACTATATATCAAACTCGCTCAGCTCTATTGCCCACAGAGCCATTTGCCCGGCAGCCTCAGGGTTGCTCATTGCTCTTTTAAGAGGCTGATCCATCAAGACTATGATGGTATGAGCCTGGAAGTATGGCTTGAGTTTCCGGGCTGCAGTTACAAGTGCGAAGGCCAACTTCTCCATCTGGGGGTACCTTTCCTCTGCCCCCCGGAAGCCCCTACTTATGAAATAGACGGGTCGCTGAGATCCTTCCTCTTCTCTTACTAGGGCTGCGCTGACCGCTGCTTGCGAAACCGCTAAGTAGAGGTAGAGTTCTTCCCCTAGTTTGGACGGGCTGAGCAATGGTGGAGAGGAAAGATATTTCTTCAGGTCCTCGAACGTCTTCTAGCACTCGTCCGTCCACTCAAATGATTTTCTTAGGGTGCGGAAGAACGGTAGACATTTGTCCGTCGCTTTAGAGACGAACCTGTTTAAGGCTGCAATTTTGCCATTCAAGTTTTGCACCTCTTTCACCGTCCTTGGTGGTTCTAACTCCATGATCGCCCGTATCTTCTCCGGGTTGACCTCTATACCCCTTTGGGATACCATGAACCCCAAGAATTTCCCTGCCGTCACTCCGAACACGCACTTGCTTGGATTCAGCTTCATGTTGTATGATCGAAGGATGTCGAACGTCTAATGGAGGTCGTCTAGGTGGTCATATTCGCGCAGACTCTTTATCAACATGTCATCAACGTAGACTTGTACTTTCCTCCCAATCTGATGCATGAACATTTTATTCATTAGTCTCTGGTACGTCGCCCCTGCATTCTTGAGTCCGAACGGCATAACCTTGTAGCAAAAAAGTCCCTGGCTAGTGACGAAGGAAGTTTTCTCTTGATCAGCCTCCTTCATCTTGATTTGATTGTAGCCCGAAAAGGCGTCCATGAAGCTTAGGAGTTGGTGTCTGGTCGTTGAATCCACCAGAGTATCTATCCAAGGGAGGGGGTAGCTGTCCTTCGGGCACGCCCGGTTGAGGTCCGTGAAATCGACGCACATTCGCCACTTTCCGTTAGCTTTCTTAACCATGACTACGTTCGCCAACCATTCCGGGTAATATACTTCTCTAATGAAATCCGCTTCTAATAGTTTCCTGACTTCTTCAGTTATCGCTTTGTCTCGTTCCTGGGCAAACACTCGCTTTTTCTGTCAGACGGGTGAGGATTTGGGGTTCACGGTGAGCTTGTGAATCATCACTGAAGGATCAATCCCGAGCATGTCCTCGTGGCTCCACGCGAATACGTCTTTATTTGTCCTGAGGAATGCCGCGAGGGCTTGACGTATTGGCTGGCTTGCCAACGTCCCTATCCTGGTTGTTCATTCAGGCCTTGATTCGTCGAGTGCTATCTCTTCCAATTCCTCAACCGGCTCCGCTATGGTCCGTTGCTCTTCTATACACATGGTTTGCTGATGATCTTCTATTTCTAGCATGGCGATGTAGCACTCACGGGCGGCCACCTGGTCTCCTCGTAACTCTCCAATCCCATAATCTGTAGGGAATTTGATCATTAGGTGGTAAGTCGATGTTGCCGCTTTCCACGAGTTAAGCGTGGGTCGTCCGAGGATACCATTGTAGGCGGATGAGCAATCGACCACAAGGAATGTTATGTCCTTTGTGATCTGCTGAGGATAATCACCAACCGTCACCCGAGAGTGTGATCAAGCCTATTGGGAACACCCTCGTTCCTCCAAAACCGACCAACGGAGCATTCGTTGGTATTAATCGTGTTCTGTCAATCCCCATCTGTTGGAACGCTGGATAGTATAGGATGTCAGCCGAACTGCCGTTGTCAATCAACACTCTGTGAACATTGTAGTTCCCCACCCGTATGCTGACGACTAGTGCGTCGTCGTGCGGGTGGTGAAGTCTTCTTGCGTCTTCTTCGGAGAACCCTATGATGGGGCTTTCCCTTCGTGCTATCTTAGGTACGGAGCCTGTTAGCTGGACATTCTGGACCACCCTAAGGTACGTCTTTCGTGCTTTTTTGGAGGAGCCAGTAGTCACGGTTCCCCCCACAATTATCCTTATGTCTCCGATTGGGGGTCGTGGACGCTCATTATCCCGTCGGGGGGCCTGTTCTTGAGGATTGGGATCCACTCTCTCCTTGCTAACGAACTTCTGCAACTTCCCTTGTCTGATAAGGGCCTCAATCTGCTGCTTTAAGTCGTAGCAATCGGCCGTGTCGTGACCGTGATCACGATGGAAGCGGCAATACTTATCTCTAGGTCGCTTGTTCGGATCGCTCTTTAGCTTCCCTGGAAACGTCAGTGCCCCCTCGTCCTTGATCTGCATCAGGACTTGGTCTATTGGGGTGTTCAGCGGTGTAAAGCTCGTGAACCTTCCTCCCTGGGGTCTAGGGCGCCTTTCGTCCCTTCTTTCTCCTGTCCTTGGTCTCTTCTGCCCTTAATCCTGTCGTGCGTCTGCCTGTCGTTCTCTCTTCCTGGGTTTTTCTTCCTGAGCCAGTAGTGCGTCTTCCGCGTTCATGTACTTAGTGGCCCTGTAGAGCACTTCTGACATGGTTTTCGGGTCGTTTTTGTCTAGCGAGAACAAAAACTTACCCTTCCGCAACCCGTTGGTAAAGGCTACTACCAGTATCTTGTCGTCAACTTCATCTATCGAAAGCGCTTCCTTATTGAAACGAGTTATGTAGAATCTCAGTGTCTCGTCTTCTCGTTGTTTGATGCTCATTAGACATGCCGTGGACTTCTTGTACCTGTGTCCTCCTATGAAGTGTGAAGTGAATTGAGCACTTAGCTCCTTGAAAGTGCTGATGGAGTTCGGTGTCAGTCGACTGAACCATATCTTTGCAGGGCCCTTCAGCGTTGTAGGGAAGGCCTTACACATGATCTCGTCTGCTACTCCTTGGAGATGCATCAAGGTCTTGAAGGTCTCCAAGTGATCTAGGGGATCCTTGACTCCATCGTAACTCTCTATCTGTGGCATACGAAACTTCTGTGGTAGGGGAAAAGAATTAACGAAAGCGGTAAACGGAGAGTCGGTCTGGTTGACTAGGTCGTCCAGATCGCTAGAGACTCATCCTTTGAGGGCATTCATCATGACCTCCATCTGCTCCTTCATTGCCTGCATCTCCGCGACAATAGGGAGTGGAGCAGTATCCATGAGGGATGGCATGCTCATATGTTGTCGTTCTTGCCTGCTTGGGGCATTGCTACCCTCAGGCCCTTCTCGATCTCTACGTTCGGCGTTGGTATCCTCTTGGTCTTCTCTATGATTGTTTGGTGGCGCGGTCTTCTGGCGCAGCTGTTCTTCTAGGTCGTGGTTCTGTTTGGTGAGACGCTCCACAGCGGTGGTGAGAGTTCGGACCTGTCTTTCGAGGGCTGTTGTGGGTGGTTCCTCTCCTTGGATGTCGTTGGTGGTTGCCATCGAGCGAGTTAGCACCATGCGACTCTTTTGTCTGGGAAGCGATAACACGGTGTTAGATCACAAAGATCGTAAACGTAATTTCCCACAGACGGCGCCAACTGATGAAGTCGAAAAAATCACCAGTGAGCCACACGTACTCGCACGCTCAGAACGCAACCTGCACAACACAAGAAAGGGGAAAGACCTAAGCAGAGAGCACCGGTGTGGCGCTGGCCAAGTACCCTCCGAAGGTCAAGTTAGAACTTCTTTCAACTCTAGAGTGCTAGAAATGGGTTAATTATACGTACCTCGATTTGTGAGGGTATTAGGGTTTATATAGTAGTCGAAAGTTGACCTCTTTTACTTGGAGTCGAAGTCTTTCCTTGTAGAAATCCTCTTGAGGAGTCCAAAACGTGATGGACAAGTCATATTCCTTATAAAGAAGATCTCCATCAATGCACGCAGCTTCTAAAACCCTAATTGCGCTAGGACTCTAATTACCCCTAAAATCTATGGGGTGTGCCGCAAGTATTCCCATATAGGGGTTCTATCTGTCACGTGGCCCGCAAATCCGTCCTCACTGAGTCCTGCACCTAATGGGCCCGTCCATCAACATTACTTGGATCCGTCAGCTTATTTTCTCCTCTTCAACGATAATGTCCTTTTACCATGTAGACAGTCGTATAATATTTTTCTCCACCATAGATTTTTGAGATTTTTTTTTTTTTTAAGCTCAGCACAATTATAATAATAATAATAATAATAATAATAATAATAATAATAATAATAATAATCACAAAACACACATTATAATAAAAAATAAATAAATTGATTGTAATTTTATATGTATGTATGTATATATATGGGTTATATATATATATATATATATATATATATATATATATGTAAGAGATTTATTAACGTGTATTTTTAAGATATATATTAGTAAATTACTTTTTAAAAAAATTTATGAATAAATGAAAAGTTAATTTATTATTTTGATAATTTTTTTAATTTCTCATAAAATATTTCTAATATATCTAAGAATATATATTAACCGGACTATATATATAAACATTGTTATTGATTCCGTTCCGTTCCGGCCGGAACGGCCGGAATTTTTCGTACCGGTATGCAAACCGGTACCGGAATACCCCACGTTCCACCTCGGGTCAAATTTCGGGCCGTTCCGGTCAATTTTGACCGAGATGCAAATTTCGGCCTGTACCGGATTTGGCCTATTATTAAAAAAAAAAAAAAAAAAAAAAAAAAAAAGAGTAAAGGTCCAATGGGTGCTGGTAGTTCTTGGGAGTTCTTTTGATGATGAATTTGATCATTCTCTCATGGATGATGATGAGAAGAATGAGTAAATCTTGTATTTTTTTATATTTAGTTATTCTCTTGAAAATCTTCTTATTGTGTGATGTTATATTGATGTTTAAGACTTAAGACTAAATGATTTGTATTATTTGATATTTAGTTATTTATTTATTAGAATTGACAATTTTATGTTCAATAAGAATATATATAAATTATTTTTTAAGAACTCCGAAATACCCTGAAACGGTACGCCGAAATCAACCAGTACCGAAATATTTCATTGCACTAGACAAACCGAAACGAGGTTCGAAACGGTATTAATAACAATGTATATAAATAAAAAATTACAAATTGAGCCAACAGAAAAGAAAGGATTAGGTGATGATGATATCATTGTTCAGAGAGCTACCCGTCGTGTTATCTCTGTGACTGTCTAAAAGAAAAGCCTGAGTCTATATCCCCTAAACATATCTATGCTAACATACGCACGCATAAACTCTGCAACCAACTTCGCATTAACTACAACCCCCCACCCAACCCACACACACACATCAAACTTTTATAAAAACAACTTTTCGAAATTTCTTTGCACTGTTTTTGTAGCCTTTCAGGTGAGCCTCCCTAGGTCCTCCACATATCCTTTTATGAACCCAAAATCTATCCCCTCTCTCCTTCTATTTGCTTTTCCTTCTCCTTTGGTTTCAGTGCTTCTCTTCTCCCCTATATATCCACATTTCCTCTTCACTTTGTTTATGCATTATCACTCTATTTCTTACCCTCAAAGCACTCACAACACAGACAAGTAAATACTCCCTGGGAAGAAACACACTTGATTTACGTTGTGTGGACATGTTGACAGTGGAAGAGATCCTGCGTGAGCTTGCTGGTGAGGAAATAAACGAGCAGGGTTTGCCACCAGGGTTTAGGTTTCACCCAACTGATGAAGAACTTATAACCTTTTATCTGGCTTCCAAAGTGTTTAATGGGGCCTTTTGTGGTGTGGAGATTGCAGAGGTTGACCTTAATAGATGTGAGCCGTGGGAGCTTCCAGGTATGCTAGTTTGCTCCATATCATTTTGGAAAATATAAACACTATATGGCCAAGTATATTTGTTTTTACTTTTTCCTTAGCATTCTCATGTATATTTTTCGCTTGATGCGCTTATATATTACCCATGAGAGTTTTTTTTTTCCCCCTTTCTTATGAGAATATAGTACTTCACTATTCATTATTCCTGGAATGAATTTTTTCTCTTTTGGGTGGAACATGTTGTTAAGATTATTTGAGCTAAGCTTTATTATGGTCTACGGTCTTCCTTCATGATCCTGATTATTGGACATGTAACTCACAAAATTTAACAACCCCACTAATACAAAACTTAACAACCCATTATTATTATTATTATTATTAAAAATGAAAATAAAAATAAAAACTACAAAATAAAAGAATAAAAATAAAAACCTTCACAGGAAATTATAGAACTGAATATTTAATTTCTAATTAGTAAAACTAGATTAGAGGATCTTATGGTTTAAAACGAGGTTGTGATTTTAAACACCTCCCAATTAATGAACATAATAGTTCAACTAATTTCTCCCAAACTAGCAAGGTTTTCTTGACTCTCGACCCAATATTTACTTCCAATAATATTTCTCTGTAATTAACAGTTCATGCATCACTATATTTCCGTGAGATTTGTCCTTTTCTTTTTCTTCAAGTTGAGTACATGATTCTTTAAAAAGAAAAAGTAGACTACATGATTCACACATGCTATAATTTAAGCCTAGCCTCCCACTCCCACCATATATTTTTGGCCAGAAAATCTACTCCACCTGCAAAATCCCTTAACCTGCTGACATATCTCAATCACAAATAAATGTGCATTGAAAAAGAGGAGAAAAGGGAAGAAAAGTTAAATGTTTGTGTTCAGTTCTTCACTTTTAACATGTATTTGTTGGTTTGTTGTTTTAATAGATGTGGCAAAGATGGGTGAGAGAGAGTGGTACTTCTTCAGCTTAAGAGACAGGAAGTACCCAACTGGGTTAAGAACAAACAGAGCAACCGGAGCTGGGTACTGGAAAGCAACAGGAAAAGACAGAGAAGTGTACAGTGCTTCAAATGGAGCCCTACTTGGGATGAAGAAGACCCTTGTTTTCTACAAAGGCAGAGCCCCACGTGGCGAGAAGACCAAGTGGGTCATGCATGAGTACCGCCTTGACGGTGACTTCTCCTACCGCCACACGTGTAAGGTAATGTAACACCGACTTCTACAGTTTTCCCCCACACGTGCGCCGTGAGAATCAAGTTACCTATTTTGCACTGCATATTTGCACTCCCTCTCTCTTTTGTCACTTTCTGGGTTGACTTATATGTGTTTTGTACTCGTATCTCTGTGTGTGTGCATGCCAACCAGAACATATATTACAACATTTTCACTTGGATTATTAACCCCTTGGGGTAGATTTTGATGTGACTGGAAAAGATTGATATAACAAAGACCTGTGTGGGTGTCAATGGCCACTATTTCTTATGCTATATTATGCCTTGCATGTGATTTATTTACGTTTATACTTTACTAAACATGTACCCGGCCTATTTCAATTTGTGTTTTTTTGTCCTCTTGTGGTATTATTTATTAGGGTAACTTATTTCACAGATTCAGTATACCTACTCTTTTCACATTTAGCATTTTATGATATGTACATTAGTGCATGCAATTGGAGTTATTTTGTGTACAAGTGTTGTGAAAAAGAAGTGTGAGAAAATATTTAACGGATTTATTAGTAGCTTATTGTTTATGAAATGGTTATATTGCAGGAGGAATGGGTGATTTGCAGGATTTTCCACAAAGCTGGGGAGAAGAAAAATCCACTTTTTCAAGGACAAAGTTATCTTCTGGAAGCTGCTTCATCACCCACAAGTGGTTCCTTGCCTCCATTGCTAGAAACCCCAACTACAACATTATTAGAATGTCAATCTCAGAACTCAATGCAGGATCTCCAAAATCATTTTTTGATCAATCAACAAGAAAATGACCTCAAAAGCCTGATAAACCCAGTTGTGTCTCAATCCCACCTATTCCCAATAAATGGATTCCAAGTCCAACCCTCCCTTTCACCCATTCACACCACAATCACAAGCAGCACCTCAGTCGCTACAAACAAAAACACAGACACCACCAACAACCCATCGCCATCACCACTACCATCGATGCTCTTCAAGTCCCTGCTCTCACATCAAGAGTGCACTTTTAAGGAACACGTGACTATTCAAAAACAGTGCAAGACAGAGGGAAACTTTTCCCATTTCCAATTACCAGCCGAAGCTAACTTGCAATGGATGATGGATAGGACTCTCCCAAACACATATCAAAATCAAAACCCATCGCTTTTTCAGATTGATTGTGGTTTGTTGGGGCTCTCAGCACTTGCTTCTGCTCCTACTACGGATGCCACTGTTCATGAGATGTCCACTTCAATTGCTTTCAACAGGGCTGGCTTACATATGATGTTAGATACTCCAATGAGGATCCATGGAGAATCTTGGCCCTTGGATGCTTAAAATCATCTCTACTTTTAACTTTATATATGGAGTATTCTATTAGTTTTTATACGGATGGCAATCTATAGAATCTATGTGTATGTGCTGTAAATGTAGAGTGCTAAAATTCATAGTCTATCCATGCACGCATCTATGTATTATTATTGGGACATTTTCTGCAGCTTGAGAATTAGGAGTTGTATTTTATTTTTTTTATTATTGTACAAAGATTGCTTTCTTTTAGATCTATCTATCCATCTATTTTTGGCCGCTTTGGAAATAGGATTTGGATATTTCCTATAGATTTATGAGGCGGTGAGATTGGTGAACAGATTCTGTATGTTTGATGTGATGCCATGGATGGGATTGGAGGTGACGTCGTTTCCTTTATTTATGATTGATGATGGTATTGGATGATCAGTCACATGCAATGTGAAAAGTGTGGTAGTGCTTAGTGAAGCCTGAGCCCTACACTACATAGACCCACAGTTAAGGGAGACAAGTGTAAGAATGCACAGGAAACATTAGCTAGCTAGGACGAATTGTGCGTCTCATCATCTCAAGCTGTGGCAATCAACTTCTAGTTGGTTGATTCGAAATGCTTTTTACCCATCTTTAGTATTTGTTTGTTCAGCCCCATCAAAGTGCACCAAATGATGCAAGTTCCGTAGTGCATGTCAATGTAAAGTTTGTCGCGAGTCTTTCGATTCAGCAGAGTTGATTCAAAAGTTTCATGTATATAGGCTTGTTTGGTTGTTATGAATGAGAGACCATGCGTGTGACATTTGATGTGTCTTCACTCTCACAATCTCACATGTAAGTTAATTCCAAAGGCCCCCACACGTGCATGTTTGAGTTGAGATAATGCATGTGCACCGGCATAAATTAATAGAAATGAGTCTGATTAATGTGTGTTACACATTGATCTATTTATTTTTAGAAATATTTTTTTAAAAATTAAAAAATTTATCAATATTTTTTAATTTAAAAAAAAATTAAAAAAAAAATTATTATATACTCTTAGAACATATTAACAAAATTCATCATTATATATTATCCATTGCATTTGATAATTGATATTTGATAGTCTCTCCTTTAATGGATAATGGAGGTGAATATTGAATACAAGCATGTCAGTGGCATACATGATGAATTTGACACCAGTGGTCCTGTCGTGTAGCCCTGAAATATGCTGTGACTGATAATTCATGTAGCTAAGCTAGGTGCTCTATTTTCAGTACTAATCATGGCACTAGCTTTACCACCTGGTTGTGACAAATTGAGCACAGCATCATTACCGCATAGGGTTTTGATTTATCATTGCTTCAAATCTTCAATCAATCAAACAGTTTGCTAAGGAATAGGGAAAATATGCCCTGTCCTTTATCCTAGTTGTGCTAGCCCACGGGTTAAGTTGGGCTTCAAAGTTCAAACAATTATATTAACCCTGATCCACATGTTTTTTTTTTTTTCTTGGATAACACTGATCCACGTGTAGTTGAAGCTACGGCAGTAGCCACTGGTAACTCTACAAAAATGTAGACAATAGTCCAACTTAAAAAAAAGGTAGTCAATAGTCAAATTCTTAACACTCATGAGCCTAGGGAACGGTTTTAAATGACACATTATATAGTTTTTTTTTTTCTTTTGATAGGAGGCACATTATGTAGTTGTATTGGCCTATAGGACCTACGAATAATTAAATTACAATAGAACTACATCAGCCTATTATTGCGGGTAGCCTTATATCTGTACTTGTGATGATAGAAAAGGCAAAAGTTTGACTGCAAAATATTTAATGTAATTTCATTCGTGGGTAGTTTTATTAGTATAATTTTTTTTTGAACCGCTTGTTTAAATAATACACATAAATAATTTTATAAATTACTGTGTAATAAATATAAAAAGATAAATTTCAAACTACTTTGAGCAAAACTTTGTTTAATAAAAAATATAATTGTTTGGAATTTCAATGGAGTTATGTTAGTACTACCGAATTGAGCACAACTTTGTGTCACAACTTGCCACATGCGCAAATGTATCACACACCTTTGCCAATCTTGGTGGTTGAAGAGGAAGAATTTGGGCATGAGATGAGCCTGACGGTCATTTACTGTGGGCCGATAGTGGACGGGCCTATTACCTGCCAAATCTCTAAAGATGGATCCAATGTGAAAAATCGGCAGGCCCAAAGGCCATAAAGACCCTTGGTATGAGATACTTGCGTTCCACGTTTGATGTAAGAGTCCTATAAGGAAAGGATTCCGCAATCTACGTTCAAGGGGATTCCTATAAGGAAAAGACTTCTACTCCAAGAAAGAGAAGTCCACTATCTACTATTATAAAAGCCCCAATACCCTCGCAAATCAAGGTACGCATAATTTACCCTCTCTAGCACTCTAGAGTTGTGAGAATATTTTCTGACTTAACCTTCGGAGGGTATTTGGCCGGCACCACACCGATGCTCTCTGTTAGGTTTTCCTTCTTTGTGTTGTGCAGGTTCACATTCGAGCGCGTAGGTATCGTGTGGCTCACTGGTGAAATTCTCGACTTCATCAGTTGGCGCCGTCTGTGGGAAACATTAGTAGAGATCCAAAAAGCCATACTATCGTTTTTCGGACTTAAGGGTTGCATGGTACTCACTCGCTCGATGGCAACCACCAACGACATTCAAGGAGACGAACCACCCACGACTGCCCTCGAGAGACAAGTTCGAACTCTCGCTGCCGCGGTGGAACGTCTCACCAAACAAAATAACGACTTAGAAGAACAGCTGCGTCAGAAGAATGCAGAACAGAACGACCAGCAAGAAGAGGAAGAAGGGACCAGCGCTGCAAGGAAAAACCAGGAGAGACCTGAAGGCAGCCATGCCCCAAGCAGACTAGAGAGGCAGAACTTAAGCATGCCGTCCCTCACGAACGCGACACCACATTCACGAACGCGACACCACCACAGATGAAGGTGATGATGAACGCGCTCAAGGGGCGAGTTTCTAGTGATTTAGACGATTTAGTCAACTGCACTGACTCGCCTTTCACTGCGGCCGTGAACGCCTTCCCCCTACCCCAGAAATTCCGCATGCCACATTTAGAAAGCTACGATGGGGTGAAGGATCCTCTGGACCATCTGGAAACGTTCAAGACCCTGACGCACCTTCAGGGGATAGCTGACGAGATCATGTGTAGGGCCTTCCCCACAACACTCAAAGGCCCCGCAAGGGTATGGTTCAGCTGACTGACGCCAAACTCTATCGGCACCTTCAAGGAGCTGAGTGCTCAGTTCACCACGCACTTCATTGGAGGGCACAGATACAAGAAGTCCACAGCTTGCCTAATGAGTATTAAGCAACGGGAGGACGAGACGCTGAGGGCTTATATAACGCGCTTTAATAAGGAAGCGCTCTCAATAGACGAAGCTGACGATAAAATACTGGTAGCAGCCTTCATGAACGGGTTACGAAAGGGAAAATTTCTATTCTCTTTATACAAGAACGACCCTAAAACCATGTCAGAAGTACTCTACAGGGCAACTAAATAGATGAACGCAGAAGACGCATTGCAGGCTCGAGAGGATAAGCCAAGGAAGAGGGAACGACAAGAGGAAGGACAAAGGGATCAAGGGTCGAAGAGGCCAAGAATGGACGACCGAAGAGTTGAGCGACGTCCTAAGCCACCCAGAGGGAGGTTCACGAGCTTCACCCCGTTGACGGCTCCGATAGATCAAGTCCTGTTGCAAATCAAGGACGAGGGGGCTCTAACCTTCCCCGGGAAACTGAAATCAGATCCCAGCAAAAGATCAAGAGACAAATGCTGCCGTTTCCACCGCGATCACGGCCACGACACAGCAGACTGCTATGACTTGAAGCAACAGATAAAAGCCCTTATTAGACAAGGGAAATTACAAAAGTTTGTGAGAAAAGGGAGGACGGACCAGCCACCTCAAGAGCATCAGCCCTGGAGGGATAATGAACGTCCTAGACCCCCAATCGGAGACATAAGGATGATTGTGGGGGGTACGTCAACAACTGGGTCGTCCAAAAAAGCCCAAAAAACTTACCTCCGAATGGTTCAGAATGTTCAGCTGACGGGCTCGGTACCAAAGATAGCACGGAGAGATAGCCCAATCGTCGGGTTCTCAGAGGAAGATGCATGACGACTTCACCATCCGCACGACGACGCATTGGTTGTCACCCTACGAGTGGGAGAATATAACTTGCACCGAGTGCTGGTTGACAATGGCAGCTCGGCAGACATCCTATATTACCCTGCGTTCCAGCAAATGATGATTGATAGGAAACGGCTGATACCAACGAATGCCCCGCTGGTGGGGTTTGGAGGAACGAGAGTATTCCCATTGGGTGCGGTCACACTTTCGGTAACAGTAGGCGATTATCCTCAGCAGATCACTCGGGATGTGACATTCCTCGTAGTCGACTGCTCATCAATATACAACGCTATCCTCGGACGGCCAACTCTCAACACCTGGAAGGCAGCTACCTCGATGTACCACCTGATGATTAAATTCCCCACGGAGTACGGGGTCGGTGAGTTGCGAGGGAATCAGGTGACCGCCCGCGAATGCTACATAGCCATGCTGAAAATGGATGACCACCAGCATACCATGTGCATAGAAGAACAGCGGGTCGCAGCAAAACCAGTAGAAGAACTAGAAGAAGTAACTCTAGACGAGTCAAGACCCAGACGGACAACTAGAATGGGGACACTGGCAAGTCAACCCACACGACAGGCCCTAACAACGTTCCTAAGGAATAATCAGGATGTTTTTGTTTGGAGCCACGAGGACATGCCGGGTATTGATCGCTTAATCATAGTTCACAGGTTGAATGTGAACCCCACGTTTTCGCCCGTGAGACAGAAAAAGCGAGTATTCGCTGAAGAGCGAGACAAAACAATAGCCGAGGAGGTTAGGAAGCTTCTCGAGGCGGATTTCATTCGGGAGGTATATTACCCCGACTAGTTAGCAAATGTAGTGATGGTCCAGAAAGCTACTGGAAAGTGGCAAATGTGTGTCGACTTCACGGACCTCAACAAGGCTTGCTCGAAGGACAGCTACCCATTGCCTCGAATCGATACACTAGTAGACTCAATGGCAAGGCACCAACTCTTGAGCTTTATGGATGCCTTCTCCGGCTACAATCAAATCAAGATGGACGAGGCTGATCAGGAGAAGACCTCCTTCGTCACAAGTCAGGGACTTTTTTGCTACAAAGTAATGCCGTTTGGGCTAAAGAATGCGAGAGCAACCTACCAGAGGCTAATGAACAAAATGTTCGCGCACCAGATTGGGAGGAACGTGCAAGTGTATGTTGACAACATGCTTGTAAAAAGCATTCTGGAACATGACCACCTGAAAGACCTACAGGAGACTTTCGACACTCTCCAGTCGTATAACATGAAGTTAAATCCGAACAAGTGCGCATTCGGAGTAACGGCAGGAAAGTTCTTGGGGTTCATGGTTTCCCATAGAGGTATAGAGGTTAACCCGGAGAAGGTTCGGGCCATCATGGATTTAGAACTGCCGAAAACAATCAAGGATGTGCAGAGATTGAACGGTAAAATTGCAGCCCTGAACAGATTCGTCTCAAAGGCGACGGACAAGTGTCTTCCATTCTTCCATACGTTAAGAAAGTCGTTCGTATGGACGGACGAATGCCAGAAAGCGTTTGAGGACTTGAAGAAGTACCTGTCATCCCCACTGTTGCTCAGCCCATCTAACCCTGGGGAAGTACTCTACCTCTACTTGGCAGTCTTGCAAGCGGCAGTTAGCGCGGCCCTAATTAGGGAGGAGGATGGATCCCAGAAACCCGTCTACTTTATAAGTAGGGCATTCCGGGGAGCGGAAGAAAGGTATCTTCAAATGGAGAAGTTGGCCTTCGCGCTAGTAACTGCGGCAAGGAAGCTCAAACCATACTTCCAGGTGCACACAATAGTGGTCCTAACGAGCCAACCCTTACGAAGAGCCATGAGTAGCCCGGAGACAGCAGGACGCATGGCCCTATGGACAGTGGAACTGAGTGAATTTGATATACAGTATTGTCCATGAAATGCAATTAAGGGACAAGCCGTCGCCGACTTCAATGCAGAATTTTCTAGGTCAGAAGGCGTGGGGGCAGACACAAAGGCTCAGTGGAGCATCCACACGGACGGATCCTCCAACAGGCACGCAGGAGGTGCCGGTGTAGTAATCCATACCCCTGACGGAGATAAAATCGAATGCATGATTCGGCTGGACTTCCCCACGACCAACAATGAGGCCGAGTATGAAGCTTTGGTGGCAGGACTAGACCTCGCGAAGGCAGCAGGTGCTGAATCCATGATCGTACATTGCGATTCCTAGGTAATAACAAGTCAAATCAATGGCATCTACGAATGCAAAAGTGAGAGGATGAGGAAGTACCTGGAAGAAGTAAAGAACCGGATCGGTAACCTCATAGTAAGATTCGTTCAAATCCCAAGGGAAGAGAACGAATGTGCCGATCGTCTTGCGAAGGCAGCCTCAGCAGAACCCATGCTCGTTTTCGAACAGGTATTGTCATTTGTACAACTCTCCTCGCTTATTGATGACGGAACAAAAGTGCAGGAGTTGAATTCTGAAGATAGTTGGACTACGTCATTGATAGCATACCTAAAGATGGGTACATTACCCGACGGAAAAAACGATGCCAGGAAGCTGAAAGTCCAAGCCTTGCGATTTGTACTGATCAACGATATCTTATACAAAAGAGGGTTCTCACGTCCGTACCTGAGGTGCCTGGGTCAAGAGGAAGCCGATTACGTAATGAGGGAAGTGCATGAGGGTATCTGTGGAAACCATTCAGGGGCACGATCCTTAGTGCACAAACTGATCAGAGCAGGGTACTATTGGCCAACAATACAAAAAGACGCACAAGCATACGTCAAGACCTGCGACAAATGTCAGAGGTTCAGTAACTTGATCAGGCAACCGACCGAGGAGCTGACGCCTATGACGGCCCCTTGGCCGTTCACCCAATGGGGACTAGATATCATGGGCCCCTTCCCGATAGCAGCAAGACAGCTAAAATTTCTGGTAGTTGGCATCGACTACTTCACCAAATGGGTAGAAGCAGAGGCCCTAGCCACTATCACGGAGAAGAACATTCGGAGTTTCGTTTGGAGAAATATTATATGCAGGTACGGGATACCCAGAATGCTCGTCTCTGACAACGGAAAGCAATTCGATAACAGAGCGTTCAGGAGCTTCTGTTCAGAACTGAGGATCAAAACCACTATTCGTCGCCCGCACACCCTCAAGCCAATGGGCAAGTAGAAATCACGAACCGGTCCTTGCTGAAGATCATTAAGACCCGGCTCGAGGGGGCTAAGGGCATCTGGCCTGACGAACTGCCGAGCGTTTTGTGGGCATACCGTACTACGACAAGAACACCCACTGGAGAAACACCGTTCAGACTGACGTACGGAAGTGAGGCCGTCATTCCAGCAGAGGTCGGGCTCACGAGCTATCGGGTAGAGAACTACGACAAGGATCACAACGAAGAGGCCTTGCGGCTCCAGATGGATCTGATAGACGAGGTCCGGGCTACAGCAGAGCAGAGGTTGGCTAGGTACCAGAACCTCATGGTGAAATACTACAACTCCAATGTCAAACACAGGGACTTTCAGATCGGAGATCTTGTGCTACGGAAGGTAATGGGAGCTGCCAGAGATCCGGCGCAAGGAAAGCTCGGCCCTAACTGGGAAGGACCATACATGATCTCGTCTTGGCAAAGGAAAGGGACCTACCACCTCGAAACCATGGACGGACAGAAGCTTCAACATCCATAGAACACAGAGCACCTACGGAGGTACTACCAGTAGGGGCGACATGAAGATCATCGACTCTCCCCCAATTTCTAGTTTATTACTATGTTTTACTAAGTTTTTCATAAAGTTCTTACCTCGGACAATTTTTTGACTTTTTAAGTTTTGCTCTCTACTTCGAACAATTTTTTCTACAAGTACCTTTTTAAGCCCAAGGGGGCAGGTACCTTTTCCTCAGTATTATTTTCTTTCAATAAAGAGAAGTATTCAGACTCTACTGTGTTTTTTCTACATAAATAAAACTAAGTCCACAAGCTGGACGGATATAAAACTAAGTCCACAAGGTGGACGGATTATCCTAAAGGGATGAAAAATCCAAAGTCCACAAGTTGGACGGATATAAAACTAAGTTCACAAGGTGGACGGATCAGGAAAAATCCAAAGTCCACAAGCTGGACGGATATAAAACTAAGTCCACAAGGTGGACGGATCATCCCAAAGGGACGAAAAATCCAAAATCCACAAGCTGAACGGATATAAAACTAAGTCCACAAGGTGGACGGATCATCCCAAAGGGACGAAAAATCCAAAGTTCACAAGTTGGACGGATATAAAACTAAATCCACAAGGTGGACGGATCATCCCAAAGGGATGAAAAATCCAAAGTCCACAAGCTGGACGAATATAAAACTAGGTCCACAAGGTGGACGGATCATCCCAAAGGGATGAAAAATCCAAAGTCCACAAGCTGGACGGATATAAACCTAAGTCCACAGGGTGGACGGATATAAACTATTCCACAAAGTGGACGGATTGGCCCAACGGATGAAAATACAAAATTCACAAGTTGGACTTGAAAGATAAAACAGGATAAGCAAAATCGTCGTTAGGATTAAATAAAACAGACGGATATATTCCATAAGCATCAAAAGGTCGACGGACCGAATATTGCTTAAAATAAAGCCCTAAAAGGGAATGTTTACATCATGACGGGTATCATGAAACTGTTCTCCACATTCTTTCAAAAAAAAAAAACTAAACTAAACTAAACTATTACAAATTATAAATCTGTAGCAGGAATATCTTTCTCCTCGGGACGACGGGCTTGATCATCCTTGGGATCACCCTCAACTGACACCTGGACAACCACCGTCTGATCAACAGCAGTCAGGTCCACTGCCGACTGATCATCCTTGGGATCCCTAGAAGCTTCACGGTTAGCAGGGTTCTCACTAAATAAATCGTCCGTATCCTCTGATGGGGCGGGCTGGACGGATGTCTGCTCAGGAGCATTGATGTTGACGGCTGACAAATCCAGCTCTGGATTCAAGGCCTTCACCTGACGGACGACGTCATCAAAGCCATCGTTGTATGAAAGGCTGAGCTCAGTTATAAGGGCCTCAGAATCCCGATACTCCCGTATCGCGATCTCCTTAGCTTGACGGACTTCCTTGTCTTTGTCCTCCATAGCTTTCTTCAGGTCCTCCGTCAGCTTCATATATTCATCCCTTGCTGCCTCAGCCATTTTAAGTTTTTTATCCTGAACGACCTTCTAGGACTTCAACTCAAGTAACTCCTCCTCCGTCGCCTTGGCCTTCTGACGAACACGGCCTAAGGTTGTCTCATGGTTAAGACACCGTCCCATCATCCCCTTCATCATAATCATGGCCTGGAAGAAAAACATAAGTTAAAAAGTGATGAGATAAAGAAAGGAAGCCTGACGGACTATATAGCGACGGATGAATTACCTGAGCAACGCTAAAGAGGGCTGTCTCACCCATAGCCTCCGTCGAATGGTTGCACAAATCCTCGTAGTCCTCGGTTGTTATGATGGACGAAAGTCGCTCAAGGGCGTATTTGGAATCCTTGCGGAGTAAAGGGGGTGGCTTCTTCTGGCTTCCGGACGGACCAGTCATGAGGCCCTTACCAGCCCCATGCTTCACTGGGGTAACCGTCTTAGCCTCTCCGGCCAACAAGCCAAGGACAGGCTCCAAAGGAACCTTGGGCTTTTTTAGGGGACGGTCTCCCTTTGACGGTTATTTCCTCTTAGCCGCCTGCTTGCTGGTGCCCGTCCCCATAGGGTCCGTACTAGTTTCTTTGTTCTTGGCGGCTTGTAATCTGATCGCCGCCCTCCTTTTTGCATTGTCCATCTCTGAAGAGGTAGACGGGCGTTAAAGGCTAAGACAAAATTTGAACAAAGAAGAAAGACGGACTTACGCTGACGGGTGCGCGCTTCGTACTTAAGCGCTTCTGGGGTAGGCTCGGGTCCGTCACAGTACCAATTGATTGTGTTGAGGTTGACGAGCTTTGCCCAAGTCCGTTCTTCTGGTTTGGACTTGTTGAAAATTTTCTCAAGAAAACTGAACTCCTCTAATGTAACTTGAGGTCGCCCCGTCGAACTGCACAAAAGTAGACGGACGTTGAAAACAAATAAATTATTAAACAGGCTTTTAATAGTTGTTATATGACGGGCTCATACCAGACTGATTTAATACGCCCCAAACCTTGTCGACGGGCATGAAATCCGTCTCCCCTGGATGACACATCCAACCGTCACCCTCAATGAAAAAATAGCGGCTCTTCTAGTCTCTATTCGAGTCCGGGGTTTCGTAAATTACTTTCAAGACGTGGCTCCTAGGGACAAAACTATACATCCCTCGTGATCTATCTATCTCATCTGGACGGTAGCAGTGGAGGAATTCCCTTATTGTCAATCTTCTTCGACCGTCGGACATAGCCCCGTACAGGACTTCCATTGCTATGAAGACCCTCCAGGCATTTGGGGATAATTGGCTGACGGATAAGCCTAAGTATTGTAGGAGTTCGCGGTGCAGAGAGCTCAGAGGAAATCTGAGACCTACCTTGAGCATCTGCTCGTACACTCTTACAACGTCCACCCCTTCATAATAACATTTCTCCGATGAACAGGGTAGACGGATGGGGATGTAGTCTGGGATTTGATAATTGGCCCTAAGGGTTTTGAAGTGAGTCTCCTTGATAGTGGATGTGAAGGCATTAACCGTCCATTCTGGAAGCATGATGAACTCCCTAAGTCCATCAGCCCCCACGACGGATCTAACTATTTGGTCTTCATCACTAGCGGAACCCTCCTCTATCTCGACCATCTCCATATCCTCATTTGTTGAGGACGGGGAAGATGAAGACGAACTCCTCTCCTCGCTTAAATCGTCTTGGTCTTTGTGACCTGATGGGTATACCTCTTCATAGTCCGCCCCGTCACGGACGACCGACTGATTACTTGACGCACTAGACATGGCCTACATATAATGACAAAACCTAAGACTCTGACGGTTTGAAAAGAACGACGGAGGCATAGAGTCGAGAAGAAAAGATATATAATAAAGAAGCCCCAAAGGTAAATATGAACAAAAAAAGAAGACGGATAGAAATTACTTACCGAATTGCAGACGACGAGTAAAGTAGCTGAACGGTCAAGTCTCTGGCAAGTACGACGGTCCAGTCTTTTGACAAAGATGACGGATCGCGCTCTGACAACTGAATTTTGGTTGAAAGTATTAAAATGAGAGTCGAAGGTTTGATATTTATAAGGAAAGTGCACGGAAGACGAAGCGACGCTTCGATCCCACACAATGGCCTGTAGAAGAGTGACGCGTGTCGTGAGCCTTCAATGCATTCCAGATCTTATCGGCGGCACAAATTGCTGAACGGTGTAAATCCTAGTACCGTCAACCTTAGTGACTGGAACCGACGACCCACAGTCCTCTCAACCGTCATCCCCAATAAAATTTACCGTCACCCCATGCTTCCGTCCACTAAAGTACGACGGACCCAAAGGGTGAAGGGGGCAGCTGAAGAGGAAGAATTTGGGCATGAGATGGGCCTGACGGTCATTTACTGTGGGCCGATAGTGGACGGGCCCATTACCTGCCAAATCTCTAAAGATGGATCCAATGTGAAAAATCGGCAGGCCCAAAGGCCATAAAGACCCTTGGTATGAGATATTTGCGTTCCACGTTTGATGTAAGAGTCCTATAAGGAAAGGATTCCGCAATCTACATTCAAGGGGATTCCTATAAGGAAAAGACTTCTACTCCAAGAAAGAGAAGTCCACTCTCTACTACTATAAAAGCCCTAATACCCTCGCAAATCAAGGTACGCATAATTTACCCTCTCTAGCACTCTAGAGTTGTGAGAATATTTTCTGACTTAACTTTCGGAGGGTATTTGGCCGGCACCACACCGGTGCTCTCTGTTAGGTTTTCCTTCTTTATGTTGTGCAAGTTCACATTCGAGCGCGTAGGTATCGTGTGGCTCACTGGTGAAATTCTCGACTTCATCAGTGGTCTCAGCATTACTCATTTCAATGCAATTCTTAAGTTGCAAAGATGACATCATTGCATACGAAAGAACAAGATACAATAGAACTACTGACGTAATTGATTGAACTCATACAGAATGGTTTTTCCTTGTATGCACGGGCGCACAATCACACAAAGGATGAATAGGAATAAACAGCAAGGGTACTGAAGGATTTTACCTATCTATAAGGAAGTCATCCCAAAAGTATTGAAGCTCTTCTCAAAATAATGGAACTGATATCCATCCTGCATCATAATTTCACTCCAAAATCAGTTTTCTTACTAAGTTGCAAATTTGGCAAACTCGGATAAGCATCCATGCTGATGATTAACCCAAACAGAAGCCCCAGAAAGCTTTACACAACTGTGGCCCTGAGGATAGAACTAATTGCAGTAGTATAGCTTACAATATTTTTTCTCTTCTTATAATTCTCCTCCCAACAGTCCTTGATTTGTTTGATCTTACAGTAAACACTAAAAGAAAGTATAGAAAGTAAAAGAGAGAGAAGTTTGTGACAACATAGAATTGATCTTAAGAGGATTTTTGTATTAGAACTGCTCGAATGAGATTACAAGATAGCTCTATATCTAGAGCTCCGCGACTCCAACTGCCGCTAGCAGTTTTGTGAGTTGGCGTGTTCTAGTGTATTGAAAAAAAAGAGGATTTTTGTATTAGAACTGCTCGAATGAGATTACAAGATAGGCTCTGTTTTAAAACTTTTTTTATACTCTAAATAGACGTATCTGTTCTCTAGCCATTAGAGAACAATTGTAACTGACTACAGTTTGTTACATCTAACTCCACAAAACCCGCTGACTAATAATATTAAGACACATGGTTAACTAATTAACAGACTTACTAATATGAGACATTTAGTTAACAAGAGCTAGGAGTGAGATATTAAAACTACGTGACATCTACTTTAAGATGCATAATACATTGCTGGAGACAACATGTCATGGAGAACATTAACAGTGTAATCTGTTGTAACAAACACAATCAAACTCTACCTTCAAGAGTCATTCATGTCTAATTCAACCAAATTCCTAACTGCAAATTCTGATAATTGTGAGTCAAGATGGATCTGACAAGGACCAAGCTGAGATTTAGAATGGCAGCATTGGCTTAAAAGGCATTACATCAATTAAATTGGCCTGCTCTAATATTCCAACCTCAACTAAGCGCATTACCATGCAGACAAAATGCACACATGTTGGGGGGACGCCATAATCGTTATCCATGGAATTACAGTAATGTTAACCTTCCTTTTCAGAAGCTTGAAAGGCTACAACCCCACAGAACAGTTACATAGCTTATCTTTCCAGGTGCAAATTTCATATTCAACATATTTTCAGAAAACTCAATCACTTTCCTGCCTTTACTTCAATAAAATGATGAATAAGAGCTAGAATGTCACATTATAATTAGGGATCATACTATGTTACTTTCCCAAGGCATTCAGAAAATAAAATACACTGAAAGCACCAAGAAAGGTAATGCCAAAGGCATAGTACCATGTAATTATACTATGTTGCTTATTTTCTATATTGATGAAATACATTAACATTGACTAGTTGGGTTCAAGTCAAACAAAATAAGATAGTTTTGCAACTCCATCCAATTATTGTTAACTTTCCATTGAATTTCTTAAGTAATGCCAAATATCTACATTGCTAACAAAGCTTAGCAATTGAATGCAGGACAAATTCATATTATCATCACCAAATGTCTAAGAAAGTTGATAGGCAGCTAACCCATGTTAAAATTTCACCATTAGCGTATGCATGTGACTTTTTTCATTATATTGGTGCTGTGGTTTAACACCAAAACCCTTCTAATTGCATGTAAGAAAGCTTCTACATCTGAAACAAAAGAACAACTCTGTACATTCTCTTCTATAACTGCTGCTACTTTGTTCTTGCTTTTCCCATATTTTATAACAATGATAAATGATAACATCTTATATCCAACCTGACAGGGACACAGGGTTATCTGGTCACCAGGTTACCACTCATAAAATGTAAAATTTACAGCAGGTGGCCAAGCACTTTGCTGAGCTGCTTTATGATATTAAAACATTTCAAATATTTGGAAAGGAGTTAAACACTCCACACAATAACTTAGGTTCATGTAACAACACAAGCAATCACAGCTATTCTAAATTTGAGCATTCATACATTCCACAATGTTTAAATGGGGGCAATGCTGTCTTGATTGGATAACACTTAATTGTGAGCAAAGCCACAGAAAAAAGGAAACTACTCCTCAAAATTCTTCAAACAAAGACATGCATTCATCTCTCCAAATATACATGAAATTCAACAATCATTAGATCATGAGTATTATTACATACCACCTTTTACCAAAGACTTCTGCAAAATTGCAAAAATGCATGCCTAAGCGATCGAGATGCCCCTGTAAGAAGAGAAGATTAACAATTAGTCACAATCGAAGTAATGTTACAGAAAAAGGGACAGTTGTTCCATAGAACCAATTAAGAGCCCTTTCACTGGAGAGAAAAGAAGCAATTATGGAAAGGGAAAAGCTAGCCCAATATACAAATTTGATATATAATAAATGGCTGAAGGATAAGGGGAAAAAAAAAGTTTTTATGTTAAAAGTAGAAAGACAGTTTTCAAATAGCCCTAAATCCTAATCACAAAACTTTAACTCCAAAGACTCCCATAAGATCAAAGCAGATTTCACAAAACTCCAGGACATATATCACCTGCAAAATTAATCTCATAAACTATATAGAAAATGAGACTCTAATGCTGAAACAGGGAGCTACTGCTTCTATTTCTGACATTTTAATTCCTTGTTTTCTCCAGTAGAGAACAGGGTTACTATAAATGAATCTGGTAAGTGGTGTAAGAAAGGATCATACTTTAGAGATAGATGATGGCCATGAGTCTCTCTTAAAATGGATGGCATAAGAAGAATAAAAAGCTCATTCCAAAAGAATCGGAATACTTACTTGTATACAAGTTGTCATTATTTCATGGTTTTTTTTTGATAGGTAAGTTGTCATTATTTCATGGTTGGTTTATGTTAGAGATATATATTAGACATATATTAGTCCAATGTAATAGGCTCAAGCCCATTCCTGCTTGTACTAGTAGTCTTGGGTTTAGTCGCCTATATATACTCATGTTAGAGTTCATTGTAACACAGGTTATTGTACTACACTCTTACACAATAAAGATGTAGCCCTTAAGAGATTCCTCCGTGGATGTAGGCCGTTAAGGCTGAACCACGTAACCCTCGTGTTCTCAGTGTTCCTATTCTATGCTTCCCCTTCTGCATCCACTCTAGCATACATAACATGGTATAACACATCACGTTTGCTAATAATAATCATTGATAGGACCGACCCGACCCGGACCACCCGGATCTGACCCGTGAAGCACTGACCGTTGACTCTGACCTTAGACAGTTGACTTTGACTTTTTGCGTTGACCTTTGACCAAAAGTCAAAATTTTCGAAAGGGCCTATCTTGCTCAGTTTTTCGTGTAGATTTCAATTTTGGACTCCGTTTCTTCATTTGAATCTCCAAAATTGGTGAATTAGCACATTCTTCATTGCGGTTTCTTCAAAGGCAGTCTTCAAGGCATCTCCAAGTGATCTTCTCATGCTTATCCAACCTCAAGCCTTCATCGAGGCTCCGCCTTGAGTTTGAGGGAGGGTGTTAGAGATATATATTAGACATATATTAGCCCAATGTAATAGGTCTAAACCCATTCCTGCTTGTACTAGTAGTCTAAGGTTTAGTCGCCTATATATACTCATTTTAGGGTTCATTATAACACAGGTTATTGTACTACACTCTTACACAATAAAGATGTAGCCCTTAAGGGATTCCTCCGTGGATGTAGGCCGTCAAGGCTGAACCACGTAACCCTCGTGTTCTCAGTGTTCCTATTCTATGCTTCCCCTTCCGCATCCACTCTAGCATACATAACATGGTATAACACATCACGTTTGCTAATAATAATATGTTATTTAACATGATATCAGAGCCCAACTTCGTTCTTGGCATCAAACAAACCTCTCTACACAGCAAAGAAGATTCTCACGTGCATACCACCATTTGAAATCACACATGTTTGTCTGCTGGATCCAGACTCCGAAATCACACATGTTTGTCTGCTGGATCCAGACTCCACAGCATCACTCAGCCACTGTGGCTCAATGCTGTGTCCAAGATCCACAAACTCAAGCAAACCCGTGACATCAATCTCAGATTTGTGCAAATCAATCCTTCGCCTGATGAAACCAACAAGACAGAAGCGCTCCACGGCCTCTCGCGACCAAAACCTAGGAACCTGGAATCTAACGGCCGTTGAACGCGCCTCCACGTGCTGACAAAGCCTCCGTTTGCTCCTCCCATGCGCCACTGAAATTCTCGGATTCAAACTGCATTATGGAACACGCGCCCCTCTGTCGGCCTCGTAACCCTCCGATCTACAAAACCCAGGAAGCCCGGCAGCCAAAAAAAAGACACGCGCCCACACGCGCCGCCAGAGTTTCTGGCATCTCCAGCACGCGCCGGCAGACTAATGCACACGCCACATGCGCCGGAAGACTGCTGCTGACATCATCTTGCCACGTCAGCACCAGCAAGCCGTTGCCACGTCAGCCCTAATCCAGGTCATCACCACGTCATCAGCCACGTCAGCAGTGTCGCCTCGTCAGCACCACGTCACCTAGCTGATCATTGACAGGACCGACCCGACCCGGACCACCCGGATCTGACCCGTGAAGCACTGACCATTGACTTTGACCCTAGACAGTTGACTTTGACTTTTGCGTTGACTTTTGACCAAAAGTTAAAATTTCCGAAAAGGCCTATCTTGCTCAGTTTTTCGCGTAGATTTCAATTTTGGACTCCGTTTCTTCATTTGAAGCTCCTAAATTGGTCAATTGGCACATTCTTCATTGTGGTTTTTTCAAAGGCAGTCTTCAAGGCATCTCCAAGGGATCTTCTCATGCTTATCCAACCTCAAACCTTCATCGAGCTTCCACCTTGAGTTTGAGGGAGGGTGTTAGAGATATATATTAGACATATTAGCCTAATGTAATAGGCCCAAGCCCATTCCTGCTTGTACTAGTAGTTTAGGGTTTAGTCGCCTATATATACTCATGTTAGGGTTCATTATAACACAGGTTGTTGTACTACACTCTTATACAATAAAGATATAGCCTTTAAGGGATTCCTCCGTGGATGTAGACCGACAAGGCTGAACCACGTAACCCTCGTGTTCTCGGTGTTCCTATTCTATGCTTTCCCTTTCGCATCCACTCTAGCATATACAACATGGTATAACACATCACGTTGCTAATAATAATATGTTATTTAACAGTTTCAAAATCAAGAAAAACTCTGTGATTGTCTACTTTTCTGCAGAATCTCTACTAGTCATCCAAAAAACTCACTGTCCATTTATTGGAGGAGAGTACCATCTACAAACATACAAGAACTTAAATATTTAGAGAGGTCTCAAACAACACCATGTTTAGTATTATATTTGAGATGCTAAAAGGTAGGTGATCATTTTTTTCCTTTTTCTTTTATATAATATAACGTATGGAACTTTTATAAAGAAGAGTTCTTTGGACTTGCCTCTAGTTAGTAAAACCAATGAGCAACTAAGCCCATCGTCACAACCAGTTGCTGGGGTAATTCAGGGGACATTCACCCCCTAATGAGCTAAGCAGTTTATGCTCCACACAGGAGATTACCAAATTAGAAATACAGATTACCACTCCATTCTCCATTTTAGCTACCCTAACATTCTCCATTTTAGCTACCCTAACAAAGTAAGCATTGCCCTTGATAACTTTAACAAACAATATGATGAACATAACCCTCAAGCTGAGATAGACTGTAGGATCAAAAATCACATTTTTATTATTATTATTATTTTTTTGGATGACATAGAAGAACTTCAATCAGATTAGTTGCACAACGCAAAGCATATAGTACAACAATCATCATTGTTAATCAAATTTCTACAGGTAACTGACCCCACTCACCAAAACTAGTTATCAGGTAATTCGCGAACTTTTCACCTCTGACGGGCTAAGTAGTTTATCCTCATGCCCAAGAGCCAAAAATCACCTTGAATGATCATTAACAAGCTCGTAGGGCCAAGCTTGTACACATCACTTTCTTGTGGCCCAATTTTAATTAATCAAGACAGAAAATATATCAGTACCCACATTTTACTGTAGAATAAAATCATCATTTTCCTTTCAAAAAAAAAAAATCATCATTTTAAAAATTAAACCAAACATTTTTTTGTGTATATTTTGTAACTTAGGGGGGAGAAAGCAGGCTTATTATCAGGTGGAAACAGAAAATGTCAATCACAAACTTTGTGTATCTAAAAAGTAAAAAAACCAAGTAATTGAACCATCTACAATTAGTGAATAAGGGAGGATTATTTAAAAAAACTAAATTTCATTCTCTAATTCTTTCAAAATTGATTCAGAGTCTATAGCTTAACTCTAACTAGAAAGCCCATTACCATTTACCACACACAATCACAACCTCAAACAACAAATCTAGGAAATTTGCACATACATACAGTACAAGTATTGGAAAAACAGGAGCAAAAAAATCCAAACCTAACCAAAAATAAGAGTGACCTTGATCTATTTGGAGGAGTTGTTGGAGGAGGAGGAGGAGGAAGCGTAATCGGGAGGAGAGTAAAGGACAGCAGTGGCCATGGCTCCCGGAAGAACGACGTACTTGGCTAACACAGCCAGCTTCGTCACCAATGGCTCACCCCTCATCATCAACGCCATTATTATTCTTCGATTGCTTCAACTGATTGATGATTGATCTCGCTTTTCTGCTATTGCTATGCTATTAACCATTGCTCCCTCCTATTATATTAAGTAATTCAATATTGGCTTAATACCTAAACAAAAGAGTTTAGTATTATCTTTCTGGAATTACCGATATCAACCAGTCGTTGTAGTATAGTGGTAAGTATTCCCGCCTGTCACGCGGGTGACCCGGGTTCGATCCCCGGCAACGGCGAATTCTTTTTTAAGAATGCTTTATATCAATTTTTTTTTTCACCAAGTTTGCAGCGTGTATCATTTCCATTCCACTAAGATGACATTATTGGTGGTCATGGCAGGTACTTTGGCAAATCTAAACACTACAAAATTATCAATTGAATTGAATGGCGCGCTCTATTTATACCAACAATGATATCAATTGCATAGACACAAAAGATAGAATTTAATTTACAAATAGCTTCCACCAGTTTTTGGACATGTTCTATTTTTTATTTTTTATTTTTATGACATGTGTCTTTTTTT
Organism: Quercus aquifolioides; assembly: GCA_019022515.1. NCBI lineage: Eukaryota > Viridiplantae > Streptophyta > Magnoliopsida > Fagales > Fagaceae > Quercus > Quercus aquifolioides. The sequence goes on from CM032327.1 coordinate 90,302,423, forward strand.
ATTATTATTTTTCTACTCTTCGTTAATGTATAAGGATCAAGGATATTTTAATTAGGAAAAAAAAAGGTACTTCTTATATTCTCTTATTAGGCCATTAAATTAGGAGTGGTATTATAAGACGAAGAGCGTGCATCAATAAGAAGAAGAAGAAGAAGAAGCTTCTTTGGTGTATGTGTTGGGAAGTATTCTGCAAGCCAAACACTAAGCATGTACGAACTAGCTAGAACTTCATTTTTAAATTTATCTATTACTAGCTTATGTTGTATAATAAGTAGTTTTCTTTTACTTTTAATAGCCTTTATCACTTGTAACACAAAGTTAGTTAGTTGATAAGTTGTTAGTGATAAGTGTTGATAGTCTCGAAAATATACTCGTCCACCTGAGGAGGACGATAGACAAGGACGACCTTGAAGTCAGCCTGGCTCTGGGGGAACTACCTGACAAAGACTTAGCCGTCATCCATCCATCATGACGAAGCGTTACAAAAGTAATAATGAACTTTCATACCGTTGGAAGGATATCTGCCCATTTAACACCCCACATGGGCGTTACAGCTTCAGCAATGATTCCACCATTAAAACAAAACCAACGGCTAAGAAGAAAGCATCTATATATATCCATTGACAAAACCCGAAGACAGGTACACTAAGAAATCTCTAGTACTTCCACATTACTTTCTCTGAACTCTAGCTATTCTAACTTTGGCATCAGAGGTTCTGTGGTAGGCACCACACCGGTGTCCATACACTTCCCTTTCCACTTGTTTCAGGATTCAAGTTAGCTGCGGACGACTCCCATCTGAACAAACGTTTCTACTGACGATTTGATCATCATCAAGTGTAATAGCCTATTAGTTAGTTAAAAAATCACATGATAGCCATATAGTGGGTTCTTGTAACTAACTCAGTAGCTTGCTTATGTAACTATAAATAATCAGGGCTGCTTTCATTGTAACTAGTTGAATTTGAATCCAAGAAATCTGTCTTCATTCTTTCTTTTCTCTAAGTAACTTAACTTTCTAAAACATTTTTTCTTTTCACCATTTTTTCCTCCATCATTCCTTTTCACCAGTTTTCCTCTATCACAATGTGTGAATAAAAGTTTTTTTTTTTTTTTTTTCAAATTGAACAATAAGAAATATATTTAAATTCAAAACTAAAGTATCTAAACTAGCATGTCTTTAGTAACAAAAAAATATAAACAAAAGAAAAAACGCAAAATAGATGTTTGTAATACATTTGTTCTTGATTATCAATCAATTTGGAACTCGATGTTCTTTAAATCTGAAAATCATATATGATTGAATCAGCATTAAATTAGATCCTAAATAACAAACAGCCAAAAATTTCAAACATATTGAATTTTTTTTTTAATTAATTTGAATTTTGACCGAAACACTGTCATTTGATTTTTATTTTTTTTAACCCAAACAAATTGATACTTATAGCACTTAGGGACTTGTTGTGAAAAAAAGGGCGTGAGCTCCACTGACCATAGGATGGAAGTTTCACCTAATTTTACCTAATTCATAAAATGTACCATCGCAACATTAACTAATAATTATTAGGTCGCTAAATAATATCAGCCTCCACAAATAAAAATAAATATAGATTCACTACATAACTTAATGAGTTAATATTTGTTAATAACTAAACCAAGATTACTTATATATAATGGGTTTTTTTTTTTTTTTTTTTTTTTTGGGAAAGCTGAATGCATTAACAATCTTAAAGGCCAGTTTTTTTTTTTTAAATAAATCTTAAAGGCAAAGAAACAAAAACATTAAAAACAGTCTATTTTCCTGGTCGAAAAAAGAAAAGTAAAAGAAATTGTCTATTTCTAACATAAAATTATGCTACAGCCTATATGTTGTAAATTTTATAAATACTTGTTGGGACCGGGTTTGGGCCCTTTCTACGGGTTGAGAGAGTAAACCCAAGCCCAGCTTGCCCTGCAATGAATTTATAGAGAGTGGGTTCAAGAACTAGGCCCTAATGAGGAATGCAACTGCCATGCATGGTTGCATGTGGGTTTAACAACTTAAACGTGAATTGGGATGCACAATAATGCTCCTCGGACTTGCCTTCCAGAGCTGGAGTTCTTATTATTCCTTTGAAGATTGATTACAAGGTTTGAGAGAATACAAGTTGCTACAGTACTTCTTAATTCAGATTTTCCGTCCCTTTTTCAAGAGGGACTCCTTACATTATATACACCTCTCTCAACTGATCCTAGCCCTACATTTGTTGATCAGCCAGGCCACCACTTGAGAGCCTGTCCCATCAGCCGCATTCCCATTCTTCCTGTGGGTCGCAGCAACCAAGACAGCACTGTTCAGGAGTCTTATCCTCATTAATGCGGCCAGGACGTTAGTTGAGGGCATTTAATGTGGAGGTGACAGTTCATCCGGGACTTACTCCTCCACCATGCCTCCATTGCTGGCGTGTGGTACTTGCTCTCTTCTCTTTGGATGCTCAGGAAGATTCCCCTTGATGGTGTGTTGCTTGTCCACTTTATAGTCTCGGCCGTCCGAGGAAGGAATCATCCTTGGCACTGTCTCTTGAGCAACTGGGCTTTTTACTTTCATCCTCGGACCTTGGACGCCTCCTCGGCGCGGGCCTTCGGGCCCGGTACAAAGTGGGCCGGGGCTGTCTGACTCTCTGGCCCCACAATACTCATCACAAATGTATGAACCGTACCTAGGTATAGTTTGACAAACACAAGGTCGAACCTACAAGGACATGTATGAACATAAGAAAATTAATCAAACTTTAATCCTAATCTAGTTCAATAAAAACTTGTTATTTTAAAATTAAATAAAACTAAACAAAAAAAACTAAACTAAGCAAAGAGATTATTAAAGCAGTAAAAAGATGTAAACTATTAAGAATAATTTAAAATTCAATCTTGTTATCATGAGAAATATTAACATTAAAATCTTTATTTTAAAATCTAAAACATGTTCTTCTTCGTTTTCTAAATATAAAATCAAATCATCAATTGTATCTGTTAACAAATAAATCACAAGAGATATCCAATTTTAAAATCAAGAAATAATAAACTGAGCATTCAATTGATTAAGATCACCCTAAATCATGAGAAAAACATTATTGAACGCATATTCAGAATACTATCTTTGTCAATTGAAATGAAGCAAAAACAATTAAATCATTAAAAAAAAATCACTATGGACAAAATCAAATCTCATAAATAAATACAAATTTTCATCCTCAATTTTTTAATTAAAAATTTAGCTACTCATAGTAATTGAAAGAAAACACAAAATTAAAATACTAAACATTAAAGTAAATAAATAAAATAAAATAGAGATAGGAATAGTCATCGTGTTGAAAGAACACACTCTTAGGGCCTATTTGGATTGAGGAGAGAGAGAGGGTGAGTAGAGAGTAGAGTAAAGTTTGCTGAAAATAAGCTAATTTTAAGCCAATTCTATTCTACTCAACTTTACTCCCTCTCAATCCAAACGAGCCATTAATACAAGTCAAACAAGGAGTAAACCCTAAAAGAATAAGAAAATTTAATTAGATTGGAAAATTCATAAGATTTTCAGTTCCATGTTGAATTACAAAGTTGTAGTCCTTTGAGTTAACTTTCCAACCTAACTTGAATTACTAAGATACACAGAAAATCCCTATTCTAAAATTTGACTTTTTTTTACTCCAATTAGCTTCTTTCTTGAATCGATTAGTCTTCTCCACATCTTATAGGTCTTTGGGTATGAGTCTTTCCTACATCCTTCTTACATCAAATAAAACTCATTAGCATGTAAATTTTCAATTACTTACAGAAAAAAAAAATGCTAATTCTCAATTATTCATATGCAAATATAAGAATACTTTATTATATATTTCATGCACTATCACTACCTTTAAAAGGAACTCTTCAAGCCGGAAGGTCCTCCAACGAGCAGCGAGAGGTTGTCAATGCTTTGAACAACCGAAGTTGGTACATCCGGCCACTTCCTAGTTTTAATCTCTGCTAAAGAAGGAACAAAAGGAACAAAAGCTCGGTTGCTATCTAGAAAACGGCTTGACATTCCAATCTTCCTCCACTTATCGGTTGCAATATCATACATACAAAACTCTCCCTCTTGTTGTAAACTCTAAAGCATAAAACATAAAGCAATTCAAGAAAATATCTGAAAATAAAATGTTATTTTATTCTAAATAAACTGTTGGCTTATATAAGTCTTACAAAGAGACAAATCCGGAAACAAACAACCCTCGTTAAACAACCCACTTGCTAAATGGCTAATAACGTGGTAAATGGCTAAGGAAATGGTCAAACTCTACCTACATGTCCTAAATAATAGGATTTATTAACTGAATGAACTTTTGACTACTTCAACCCCAACAATTCCTCCCCTAAACTGATT